>NW_019167915.1:20590432-20651455 GCF_002303985.1 Durio zibethinus | reverse complement strand
CAAATTATTTGTTGGCCTGACTCTCAAAGTCCCCAGTGGAGTCGCCAAGCTGTCATAACGTCTAGATCCGGGGATCTATCGCTAGACATTGACTTAAGGGAGTGCCACCAATCTTTTTTATCTAGGTGCGATTGGCCACCTAAGGAATCTGTCCTTTCAGGGAACACATAAGTTTAAGGGTCCCTAAAAGAATAGGTTTAGGTCTATAAACCAGAATAGGGTTCGGGAGTTCGGTTACATGTGAAGAAGGTTATAGCACCCTCACAACGCCCATCAAAAGATGGTACCAGCTGAAATTTGTGTTATCCAAAAAGCCTTAAAATTTTACCAAGTAATTAATTATTGGAAATTATTCTCAATTGACTCTAATACTTTTAGCAGAAAATTGAGAAAATTCCCTCACCTCAAGAGTATGCAAGAAAAACTACTGCTCCACTTGCAGAGGCTCCATCGTCGGATTAGTTAAAGAAAAATCAAAATCAAAATCAAAATAGAAAGGAAGGAAAGAATGATTGTTCTTGTGTAGGGAAAATTGATACTTTCAACTTTTCCCCAAAAATATTTTTTTTGAAAATTTATTTTTAAGGAAAATTGATACTTTCAACTTTTCCCAAAAAATATTTTTTTGGAAATTTATTTTTAAGATAAATTGATACTTTCAACTTTTTCTCAAAAATATTTTTTTTGAAACTTTGATTTCCAAGGAAAATTGATACTTTCAACTTTTCCCTAAAAATATTTTTTTTGGAAATTTTGATTTTTATTTAAAGAAAATAGAATAATAAAAATAGAAAAATAAAGAAAAGTAAAACAAAAATAAAAATAAAATTAAGATAAAAAGAATATTAAATAAACCTAATCTAATAAATAAAAAAACAAATAAACAAATAAATGAAAATAAAAAAATTCAAAAAAAAAAACTTGGAGCGGCTCGAATCGCGGCTCGGCTCGGCTCAAGGAAGAGAAACGGCTCGGGGGGCGGCTTGGGAAGCTCGGCTCAGCTTGGCTCGGAGGGGGGCTGACACGCGCGGGTCAAGAAGTGGGTCACGGCAAAATGCGCGGATCCTCTGGGTCACTTAAGGCCAAAACGACGTTGTTTTGAGAGGGTATAAAAGGTACTTCCCTCTGTTTTTCGACAGAACGCTCCTCCCCTCTCTCTCTCTTCTTCCTTTTTCCTCTCTCTTCTCTCTAATAGGCCGAAGAACTTCGGTTGAAGATTCATCGGATTCTGGGTTTTGTCATCGAAATCTGGGTTTCTTCGTCGGAAGTTCTCGAAAGTTCATCGGAAGGTCACCGGTTTCTGGGATTCTTTATCGGAAACTGGGCAGGTCGTCGGAAACTTCAAAGTTGGTCAGAATTTTCATCAGAAAATTCAAACTTTGCCGGAAACTTCACCAGAATCTAGAATTTTCCAAAAATTCCCAGAAAAAAAATGCCAAAAATCTTCAAATTTTTTTTTCTAATTCCCAGAACCCTTCTACACCTTTTCTTAGCCTTCTATACACCTCTTTTCCCTTAAATCAGTAGCTTTTGCTTACTGTTTTTCTTCTGTCCAGCATTCTGTTCCAAAGGTCCCTTTTATAGGGATTGATCAGGAGTTCCTGATTAATCTCAATTCCTCCTTGGACGGGAATTCAATCTTTGAATCCAATCTGGACTCTCTTGATTGAATTCCCCTTCACAGTGGGATTCTTCCACTTTCAATCCCAGCCCTCCAAAATCAAATAAAAAAAATAATAGATAATTAGAAAAGATAGGATAGATAAAAAAAAATAATAATATCAGATATACAAAAAATCAGATAAACGGAACAAAAATTATTAACAGATAATACAATAAGATAAATCAAAAAAATATTACAAGAAAAATAATAATAAAAAAAAAATAAATAAATTATAATATATAATAAATATAGAACTATATAAATAAAATACATATAAACATTAATAGAAAAATAAATAAATAAATAAATAAATAAGTAAAAATATACATATAATAATAAATAATAAAATACAAAAGAAAAGAAACGAAAAAAAGGAAAAAAAATACAAAGTAAAAATTGCATTGGGCTTACCCATTTCGGCCAGGCCCAATTGATCTGGGCCAGGACCCAATTGGGTGTCTACCGGTAGGATTGGGGTTTCGACGATCGGGGGGGCCGGGGGGGGTGTGCGCACATCATGTGCGATGGGTGCTGGTACTTGGCCCTTATATTGCCCCCTATCCCTCATCAAACCTCGAGAACTCACACCCCCTTAAAGAGCATTTGAGATTTTACAAGTTTGCTGCCAGTAGTCATTAAAGTGTCTGAAATGCGGACACTTTTTTGAACCGGTCACAAAATCTTGTACGCTTCAAGTTTTTAGCTGAATTTTTTTGTGCATGACAACAAAAATAAAAGGATCACTTCTACAAAGTTTGGGGCCAAAACTCCAGCCGAAAAAATTTTAAAAAATCCTGAATCGCAAAAAGTTTCAAAAATCGTGAAAAATTGAAAACGATTCATCTTGCCATGAAACTTCACGTGAAGGCTTAAGGGACCATTGTATGAATTTATAAGCCATAAAAATGGCATTGGCACACAAAAATATGAAGATGTGCCTAAACCCACCAACCACCCTATCGATCCACGGCTTACGCATCCCATCTCTCTGGCCGGCGTAGTGACCGCCCGCTCGCCCACCCGCTCGTTTCGTTGGTTGGCTTAGGCATACGGAGTTCATTCCCAGTCTAAGATCGCACCAGATCGAGGGTTGCGGCAGCAAGATCGGCAGCACGCAGAGGGGGACTCGGTTGATCCCCGGCTTGTGCATCCTGCACCTCTGGCCGGCTGAGCACCCGCACGCTCGTTTCGTGGGTTGACTTAGGCATACGGAGTTCATTCCCAGTCTAAGATCGGACCGGACCGAGGGTTGCGACAGCACAAGCTGGGCTCGAGCATGTGCTGGTGCCACATTTTTCTTCGTCGGGGCACCATAGTCGGAGCATCACCGGAGAACCTGACCGACGGCATTGGGGTTCCGGCGATCAGGGGGGCCGGGGGTGTACGCACTGATCTGCGATGGGTGCTGGTACTTGGCCCTTATATTGGCCCCCTATCCCTTATCAAACCTCGAGAACTCACACCCCCTTAAAGAGCATTTGAGATTTTACAGGTTTGCTGCCAGTAGCCATTAAAGTGTCTGAAATGGGGACACTTTTTTCAAATGGTCACCTAATCTTGTACACTTCGAGTTTTTAGCTAAATTTTTTTGTGCATGCCAGCAAAAATACAAGGATCATGTCTACCAAGTTTGGGGCCAAAACTCTTTCCGAAAAAGTTTTAAAAAATCCTGAACCGTAAAAAGTTTCAAAAATCGTGAAAAACAGAAAACGAGTCCTCTTGCCATGGAACTTCACGCGAAGGCTTAAGGAACCATTGTATGAATTTACAAGCCATAAAAATGGCATTGGCATGCAGAAATATGAAGATGTGCCTAAACCCACCTACCACCCTATCGATCCACGGCTTGCGCATCCCATCTCTCTGGCCGGCATAGTGCCCGCCCGCCCACCCGCCCGCTCGTTTCGTCGGTTGGCTTAGGCATACGGAGTTCATTTCCAGTCTAAGATCGCACCAGACCGAGGGTTGCAGCAGCAACATCGGTAGCACACAGAGGGGGACCCGGTCGATCCCCGATTGCGCATCCCGCCCCTCTGGCAGACTAAGCGCCCGCATGCTCGTTTCATGGGTTGACTTAGGCATACGGAGTTCTTTCCCAGTCTAAGCATACGGAGTTCATTCCCAGTCTAAGATCGGATCAGACCGAGGGTTGCGGCAGCACATGCTGGGCTTAGGCATGTGCTGGTGCCGCATTTTTCTTTGCTGAGGCACCATCGACAGAGCATCGTCGAAGAACCTAATCGACAGGATTAGGGTTCCGGCGATCGGGGGGCTGGGGGGTGTGCGCACATGATGTGCGATGGGTGCTGGTACTTGACCCTTATATTTGCCCCCTATCCCTCATCAAACCTCGAGAACTCACACCCCTTTAAAGAGCATTGGAGATTTTACAGGTTTGCTGCGAGTAGCCATTAAAATGTTTGGAATGGGGACACTTTTTTCAAATGGTTACAAAATCTTGTACGCTTCGAGTTTTTAGCTGAATTGTTTTGTGCATGTCAACAAAAATACAAGGATCACGTCTACCAAGTTTGGGGCCAAAACTCCTTCCAAAAAAATTTTAAAAAATCCCGAACCGTAAAACATTTCAAAAATCATAAAAAATAGAAAACGAGTCATCTTGCCATGAAACTTCACGTGAAGGCTTAAGGCACCATTGTATGAAGTTACAAGCCACAAAAATGGCATTAGCATGCAGAAATATGAAGATGTGCCTAAACCCACCTACCACCCTATCAATCTACAGCTTGTGCATCCCGTCTCTCTGGCCGGCGTAGTGCCTGCCCGCCCCGTCCGCCTGCTTGTTCCGTCGGTTAGCTTAGGCATACGGAGTTCATTCCCAGTCTAAGATCGGACTAGACCAAGGGCTACGGTAGCAGGATCGATGGCACACAGAGGGGGACTCGGTCGATCCTCGACTTGCGCATTCTACCCCTCTGGTCGGTTGAACGCCCGCACGCTCGTTTCATGGGTTCACTTAGGCATACAGAGTTGATTCCCAGTTTAAGCATACGGAGTTCATTCTCAGTCTAAGATCGGACCGTACTGAGGGTTGTGGCAGCACATGCTGGGCTCGGGCATGTGCTGGTGTTCATTCTCAGTCTAAAATCTTGTACACTTCGAGGTTTTTGCTGATTTGTTTTGTGCATGCCAACAAAAATACAAGGATCACATCTACCAAGTTTGGTTCCAAAACTCCTTTCGAAAAAATTTGAAAATTCTCGAACCATAAAAAGTTTCAAAAATCGTGAAAAATAGAAAACGAGTTGTCTTGCCATGAAACTTCACGTGAAGGCTTAAGGGACCATTGTATGAATTTACAAGCCATAAAAATGGCATTGGCACGCAGAAATATGAAGATGTGCCTAAACCCACCTACCACCCAATCGATCCACGGCTTGCGCATCCCGTCTCTCTAATCGGCGTAGTGCCCGCACGCCCGCTCGTTTCGTCGGTTGGCTTAGGCATACGGAGTTCATTCCCAGTCTAAGATCGGACAGGATCGAGGGTTGTGGCAGCAGGATCGGCAGCACGTAGAGGGGGACTCAGTCGATTCCTGGCTTGCGCATCCCGCCCCTCTAGCCGGTTGAGCGCCCGCACGCTCGTTTCATGGTTTGACTTAGGCATACGAAGTTCATTCCCAGTCTAAGCATACGGAGTTCATTCCCAGTCTAAGATCAGACTGGACCAAGGGTTGCAGCAGCACATGCTGGGCTCATGCATGTGCTGGTACCGTATTTTTCTTCGCCAGGGCACCATCATCGGAGCATTGCCGGAGAACCTGACTAGCGGCATTGGGGTTCCGGTGATAGGGGGCCGGGGGGTGTGCACACATGATGTGCGATGGGTGCTGGTACTTGGCCCTTTTATTGGCCCCCTTTCCCTCATCAAACCTCGAGAACTCACACCCCCTTGAAGAGCATTTGACATTTTACAGGTTTGCTGCCAGTAGCCATTAAAGTGTCTAAAATGGGGACACTTTTTTCAAATGGTCACAAAATCTTGTACACTTCGAATTTTTAGCTGAATTTTTTTGTGCGTCCCAACAAAAATACAAGGATCACGTCTACCAAGTTTGTGGCCAAAACTCCTTTCGAAAAAATTTTAGAAAATCTCGAACCGTAAAAAGTTTCAAAAATAGAAAACAAGTCGTCTTGCCATGAAACTTCACATGAAGGCTTAAGGGACCATTGTATGAATTTACAAGCCATAAAAATGGCATTGGCATGCAGAAATATGAAGATGTGCCTAAACCCACCTACCACCCTATCGATCCACGGCTTGCGCATCCTATGTCTCTGACTGGCGTAGTGCCCGCTCGCCCGCCCGCCCGTTCGCTCGTTTCGTCGGTTGGCTTAGGCATACGGAGTTCATTCCCAGTCTAAGATCAGATTGGACCGAGGGTTACGGTAGTAGGATCAGTAGCATGCAAAGAGGGACCCGGTCGATCCCCGGCTTGCGCTTCCCACCCTTCTGGCCGGCTGAGCACCCGCACGCTCATTTCATGGGTTGACTTAGGCATACGGAGTTCATTCCCAATCTAAGATCAAACTGGACCAAGGGTTGCGACAGCACAGGCTGGGCTCGAGCATGTGCTGGTGCCGCATTTTTCTTCGCCAGGGCACCATCTTCGGAGCATCACCAGAGAACCTGATCGGTGGCATTGGGGTTCCGGTGATCGGGGGGGCCGGGGGGGTGTGCGCACATCATATGCGATGGGTGCTGGTACTTGGCCCTTATATTGGCCCCCTATCCCTCATCAAACCTCGAGAACTCACACCCCCTTGAAGAGCATTTGAGATTTTACAGGTTTGATGCCAGTAGCCATTAAAGTGTCTGAAATAGGGACACTTTTTTCAATGTCACAAATCTTTACACTTCGTGTTTTCTATCGATTCCTTGTGCATGCAAAAATATACAAGGATCACATCATACCAAGTTTGGGGCCCAAACTGCTTTCGAAAAAATTTTAAAAAAAATCCAGAACCGTTAAAAAGTTTTTGAAATCGTGAAAATAGAAAACGAGTCGTCTTGCCATGAACTTCACGTGAAGGTTAAGGGACCAATTGCATGAATTTACAAGCCTCTAAAATGGCATTGGATGCAGAAATATGAAGATGTGCCTAACCCACCTAACCACGCCTACCAGATCCACGGCCTGCGCATCCCGTCTCTCTGGCCGACGTAGTGCCTGCCTGCCCGCCCGCCAGCTCATTTCATCGATTGGCTTAGGCATACGGAATTCATTCCCGGTCTAAGATTAGACCGGACCGAGGGTTGTGGCAGCAGGATCCGCGGCAGCATGCAGAGGGGGACCCGGTCGATCTCCGGCTTGTGCATCCCGCCCCTCTGGCAGGTTGAGCGCTCACACGCTCGTTTCGTGGGTTGACTTAGGCATACGCAGTTCATTCCCAGTCTAAGCATATGGAGTTCATTCCCAGTCTAAGATCAGACCAGACCGAGGGTTGCGGCAGCACATGCTGGGCTTGGGCATGTGCTGGTGCTGCATTTTTGTTCGTCGGGGCACTATCGCCGGAGCATCGCCGGAGAACCTGACCGGCGGCATTGGGGTTCCGACGATCGGGGGGCGGGGGGTGTGCGCACATGATGTGGGATGGGTGATGGTACTTGGCCCTTATATTGGCCCCCTATCCCTCATCAAACCTCAAGAACTCACACACCCTTAAAGAGCATTTGAGATTTTATAGGTTTGCTGCCAGTAGCTATTAAAGTGTCTGAAATGGGGACACTTTTTTCAAATGGTCACAAAATCTTGTACACTTTGAGTTTTTAGCTGAATTTTTTTGTGCATGCCAACAAAAATACAAGGATCACGTATATCAAGTTTGGGACCAAAAATCCTTCCCAAAAAATTTTAAAAAATCCCAAACCACAAAACATTTCGAAAATCGTGAAAAATAGAGAACGAGTTGTCTTGCCATGAAACTTCACGTGAAGGCTTAAGGGACCATTGTATGAATTTACAAAGCATAAAAATTGCATTGGCATGTAGAAATATGAAGATGTGCCTAAACCCACCTACCACCCTATCGATACACGGCTTGTGCACCCCATCTCTCTGGCCGGTGTAGTGCCCACCCGCCCGCCCGCTCGTTTCGTCGGTTGGCTTAGGCATACAGAGTTCATTCCCAGTCTAAGATTAGACCGGATCGAGGGTTACGATAGCAGGATCGGCAGCACGCAGAGGGGGACCCGACTGATCCCCGGCTTGCGCATCCCGCCCCTCTGGCCGGCTAGCGCCCGTAAACTCGTTCCAGGGGTTGACTTAGGCATACGAAGTTTATTCCCAATCTAAGCATACGGAGTTCATTCCCATTTTAGGATTCGGTGGGGCTGAGGGTTGCGATAGCACTTACTGGGCTCGGGCATGTCTGGTGTCGCATTTTTCTTCACCGGGGCACCATCGTCGGAGAACCTGACCGACGGCATTTTGGGTTCCGACGATCGAGGAGGTCGGGGGGTGTGCGCACATGATGTGCGATGGGTGCTGGTACTTGGCCCTTATATTGGCCCCCTATCCTTCATCGAACCTCAAGAACTCACGCCCCCTTAAAGAGCATTTGAGATTTTACAGGTTTGCTACCAATAGCCAATAAAGTGTCCGAAATGGGGACACTCTTTTCAAATGGTCACAAAATCTTGTACAGATCGAGTTTTTAGCTGAATTTTTTTGTGCATGCCAACAAAAATACAAGGATCACGTCTATCAAGTTTGGGACCAAAAATCCTTCCCAAAAAATTTTAAAAAATCCCAAACCACAAAACATTTCGAAAATCGTGAAAAATAGAGAACGAGTTGTCTTGCCTTGAAACTTCACGTGAAGGCTTAAGGGACCATTGTATGAATTTACAAAGCATAAAAATTGCATTGGCATGTAGAAATATGAAGATGTGCCTAAACCCACCTACCACCCTATCGATACACGGCTTGTGCACCCCATCTCTCTGGCCGGTGTAGTGCCCACCCGCCCGCCCGCTCGTTTCGTCGGTTGGCTTAGGCATACAGAGTTCATTCCCAGTCTAAGATTAGACTGGATCGAGGGTTACGATAGCAGGATCGGCAGCACGCAGAGGGGGACCCGACTGATCCCCGGCTTGCGCATCCCGCCCCTCTGGCCGGCTAGCGCCCGTAAACTCGTTCCAGGGGTTGACTTAGGCATACAAAGTTTATTCCCAATCTAAGCATACGGAGTTCATTCCCATTTTAGGATTCGGTGGGGCTGAGGGTTGCGATAGCACTTACTGGGCTCGGGCATGTCTGGTGTCGCATTTTTCTTCACCGGGGCACCATCGTCGGAGAACCTGACCGACGGCATTTGGGTTCCGACGATCGAGGAGGTCGGGGGGTGTGCGCACATGATGTGCGATGGGTGCTGGTACTTGGCCCTTATATTGGCCCCCTATCCCTCATCGAACCTCGAGAACTCACGCCCCCTTAAAGAGCATTTGAGATTTTACAGGTTTGCTACCAATAGCCAATAAAGTGTCCGAAATGGGGACACTCTTTTCAAATGGTCACAAAATCTTGTACAAATCGAGTTTTTAGGTTAATTTTTTTGTGCATGCCAACAAAAATACAAGGATCACGTCTACCAAGTTTTGGGCCAAAACGCCTTCTGAAAAAAGTTTAAAAAATCCCGAACCACAAAAAAGTTTCAAAAATCATGAAAAATAGAAAATGAGTTGTCTTGCCATGAAACTTCACATGATGGCTTAAAGGACCATTGTATGAATTTACAAGTGATAAAAATGGCATTGGCATGCAGAAATATGAAGATGAGCCGAAACCCACCTACCACCCTATCGATCCACGGCTTGCGCATCCCGTCTCTCTGGCCGGCGTAGTGCCCGCCTGCCCATCCGCCCGCTTCTTTCGTCAGTTGGCTTAGGCATATGAAGTTCATTCCCCGTCTAAGATCAGACCAGACTGAGGGTTGCGGCAGCAGGATTGACAGCACGCAGAGGGGGACCCGATCGATCCCCGGCTTGCGCATCCCGCCCCTCTGGCCGGCTGAGCGCCCGGATTCTCGTTTCATGGGTTGACTTAGGCATATGGAGTTCATTCCCAGTCTAAGATCGAACCAGACTGAGGGTTGCAGCAGCACATGCTGGGCTCGGGCATGTGCTGGTGCCGCATTTCTCTTCACCGGGGCACCATCATCGGAGCATCGTCGGAGAACTTGACCAGCAGCGTTGGGGTTCCGACAATCGGGGGGGCGGGGGGTGTGCGCACATGATGTGCGATGGGTGCTGGTACTTGGCCCTTATATTGACCCCCTATCCCTCATCAAACCTCGAGAACTCACACCCCCTTAAAGAGCATTTGAGATTTTACAGGTTTACTGCCAGTAGCCATTAAAGTGTCTGAAATAGGGACACTTTTTTCAAATGGTCACAAAATCTTGTACACTTCGAGTTTTTAGCTGAATTTTTTTGTGCATGCCAAAAAAAATACAAGGATCACGTCTACCAAGTTTGGGGCTAAAACTTGTTCTGAAAAAATTTTAAAAAATCTTGAACCGTAAAAAGTTTCAAAAATCCTAAAAAATAGAAAACGAGTCATCTTGCCATGACACTTCACGTGAAGGCTTAAGGGACCATTGTATGAATTTACAAGCCATAAAAATGGCATTGGCACGTAGAAATATGAAGAGGTGCCTAAACCCACCTACCACCCTATCAATCCATGACTTGCGCATCCCGTCTCTCTGGCTGACGTAGTGCCCGCCCGCCCACCCGCCCGCTCATTTCCTCGGTTGGCTTTGGCATACGGAGTTCATTCCAGTCTAAGATCAGACCGGACCGAGGGTTGTGGTAGCAGAATCAACAGCACACAGAGGGGGACCCGATCAATCCCCGACTTGCGCATCCTGCCCCTCTGGCCGGTTGAGCGCCCGCACGCTCTTTTCATGGGTTGACTTAGGCATACGGAGTTCTTTCCTAGTCTAAGCATATGGAGTTCATTCCCAGTCTAAGATCAAACCGGACCGAGGGTTGCGGCAGCACATGCTGGGCTCGGGCATGTGCTAGTACCGCATTTCTCTTCATCGGGGCACCATCACCGGAGCATCGTCGGAGAACCTGACCGGTAGCGTTGGGGTTCCGGCGATCTGGGGGCCGGGGGGGTGTGCGCACATGATGTGCGATGGGTGCTGGTACTTGGCCCTTATATTGGCCCCCTATCCCTCATCAAACCTCGAGAACTCACACCCCCTTAAAGAGCATTTGAGATTTTATAGGTTTACTCCCAGTAGCAATTAAAGTGTCTGAAATAGGGACACTTTTTTCAAATGGTCACAAAATCTTGTACAGATCGAGTTTTTAGCTGAATTTTTTTGTGCATGCCAAAAAAAATACAAGGATCACGTCTACCAAGTTTGGTACCAAAAATCCTTTCGAAAAAATTTAAAAAAATCCCGAATCGCAAAACTTTTAAAAATCATGAAAAATAGAAAACGAGTCGTCTTGCCATGAAACTTCACGTGAAGGCTTAAGGGACCATTGTATGAATTTACAAGCCATAAAAAAGGAATTGGCACGTAGAAATATGAAGATGTGCCTAAACTGACCTACCACCCTATCGATCCACGACTTGCGCATCCCGTCTCTCTGGCTAGCGTAGTGCCCGCCGGCCCGCCCGCCCACTCGTTTCATCGGTTGGCTTAGGCGTACAGAGTTCATTCCCAATCTAAGATCAGACCAGACCAAGGGTTACGGTAGCAGGATCGGTAGCACGCAGAGGGAGACCCAACCGATCCTTGGCAGGTGCATCTCGCCCTTCTGGCCGGCTGAGCGCCTGCACGCTCGTTTCATTGGTTGACTTCGGCATACGGAGTTCATTCCCGATCTAAGCATATGGAATTCATTGCCAGTCTAAGATTGTACTGGACTGAGGGTTACGGTAGCACATGCTGGGCTCGGGCATGTGCTGGTGCCGTATTTTTCTTCGTCGGGGCACCATCGTCGGAGCATCGTCGGAGCATTACCGTAGAACCTGACCGGCGGCATTAGGGTTTTGACGATCGGGGGGACCAGACAGAGATTTACGGTGGCACATGCTGGGCTTGGGCATGTGCTGGTGCCGCATTTTTCTTCGTCGGGGCACCATCGTCGGAGCATCGCCGGAGAACCTGACCGACGGCATTGAGGTTCCGATGATCGGGGGGCCGGGGGGGTGTGCACTCATGATGTGCGACGGGTGCTGGTACTTGGCCCTTATATTGGCCCCCTATCCCTCATCAAACCTCGAGAACTCCACCCCCTTAAAGAGCATTTGAGATTTTACAGGTTTGCTGCCAGTCGTCATTAAAGTATTTTAAATGGGGACACTTTTTTAAATGGTCACAAAATCTTGTACACTTCCAGTTTTTAGCTGAATTTTTTTGTGCATGACAACAAAATTAGAAGGATCACGTCTACCAGGTTTGGGACCAGAACTCCTTTCGAAAAAATTTTAAAAAATCCTGAGCCGTAAAAAGTTTCAAAAATCGTGAAAAATAGAAAACTAGTCGTCTTGCCATGAAACTTTACGTGATGGCTTAAGAGACCATTGCATGAATTTACAAGCCATAAAAATGGCATTGGCACGCAAAAATATGAAGATGTGCCTAAACCCACCTACCACCTTATTGCTTCACGGCTTGCGCATCCCATCTCTCTGGCCGACGTAGTGCCCGCCTGCCCGTCCGCCCGCTCGTTTCGTCGGTTGGCTTAGGCATACGAAGTTCAGTCCCAGTCTAAGATTGGACCAGATCAAGGGTTGTGGCAGTAGGATTAGTAGTACGCAGAGGGGGACCCGACCGATCCCCGACTTGCACATCCCGCCCCTCTTTCTGGCTGAGCGCCCGCACGATCATTTCGTGGGTTGACTTAGGCATATGGGATTCATTCCCAGTCTAAGCATACGGAGTTCTTTCCCAGTCTAAGATTGGACTGAACGAAGGTTTACAATAGCACATGCTGGGCTTGGGCATGTGCTGGTGCCGCATTTTTCTTCGTCGGGGCACCATCGCCGGAGCATCGCCAGAGAACCTGATCGGCGGATTGAGGTTCCGACGATCGGGGGGGCCGGGGGGGTGTGCGCTCATGAAGTGCGATGGGTGCTGGTACTTGGCCCTTATATTGGCCCCATATCCCTCGTCAAACCTCAAGAACTCCATCCCCTTAAAGAGCATTTGAAATTTTACAGGTTTGTTGCCAGTCGCCATTAAAGTATCTTAAATGGGGACACTTTTTTAAATGGTCACAAAATCTTGTACACTTCAAGTTTTTAGCTGACTTTTTTTGTGCATGCCAACAAAAATACAAGGATCACGTCTACCAGGTTTGGGACCAAAACTATTTTCGAAAAAATTTTAAAAAATCCCGAGCCGTAAAAAGTTTCAAAAATCATGAAAAATAGAAAACGAGTCGTCTTGCCAGGAAACTTAACGTGAAGGCTTAAGGGACCATTGTATGAATTTACAAGCCATAAAAATGGCATCGGAATGCAGAAATATGAAGATGTGCCTAAACCCACCTACCACCCTATCGATCCATGGCTTGCGCATCCCGTCTCTCTGGCTAACGTAGTGCTCGCCTGCCCACCCCCCTGCTTGTTTCGTCGGTTGGCTTAGGCATACGGAGTTCATTCCCAGTCTAAGATTGGACCAGACCAAGGGTTGCGGCAGCAGGATTGATAGTACGCAGAGGGGGACCCGATTGATCCCCGGCTTATGCATCCCGCCCCTCTGGCTGGCTGAGCGCCCGTACGCTCATTTCGTGGGTTGACTTAGGCATACGGAGTTCATTCCCAGTCTAAGCATACGGAGTTCATTCCCAATCTAAGATCGGACCGAACAGAGGTTTATGGTAGCACATGTTTGGCTCGGGCATGTGCTGGTGTCGCATTTTTCTTCGTCGGGGCACCATCGTCGGAGCATCGTCGGAGAACCTGACCGACGGCATTGAGGTTCCGACGATTGGGGGGGTGTGCGCTCATGATGTGCGATTGGTGCTCATACTTGGCCCTTATATTGGCCCCCTATCCCTCATCAAACCTCAAGAAATCACCCCCCTTAAAGAGCATTTGAGATTTTACAGGTTTGCTGCCAGTAGCCATTAAAGTGTCTGAAATGGGGACACTTTTTCAAATGGTCACAAAATCGTGTACAATTCGAGTTTTAGCTGAATTTTTTTTGTGCATACCAAAAAAAAATACAGGATCACGTCTACCAAGTTTGGGGACAAAACTCCTTTTGAAAAAATTTTAAAAAACTCAAACCGCAAAATGTTTCAAAAATCGTGAAAAATAGAAAACGAGTCGTCTTGCCATGAAACTTCACGTGAAGGCTTAACGGTCCATTGTATGAATTTACAAGCCATAAAAATGGCATTGGCATGCAGAAATATGAAATGTGGCTAAGCCCACCTACCAACCTATCGATCCACGGCATGCGCATCCCGTCTCTCTGGCCGGCGTAGTGCCCACCCGCCCGCCCACCTGCTTGTTTCTTTGGTTGACTTAGGCATCGGAGTTCATTCCTAGTCTAAGATTGGACCAGACTGAGGGTTGCGGTAGTAGGATTGGCAACACGCAGAGGGGGACCCGACCGATCCCCGACTTGTGCATCCCGCCCCTCTGGTCAGCTGAGCGCCCGCGCGTTCGTTTCGTGGGTTGACTTAGGCATACAGAGTTCATTCCCAGTCTAAGCATACAGAGTTCATTCCCAGTCTAAGATCGGACTAGATCGAGGGTTACGGTAGCACATGCTGGGCTCGGGCATGTGCTGGTGCCGCATTATTCTTCGTCGGGGCACCATCGTCAGAGCATCGCCAGAGAACCTGATCGGCGACATTGAGGTTCCGGCGATCGAGGGGGCCGGGGGGGTGCGCGCACTTGATGTGCGATGGGTGCTGGTACTTGGCCCTTATATTGGCCCCCTATCCCTCATCAAACCTCGAGAAGTCACACCCCTTAAAGAGCATTTGAGATTTTACAGGTTTCCTGCTAGTAGCCATTAAAGTGTCTGAATTGGGGACACTTTTTTCAAATGGTCACAAAATCTTGTACACTTCGAGTTTTGAGCTGAATTTTTTTGTGCATGCAAAAAAAAATAAAAGGATCATGTCTACCAAGTTTGCAGAAAAAACGCCTTTTGAAAAAATTTTAAAAAATCTCGAACTGCAAAAAGTTTCAAAAATCATGAAAAATAGAAACCGAGTCGTCTTGCCATGAAACTTCACGTGAAGGCTTAAGGGACCATTGTATGAATTTACAAGCCATAAAAATGGCATTGGCATGCAGAAAAATGAAGATGTGCCTAAACACACCTACCACCCTATCAATCCACGGCTTACGCATCCCGTCTCTCTGGCCGGCGTAGTGCCCGCCCGCTCGCCCGCTCGTTTCATCGGTTGGCTTAGGCATACGGAGTTCATTCCCAGTCTAAGATCAAACCAAATCGAGGGTTACGGTAGCAGGATCGGCAACATGCAGAGGGGGACCCGATCGATCCTTGACATGCGCATCCCGCCCCTCTAGCCGACTGAGCGTCCGCACGCTCGTTTCGTGGCTTGACTTAGGCATATGGAGTTTATTCCAAGTCTAAGCATACGGAGTTCATTCCCAGTCTAAGATCGGACCGGACCGAGGGTTGCAACAGCGCATACTGGGCTCGAGCATGTGCTGGTGCCACATTTTTCTTCACCGGGGAACCATCGTCGGAGCGTCGTCGAAGAACCTGATCGGTAGCGTTGGGGTTCCTACGATCGGGGGCGCCGGGGAAGCTGTGCGCACATCATGTGCGATGGGTACTGGTACTTGGCCCTTATATTGGCCCCCTATCCCTCATCAAACCTCAAGAACTCATACCCCCTTAAAGAGCATTTGAGATTTTACAGGTTTGCTGTCAGTAGCCATTAAAGTGTCTAAAATGGGGACACTTTTTTCAAATGGTCACAAAATCTTGTACACTTTGAGTTTTTAGCTAAATTTTTTTGTGCATGCCAACAAAAATACAAGGGTCACGTCTGCCACGTTTGGGGCCAAAAATCCTACCAAAAAAATTTTAAAAACTCCCGAACCGCAAAAAGTTTCAAAAATCATGAAAAATAAAAAACGAGTCGTCTTGCCATGAAACTTCACGTGATGGCTTAAGAGACCATTGCATGAATTTACAAGCCATAAAAATGGCATTGGCACTTAGAAATATGAAGATGTAATTAAACCCACCTACCACCCTATCAATCCACGGCTTGCGCATCCCGTCTCTCTGGCCAACGTAGTGCCCGCTCGCCCGCCCGGCCGCTCATTTCGTCGGTTGGCTTAGGCATACGGAGTTGATTCCTAGTCTAAGATCAGATCCGACCGAGGGTTACGGCAGCAGGATCAGTAACATGCAGAGGGGGACCCGACCGATCCCCAACTTGTGCATCTTGCCCCTTTGGCCGGTTGAGTACCCGCACGCTCGTTTCGTGGGTTGACTTTAGCATACGAAGGTCATTCCCAGTCTAAGCATACAGAGTTCATTCCCAGCCTAAGATCAGACCGGACCGAGGGTTATGGCAACACATGCTGGGCTCAGGCATGTGCTGGTGCAGCATTTTTCTTCGTCAGGGCACCATCGCCGGAGCATCATCGGAGAACTTGACCGGCGGGATTGGGGTTCCGGCGATCGGGGGGGTCGGGGGGCGTTATGTGCATATGATGTGCGATGGGTGCTGGAAGTTGGCCCTTATATTGGCCCCCTATCCCTCATCAAACCTCGAGAACTCACACCCCCTTAAAGAGCATTTAAGATTTTACAGGTTTGCTGCCAGTAGCCATTAAAGTGTCTGAAATGGGGACACTTTTTTCAAATGGTCACAAAATCTTGTACACTTTGAGTTTTTAGCTGAATTTTTTTGTGCATGCCAACAAAAATACAAGGATCACATCTACTAAGTTTGGGGCTAAAACTCCTTTCGAAAAAAGTTTAAAAAATCTTGAACCGCAAAAAGTTTCAAAAATCATGAAAAATAAAAAGCGAGTCGTCTTGCCATGAAACTTCACGTGAAGGCTCAAGGGACCATTGTATGAATTTGCAAGCCATAAAAATTTCATTGGCAAATAGAAATATGAAGATGTGCCTAAACCCACCTACCACTCAATCGATCCATGGCTTGCACATCTCGTCTCTCTGGCCGGCGTAGTGCCCACTCGCCCGCCCCTCTGGTTTTGTCGATTGGCTTAGGCATACGAAGTTCATTCCCAGTCTAAGATCAGATCGAACCAAGCGTTGCAGCAACAAGATCGGTAGCATGCAGAGGGGGACCCAGCCGATCCCTGGCTTGCGCATCCAGCCCCTCTGGCCGGTTGAGCACTCGCACGCTCATTTCGTGGGTTGACTTAGGCATACGGAGTTCATTCCCAGTCTAAGCATATGGAGTTCATTCCCAGTTAAGATCGAACTGGACCGAGGGTTGCGACAGCACATGCTGGGCTCGGGCAGGTGCTGGTGCTGCATTTTTCTTTGCCGAGGCAGCATCATCGGAGCATCGTCGGAGAACCTAACCGATGACATTTGGGTTCCGACGATCGGGGGGGTCGAGGGGGGTGTGCGCACATGATGTGCGATGGGTACTGGTACTTGGCCCTTATATTGGCCCTCTATCCCTCGTCAAACCTCGAGAACTCACACACCCTTAAAGAGCATTTGAGATTTTACAGGTTTGCTGCCAGTAGCCATTAAAGTGTCTGAAATGGGGACACTTTTTTCAAATGGTCACAAAATCTTGTACACTTCGAGTTTTTAGCTGAATTTTGTTTTTGCATGCCAACAAAAATACAGGGATCACGTCTACCAATTTTGGGGCCAAAACTCCTTCCAAAAAATTTTAAAAAATCCCGAACCGCAAAAAGTTTTGAAAATCATAAAAAATAGAAAACGAGTCCTCTTGCCATGAAATTTCACGTGAAGGATTAAGGGACCATTGTATGAATTTACAAGCCATAAAAATGGCATTGGCATGCAGAAATAAGAAGATGTGCCTAAACCCACCTCGTTTCATCTATTGGCTTAGGCATACAAAGTTCATTCCCAGTCTAAGATCGAACCAAACTGAGGGTTACGGCAGTGGGATCGGTAGCATGCATAGGGGGACCCGGCCGATCCTTGGCTTGCACATCCCACCCCTCTGGCTGGCTGAGCACCTGCACGCTTGTTTCGTGGGTTGACTTAGGCATACGGAGTTCATTCCTAGTCTAAGCATACGAAGTTCATTTCCAGTCTAAGCATACAGAGTTCATTCCCAGTCTAAGCATACGGAGTTCATTCCCAGTCTAAGATCAGACCGGACCGAGGGTTGTGACAGCACATGCTAGGCTCGGGCATGTGCTGGTGCCATATTTTTCTTCACCGGGGAACCATCGTCGGAGCATCGCCGGAGAACCGAACCGGCGGCATTGGGGTTCAGACGACCGGGGGCTGAGGGGTGTGTACGTACATGATGTACGATGGGTGCTGGTACTTGGCCCTTATATTGGCCCCCTATGCCTCATCAAACCTCGAGAACTCACACCCCCTTAAAGAGCATTTGAGATTTTACAGGTTTGCTGCTAATAGCCATTAAAGTGTCTGAAATGGGGACACTTTTTTCAAATGGTCGCAAAATCTTGTACACTTCGAGTTTTTAGCTGAATTGTTTTGTGCATGCCAACAAAAATACAAGGATCATGTCTACCAAGTTTAGGGCCAAAACTCCATCCGAAAAAATTTTAAAAAATCCTGAACTCTAAAATGTTTCAAAAACCGTAAAAAATAGAAAACGAGTCGTCTTGCCATGAAACTTCACGTAAAGGCTTAAGGGACCATCGTATGAATTTACAAGCCATAAAAAATGGCATTGGCACACAGAAATATGAAGATGTGCCTAAACCCACCTACCACCCCATCGATCCACGGCTTGCGCATCTCGTCTCTCTAGCCGGCGTAGTGCCCACCCGCCCGCTCGCCCGCTCGTTTTGTCGGTTGGCCTAGGCATACGGAGTTTATTCCCAGTCTAAGATCGGATCAGACCGAGGGTTACGGCAGCACATGCTGGGCTTGGGCATGTGCTGGTGCCATATTTTTCTTCACCGGGGCACCATCACCGGAGAACCTAACCGACGGCGTTGGGGTTCCGACGATCGGGGGGGCCGACGGGGTGTGCGCACATGATGTGCGATGGGTGCTGGTACTTGGCCCTTATATTGGCCCCCTATCCCTCATCAAACCTCAAGAACTCACATCCCCTTAAAGAGCATTTGAGATTTTACAGGTTTGCTGCCAGTAGCCTTTAAAGTGTCTGAAATGGGGACACTTTTTTCAAATGGTCGCAAAATCTTGTACACTTCGAGTTTTTAGCTGAATTGTTTTCTGCATGCCAACAAAAATACAAGGATCACGTCTACCAAGTTTGGGGCCAAAACTCCTTCCGAAAAAATTTTAAAAAATCCTGAACTGTAAAATGTTTCGAAAATCGTGAAAAATAGAAAACGAGTCATCTTGCCATTAAACTTCACGTAAAGGCTTAAAGGACCATTGTATGAATTTACAATGCCATGCAGAAATATGAAGATGTGCCTAAACCCACCTACCACCTTATCGATCCACGGCTTGCGCATCCCGTCTCTCTGGCCGACGTAGTGACCGCCCGCCCGCCCGCTCGTTTCATCGATTGGCTTAGGCATACAAGTTCATTCCCAGTCTAAGATCAAACCAAATCGAGGGTTGTGGCAGTGGGATCGACAGCACGTATAGGGGGAGCCGACCGTTCCTCGAGTTATGCATCCCAACCCATTGGTCGGCTGAGCGCCTGCACACTCGGCTCGTGAGTTGACTTAGGCATACGGAGTTCATTCCTAGTCTAAGCATACGGAGTTCATTCCCAGTCTAAGATCAGACCGGACCGAGGGTTGCGGCAGCAAATGCTGGGCTCGGGCATGTGCTGGTGCCGTATTTTTCTTCGTCGGGGCACCATCGCCGGAGCATCGTCGGAGAACCTGACTGGCGGTATTAGGGTTTCGGTGATCGGGGGCGCCGAGGGGTGTGTGCACATGATGTGCGATGGGTGCTGGTACTTGGCCCTTATATTGGCCCCCTATCCCTCATCAAACCTCGAGAACTCACACCCCATCAAAAAGCATTTGAGATTTTATAGGTTTGTTGCCAGTAGCCATTAAAGTGTCTGATATGGGGACACTTTTTTCAAATGGTCGCAAAATATTGTACACTTTGAGTTTTTATCTGAATTGTTTTGTGCATGCCAACAAAAATACAAGGATCACGTCTACCAAGTTTGGGGCCAAAACTCCTTCCGAAAAAATTTTAAAAAATCCTGAACTGTAAAATGTTTCAAAAATCGTGAAAAATAGAAAACGAGTCGTCTTGCCATGAAACTTCACGTAAAGGCTTAAGGGACCATTGTATGAATTTACAAGCCATAAAAATGGCATTGCCATGCAGAAATATGAAGATGTGCCTAAACCCACCTACCACCTTATCGATCCACAGCTTGCGCATCCCGTCTCTCTGGCCGGCGTAGTGCCCGCCCGCCCGCCCGCTTGTTTCGTCGGTTGGCTTAGGCATACGGAGTTCATTCTAGTCTAAGTTTAGATCAGATTGAGGGTTGCAGCAGTAAGATCGACAGCACATAGAGGGGGACCAGGCCGATCCTCGGCTTGCGCATCCCGCCCCTCTGGCCGGCTGAGCACCCGCACGCTCGTTTCGTGGGTTGACTTAGGCGTACGGAGTTCATTCCCAGTCTAAGATCGGACCAAACCGAGGGTTGTGGCAGCACATTCTGGGCTCGAGCATGTGCTGGTGCAGCATTTTTCTTCACCAGGGCACCATCGTCGGAGAACCTGACCGACGGCACTGGGGTTCCGGCGATCAGGGGGGCCGTGGGGTGTGTGCACATAATGTGCGATGGGTGCTGGTACTTGGCCCTGATATTGTCCCCTATCCCTCATCAAACCTTGAGAACTCACACCCCCTTAAAGGGCATTTGAGATTTTACAGGTTTGCTGCCAGTAGCTATTAAAGTGTCTGAAATGGGGACACTTTTTTCAAATGGTCACAAAATCTTGTACACTTCGAGTTTTTAGCTGAATTCTTTTGTGCATGCCAACAAAAATACAAGGATCACGTATTCCAAGTTTGGGGCCAAAACTCCTTTCGAAAAAAGTAAAAATAATCCCGAACCGCAAAAAGTTTCAAAAATCATGAAAAATAGAAAACGAGTCGTCTTGCCATGAAACTTCACGTGAAGGCTTAAGGGACCATTCTATGAATTTACAAGCCATAAAAATGGCATTGGCATGCAAAAATATGAAGATGTGCCTAGACCCACCTACCACCCTATCTATCCACGGCTTACGCATCCCGTCTCTCTGGCCGGCGTAGTGCCCACCCGCCCGCACACTCGTTTCGTGGGTTGACTGAGGCATACGGAGTTCATTCCTAGTCTAAGCATACGGACTTCATTCCCAGTCTAAGCATACGAAGTTGATTCCCAGTCTAAGATCAGACCAGATCGAGGGTTGCGGCAGCACATGCTGGGCTTGGGCATGTGCTGGTGCCATAGTTTTCTTCGCCAGGGCAACATCGCCGGAGCATCGCCGGAGAACTTGACCGGCGACATTGGGGTTCCGACGACCGGGGGGCCCGGGGGGGTGTACGCACATGATGTGCGATGGGTGCTGGTACTTGGACCTTATATTGGCCCCCTATCCCTCATCAAACCTCGAGAACTCACACCTGCTTAAAGAGAATTTGAGATTTTACAGGTTTGCTGCCAATAGCCATTAAAGTGTCTTAAATGGGGACACTTTTTTCGAATGGTCACAAAATCTTGTACACTTGGAGTTTTTAGCTGAATTTTTTTGTGCATGCCAACAAAAATAAAGCGATCACGTCTGCCAAGCTTGGGGCCAAAACTCCTTCTGAAAAAATTTAAAAAAATCCAGAACCGTAAAAAGTTTCAAAAATCGTGAAAAATAGAAAACGAGTCATCTTGCCATGCAACTTCTCGTGAGGGCTTAAGGGACCATTGTATGAACTTACAAGCCATAAAAATGGCATTGGTATGCAGAAATATGAAGATGTGCCTAAAACCACCTACCACCCTATCGATGCACGGCTTGCACATCCCGTATCTCTAGACGGCGTAGTGCCCGCCCGCTCGTTTCGTCAGTTGGCTTAGGCATACGGAGTTCATTCCCAGTCTAAGATTAGACCGAACTGAGGGTTTTGGCAGCAGGATCAACGGCGTGCAGAAGTGGACTTGGTCGATCCCCGGCTTGCGCATCCCGCCCCTTTGGCCGGTTGAGCACTCGCACGCTCATTTCATGGGTTGACTTAGGCATACAGAGTTCATTCCCAGTCTAAGCATACGGAATTCTTTCCCAGTCTAAGATCGGATTGAATCGAGGGTTACGGTAGCACATGCTGGGCTCGGGCATGTGCTGGTGCCGCATTTTTCTTCGACGGGGCACCATCGTTGGAGCATCATCGGAGAACCTGATCGGTGGCATTGGGGTTCCGACGATCGGGGGGGCCGGGGGGCGTTGTGCGCACATGATGTGTGATGGGTGCTGGTACTTGGCCCTTATATTGGCCCCCTATCCCTCATCAAACCTTGAGAACTCACACCCCCTTAAAGAGCAGTTGAGATTTTACAAGTTTGCTGCCAGTAGCAATTAAAGTGTTTGAAATGGGGACACTTTTTTCAAATGGTCACAAAATCTTGTACACTTCGAGTTTTTGGCTGAATTCTTTTGTGCATGCCAACAATAATACAAGGATCATGTATTCCAAGTTTGGGGCCAAAACTCCTTCCGAAAAAATTAAAAAAAATCTCGAACTGCAAAAAGTTTCAAAAATCATGAAAAATAGAAAATGAGTTGTCTTGCCATGAAACTTCACGTGAAGGCTGAAGGGACCATTGTATGAATTTACAAGCCATAAAAATGGCATTGCCACACAGAAATATGAAGATGTGCCTAAAGCCACCTACCACCCTATCGATCCACAGCTTGCGCATCCAATCTCTCTAGCCGGCATAGTGCCTGCCCGCCCGCCGCCTGCTTGTTTCATCAATTGGCTTAGGCATACAGAGTTCATTCTCAATCTAAGATCGAACCAGACCAAGGGTTCTGACAGCAGGATCGGCAGCACGTAGAGGAGGACCCAATCGATCCCCGGCTTCCGTAACCCGCCCATCTGGTCGGCTAAGCGCCCGTACGCTCGTTTCGTGGGTTGACTTAGGCATACGGAGTTCATTCCAAGTCTAAGATCAGACCGAACCAAGGGTTACGGTAGCACTTGCTGGGTTGGGGCATGTGCTGGTGCCACATTTTTCTTCGTCGGGGCACCATCGCCGGAGCATCATTGGAGAACCTGACCGGCGGCATTGGGGTTCCAGCATCGGGGGGGCCAGGGGGTGTGCGCACATGATGTGCGATGGTGCTGGTACTTGGCCCTTATATTGGCCCCCTATCCCTCATCAAACCTTGAGAACTCACACCCCCTTAAAGAGCTTTTGAGATTTTACAGGTTTACTACCAGTAGCCATTAAAGTGTCCGAAATGAGGACACTTTTTTCAAATGGACACCAAAATCTTGTACACTTCGAGTTTTTAGCTGAATTTTTTTGTGCATGCCAATAAAAATAAAAGGATCACTTCTACCAAGTTTAGGGACAAATCACCTTCCGAAAAAATTTTAAAAAAATCTCGAACCGCAAAAAGTTTCAAAAATCGTGAAAAATAGAAAACGAGTCGTCTTGCCATGAAACTTCACGTGAAGGCTTAAGGGACCATTGTATGAATTTATAAGCCATTGAAATGGCATTGGCACGTAGAAATATGAAGATGTGCCTAAACCCACCTACCACGCTATCGATCCACGGCTTGTGCATCCCATCTCTCTAGCCGACGTAGTGCCCGCCCGCCCGCCTGCTTGTTTCATCGATTGGCTTAGGCATACGGAGTTCATTCCCAGTCTAAGATCGGATTGGATTGAGGGTTGCGATAGCAAGATCGACAGCACATAGAGGGGGACCCGATCGATCCCCAACTTGCTCATCCCGCCCCTCTAGCCGGCTGTGCGCCCGCACGCTCATTTTGTTGGTTGACTTGGGCAAACGGAGTTCATTCCCAATCTAAGCATATGGAGTTCATACCCAGTCTAAGATCTGACCAGACCGAAGGTTGCGGCAGCACATGCTGGGCTCGGTAATGTACTTGTGCCATATTTTTCTTCGCCGGGGTGCCATCATCGGAGCATCGCCGAAGAACCTGGCCAACGGCATTGGGGTTCCTACGATCGGGGGGGCCGGGCGGGTGTGCGCACATGATGTGCAATGGGTGCTGGTACTTGGCCCTTATATTGGCCCCCTATCCCTATCAAACCTTGAGAAGTCACACCACCTTAAAGAGCATTTGAGATTTTACAAGTTTGCTGCCAGTAGCCATTAAAGTGTCTAAAATGGGGAAATTTTTTCAAATGGTCACAAAATCTTGTACACTTCGAGTTTTTAGCTGAATTTTTTTGTGCATGCCAAAAAAAATACAAGGATAACATCAAAAAAAGTTTGGGGCCAAAACTCCTTCCAAAAAAGTTTTAAAAAATCTCGAACCGTAAAAAGTTTTGAAAATGGTGAAAAGTAGAAAACGAGTTGTCTTGCCATGAAACTTCACGTGAAGGCTTAAGGGACCAATGTATGAATTTACAATCCATAAAAATGGCATTGGCATGCAGAAATATAAAGATGTACCTAAACCTACCTACCACCCTATCGATCCACGGCTTGCGCATTCCGCCCCTCTGGCCAGCGTAATGCCCGCCCGTCCGCCCGCTCGTTTCATCGGTTGGCTTAGGCATACAAAGTTCATTCCTAGTCAAAGATCAGACCGAACCGAGGGTTGCGGCAGCAGGATCGACAGCACGTAAAGGGGGACCCAGCTGATCCTCGACTTGCGCATCCCGCCCCTCTGGCCGACTGAGCGCCCGCACGTTCGTTTCCTGGGTTGACTTAGGCATACGGAGTTCATTCCCAGTCTAAGCATGTGGAGTTCATTCCCAGTCTAAGCATGCGGAGTTCATTCCCAGTCTAAGATCGAACCGGACCGAGGGTTACGGCTGGACATGCTGGGCTCGGGCATGTGCTGGTGTCACATTTTTCTTCGTCGGGGCACCATCGTCGGAGCATCGTCGAAAAATCTGAGCGGCGGCTTTGGGGTTCCGACGATTGGGGGGCCGGGGGGTGTGCGCACATGATGTGCGATGGGTGCTGGCACTTGGCCCTTATATTGGCCCCCTATCCCTCATCAAACCTCGAGAACTCACACCCCCTTAAAGAGCATTTGAGATTTTACAAGTTTGCTGCCAGTAGTAGCCATTAAAGTGTCTGAAATGGGGACACTTTTTTCAAATGGTTACAAAATCTTGTACACTTCGACTTTTTAGCTGCATTTTTTTGTGCATGCCAACAAAAATACAAGGATCACGTCTACCAAGTTTGGGGCCAAAACTCCTTCTGAAAAAATTAAAAAAATCTCAAACCGTAAAAAGTTGCGAAAATCGTGAAAAATGGAAAACGAGTCGTCTTGCCATGAAACTTCACGTGAAAGCTTAAGGGACCATTGTATGAATTTACAAGCCATAAAAATGGCATTGGCACACAGAAATATGAAGATGTGCCTAAACTCAACTACCACCCTATCGATCCACGGCTTGCGCATCCCGTCTCTCTGGCCGACGTAATGCCCCTCGCCCGCCCGCCCGCTCGTTTCGTCGGTTGGCTTAGGCATGCGGAGTTCATTCCCAGTCTAAGATCGGACCAGACCTATCGTTGCAGCCACAGGATTGGCAGCACGTAGAGGGGGACCCGGCCGATCCCAGGCTTACACATCCTGCCCCTCTGGCCGACTAAGGTCCCGTACGCTCGTTTCATGGGTTGACTTAGGGATACGGTGTTCATTGCCAGTCTAAGCATACGGAGTTCATTCCTAGTCTAAGATCGGACTGGACTGGACTGAGGGTTGCGGCAACACATGCTGGGCTCGAGCATGTGCTGGTGCCGCATTTTTCTTCACCGGGGCACCATCGCCGAAGCATCGTCGAAAAACCTGACCGGCGACATTGGGGTTCCGACGATAGGGGGGCCGGGGGGTGTGCGCACATGATGTGCGGTGGGTGCTCGTACTTGGCCCTTATATTGGCCCCCTATCCCTCATCAAACCTTGAGAACTCACGCCCCCTTAAAGAGTATTTGAATTTTACAGGTTTGCTGCCAGTAGCCATTAAAGTGTCTAAAATGGGGACACTTTTTTCAAATTGTCACAAAATCTTGTACACTTCGAGTTTTTTAGCTGAATTTTTTTGTGCATTGCCCAACAAAAACACAAGGTAACTATCTAAAAAGTTTTGCCATAAATACTTCATTGATCTTTAAGAAGAAATCTGAACTCGTAAAATTTTAAAAAATGGAAAATGAAGGTCGTCTTGCCATGATAACTCAAGTAAGGGTAAGGACCATCTGTATGAATTTACGCCATGAAAAATGGCATGGCACATAAAAATCGAAGATGTGCCTAAACCCACCACACCCTATTGATCCACGCCTTGCGCATCCCTTATCTCTGGCCGTTAATGCCGCCCGCCCGCCCACCCGCTCGTTTCGTCGGTTGGTAGGCATACGGAGTTCATTCCCAGTCTAAGATCATACCGGATCGAGGATGGTGGCAGCAGGATCGGCAGCACACAGAGGGGGACCCGATCGATCCCCGGCTTGTGCATCCCAACCCTCTGGCCGGCTGAGAGGCCGCACGCTCGTTTCGTGGGTTGACTTAGGCATACGGAGTTCATTCCCAGTCTAAGATCGGACCGGACCGATGGTTACAGCAAAACATGCTGGGCTCGGGCATGTGCTGGTGTCACATTTATCTTCGTCAGGGCACCATCGCCGAAGCATCATCGGAGAACCTAACCGACGAAGTTGGGGTTCCGACGATCGGGGGGCCGGGGGGGTGTGCGCACATGATGTGCGATGGGTGCTGGTAGTTGGCCCTTATATTGGCCCCCTATCCCACATCAAACCTCGAGAACTCACACCCCCTTAAAGAGCATTTGAGATTTTACAGGTCTGCTGCCAGTAGCCATTAAAGTGTCTGAAATGGGGAACTTCTTTGAAATGGTCACATAATCTTGCACACTTCGAGTTTTTAGCTGAATTGTTTTGTGCATGCCAAAAAAAATACAAGGATAACATCTAAAAAAGTTTGGGGCCAAAACTCCTTCCAAAAAAATTTTAAAAAATCCCAAACCGTAAAAAGTTTCGAGAAATGTGAAAAATAAAAAACGAGTCGTCTTGCCATGAAACTTCACGTGAAGGGTTAAGGGACCATTGTATGAATTTACAAGCCATAAAAATGGCAATGGCATGCAGAAATATGAAGATGTGGCTAAACCCACCTACCACCCTATCGATCCACGGCTTACGCATCCCGTCTCTCTGGCTGGCGTAATGCCTGCCTGCCCGCCCAGCCGCTCGTTTCGTCGGTTGGCTTAGGCCTACGGAGTCCATTCCCAGTCTAAGATCAGACCAGACCGAGGGTTACGGCAGTAGGATTGGCAGCACGTAGAGGGGGACTCGACCGATCCCCGGCTTGCGCATCTTGCCCCTCTGGTCGGCTGAGCCCCGCACGCTCGTTTCGTGGGTTGACTTAGGCATACGGTGTTCATTCCCAGTCTAAGCATACGGAGTTCATTCCTAGTCTAAGATTGGATCGAACCGAGGCTTGCGGCAACACATGCTAGGCTCGGGCATGTGCTGGTGCCGCATTTTTCTTCACCGGGGCACCATCACCAGAGCATCGCCAAAGAACCTGACCGACGGCATTACAATTCCGACGATCGGGGGGCTCGGGGGGGTGTGCGAACATGATGTGCAATGGGTGCTGGTACTTGGCCCTTATATTGGCCCCCTACCCCTCATCAAGCCTCGAGAACTCACACCCCCTTAAAGAGCATTTGAGATTTTACAGGTTTGCTTCCAGTAGCCAATAAAGTGTCTGAATGGGGACACTTTTTTCAAATGGTCACAAAATCTTGTACACTTTTCGGTTTTTAGGTGAATTATTTTGTGCATGCCAACAAAAATACAAGGATCTCGTCGACCAAGTTTGGGGCCAAAACACCTTCCGAAAAAATTTTAAAAAATCTTGAACCGTAAAAAGTTTCGAAAATCATGAAAAATATAAACCGAGTCGTCTTGCCATGAAACTTCACGTGAAGGCTTAAAGGACCATTGTATTAATTTACAAGCCATAAAAATTGCATTGGCATGAAGAAATATGAAGATGTGCCTAAACCCACCTACCACCCTATCGATCCACGGGTTGCGCATCCCGTCTCTCTGGCCGGCGTAGTGCCCGCCCGTCCGCTCGTTTCGTCGGTTGGCATAGGCATACGGAGTTTATTCCCAGTCAAAGATAGGACCAGACCGAGGGTTGCGGTAGCAGGATCGACAGCACGGAGAGGGGGACCCAGTCGATTAAACACAAGGATAACATCTAAAAAAGTTTTGGGCCAAAAATACTTCCAAAAAAATTTTAAAAAATCCTGAACCGTAAAAATTTTAAAAATTGTGGAAAATAGAAAACGAGTCGTCTTGCCATGAAACTTTACGTGAAGGGTTAAGGGACCATTGTATGAATTTACAAGCCATAAAAATGGCATTGGCACATAGAAATATGAAGATGTGCCTAAACCCACCTACCACCCTATTGATCCACGGCTTGCACATCCCTTATCTCTGGCCGGTGTAGTGCCCGCCCGCCCGCCCACCCGCTCGTTTCGTCGGTTGGCTTAGGCATATGGAGTTCATTCCCAATCTAAGATCAGACCGGACCGAGGGTTGCGACAGCAGGATCAGCAGCACGCAGAGGGGGACCCGATCGATCCCCGGCTTGTGTATCCCAGCCCTCTGGCCGGCTGAGAGGCCGCACGCTCGTTTCGTGGGTTGACTTAGGCATACGGAGTTCATTCCCATTCTAAGATCGGACCGGATCGATGGTTACAGCAAAACATGCTAGGCTCGGGCATGTGCTGGTGTCACATTTTTCTTCGTCAGGGCACCATCGCCGAAGCATCATCGGAGAACCTAACCGACGACGTTGGGGTTCCGACGATCGGGGGGGCCGGGGGGTGTGCGCACATGATGTGCGATGGGTGCTGGTAGTTGGCCCTTATATTGGCCCCCTATCCCTCATCAAACCTCGAGAACTCACACCCCCTTAAAGAGCATTTGAGATTTTACAGGTCTGCTGCCAGTAGCCATTAAAGTGTCTGAAATGGGGAACTTCTTTGAAATGGTCACAAAATCTTGCACACTTCGAGTTTTTAGCTGAATTGTTTTGTGCATGCCAAAAAAATACAAGGATAACATCTAAAAAGTTTGGGGCCAAACTCTTCCAAAAAAATTTTGAAAAAATCCCAAACCGTAACAAAGTTTCGAGAAACGTAAAAATTAGAAAACGAGTCGTCTTGCCATGAACTTCACGTGAAAGGGTTAAGGGCCGATTGTATGAATTTACAAGCCATAAAAATGCAAATTGGGCATGCAGAAATAATGAAGATGTGGACTAAACCCACCTACCACCCTATCGATCCCACGGCTTACCGCATCCCAATCTCTTCGGCCAGCGTAATTGGCCTTGCCCTGCCGCACCGCCCAGCTCGTTTCGTCGGTTGGCTTAGGCCATACGGAGTCCCATTCCCAGTCTAATGATCAGATCCAGGACCTTGAGCGGTTACGGCAAATAGGAATGGCAGCACGTAGGAGGGGACTCGACCGAGATCCCCGGCATATGCGCATCCTTCCCCTCTGGCGGCTGAGCCCCCGCACGCTCGTTTCGTGGGTTGAATTAGGCATACGGTGTTCATTCCCAGTCTAAGCATACGGAGTTCATTCCTAGTCTAAGATTGGATCGAACCGAGGCTTGCGGCAACACATGCTAGGCTCGGGCATGTGCTGGTGCCGCATTTTTCTTCACCGGGGCACCATCACCAGAGCATCGCTAAAGAACCTGACCGGCGGCATTATGATTCCGACGATCGGGGGGCTCGGGGGGGTGTGCGCACATGATGTGCAATGGGTGCTGGTACTTGGCCCTTATATTGGCCCCCTACCCCTCATCAAGCCTCGAGAACTCACACCCCCTTAAAGAGCATTTGAGATTTTACAGGTTTGCTTCCAGTAGCCAATAAAGTGTCTGAAATGGGGACACTTTTTTCAAATGGTCACAAAATCTTGTACACTTTTCGGTTTTTAGGTGAATTGTTTTGTGCATGCCAACAAAAATACAAGGATCTCGTCGACCAAGTTTGGGGCCAAAACACATTCCAAAAAAATTTTAAAAAATCTCGAACCGTAAAAAGTTTCAAAAATCGTGAAAAATATAAACCGAGTCGTCTTGCCATGAAACTTCACGTGAAGGCTTAAAGGACCATTGTATTAATTTACAAGCCATAAAAATTGCATTGGCATGAAGAAATATGAAGATGTGCCTAAACGCACCTACCACCCTATCGATCCACGGGTTACGCATCCCGTCTCTCTGGCCGGCGTAGTGCCCGCCCGCCCGCTCGTTTCGTCGGTTGGCATAGGCATACGGAGTTTATTCCCAATCAAAGATAGGACCAGACCGAGGGTTGCGGTAGCAGGATCGGCAGCACGGAGAGGGGGACCCGATCGATTCTCAGCTTGCGCATCCCGCCCCCTGGCCGGCTGAGCGCCCGCACGTTCATTTCATGGGTTGACTTAGGCGTACGGAGTTCATTCCCAGTCTATGATCGGACCGGACCGAGGGTTTTGGCAGCACATGTTGGGCTCAGGCATGTGCTGGTGCCGTATTTTTCTTCATCGGGGCACCATCGTCGGAGCATCGCCTTAGAACCTAACCGGCAGCATTAGGGTTCCGGCAATCGGGGGGGCCTAGGGGGGTGTGCCCACATGATGTGCGATGGGTCTGGTACTTGGCCCTCATATTGGCCCCTTATCCCTCATCAAACCTTGAGAACTCACACCCCCTTAAAGAGCTTTTGAGATTTTGCAGGTTTGCTGCCAGTAGCCATTAAAGTGTCTAAAATTGGGACACTTTTTTCAAATGGTCACAAAATCTTGTACACGTCGAGTTTTTAGCTTAATTTTTTTGTGCATGCCAAAAAAAATACAAGGATCATGTCTACCAAGTTTGGGGCCAAAAATCGTTCCAAAAAAATTTTAAAAAATCTCGAACCGCAAAAAGTTTTGAAAATCATGAAAAATAGAAAATGAGTCATCTTGCCATGAAACTTCACGTGAAGGCTTAAGGGACCATTGTATCATTTTACAAGCCATAAAAATGGCATTGGCACATAGAAATATGAAGATGTGGCAGAACCCGCATGCCACCCTATCGATCCACGGCTTGTGCATCCAATCTCTCTGGCCGGTATAGTGTCCGCCCGTCCACTTGTTTCGTCGGTTGGCTTAGGCATACGGAGTTCACTCCCAGTCTAAGATCGAACAGGACTGAGGGTTGCAGTAGCAAGATCGACAGCACGCAGAGGGGGACCCGACTGATCCCGGCTTGCGCATCCTGCCCCTCTGGCCGACTGAGCGCTCGCACGCTCGTTTCATGGGTTGACTTAGGCATACGGAGTTCATTCTCTATCTAAGCTTACAGAGTTCATTCCCAGTCTAAGATCGGACTAGACCGATGGCTGTGACAGCACATGCTGGGCTCGGGCATGTGCTGGTGTCACATTTTTCTTCGTCGGGGCACCGTCACCGGAGCATCGTCGGAGAACCTGACCGGCGGCATTGGGGTTCCTGCGATCAGAGGGGCCGGGGGGGGTGTGCGCACATGATGTGCAATGGGTGCTGGTACTTGGCTCTTATATTGGCCCCCAATCCCTCATCAAACCTCGAGAACTCACACCCCCTTAAAGTGCATTTGAGATTTTACAGGTTTGCTACCAGTAGCCATTAAAGTGTCTGAAATGGGGACACTTTTTTCAAATGGTCACAAAATCTTGTACAATTCGAGTTTTTAGCTGAATTTTTTTGTGCATGCCAACAAAAATACAAGGATCACGTCTACCAAGTTTGGGGCAAAACTCATTGCAAAAAAATTTTAAAAAATCCCGAACCGCAAAAGGTTGCGAAAATCTTGAAAAATAGAAAACGAGTCATCTTGCAATGAAACTTCACGTGAAGGCTTAAGGGACCATTGTATGAATTTACAAGCCATAAAAATGGCATTGGCATGCAAAAATATGAAGATGTACCTAAACCCACCTAGCACTCTATCGATCCATGGCTTGTGCATCCCATCTCTCTGGCCGGCGTAGTGCCTGCCCGCTCGCCCGCCTGCCTGTTTCATCGGTTGGCTTAGGCATACGGAGTTCATTCCTAGTCTAAGATCAGACCGGATCGAGGGTTGCGGCAACAAGATCGGCAACAGGCAGAGGGGGACCAGGTCGATCCCCGACTTGCACATCCCGCCCCTCTGGCCGACTGAGCTCCCGTACGCTCGTTTCGTGGGTTGACTTAGGCATACGGAGTTCATTCCCAGTCTAAGGTCGAACCGGACCGTGGGTTACGGCAGCACATGTTGGGCTCGGGCATGTGCTGGTGCCGCATTTTTCTTCGTCAGGGCACCATCGTAGGAGCATCGCCGGAGAACCTAACCGGCGACATTGGGGTTCTGGCGATCGGGGGGGCTGAGGGGGTGTGCGCACATGATGTGGGATGGGTGCTGGTACTTGGCCCTTATATTGGCCCCCTATCCCTCATCAAACCTCAAGAACTCACACCCCCTTAAAGAGCATTTGAGATTTTACAGGTTTGCTGCCAGTAGCCACTAAAGTGTTTGGAATGGGGACATTTTTTTGAAATGGTCACAAAATCTTGTACACTTCGAGTTTTTAGCTGAATTTTTTTGTGCATGCCAAAAAAAATACAGGGACCCGTCTACCAAGTTTGGGTCCAAAACTGCCTTCCGAAAAAGTTTAAAAAATCTCGAACCTGTAAATAAGTTTCAAAAAATCATGAAAAATAGTAAACAAGTCGCTTGGCCATGAACTTCACGTGAAAAAATTAGAAAACGAGTCGTCCTTACCATGAAACTTCACGTGAACTTAAGGACCATTGTATGAATTTACAAGCCATAAAAATGGCATTGGCATGCAAAAATGTGAAGATTTGCTCTAAACCCACCTACCACCCTATCGATCCACGGCTTGCTGCGTCCCGTCTCCTTTGGCCGGCGTAGTGCCCGCCCGTCCGCTCATTTCATTCGGTGGCTTAGGCATACAGAGTTCATTCCTAGTCTAAGATTAGACCAGACCGAGGGTTCCGGCAGCAAGATCGACAGCATGTAGAGGGGGACCCAGCCGATCCCCGACTTGCGCATCCCGCCCCTCTGGTCGGCTAAGCACCCGCACGCTCATTTCATGGGTTGACTTAGGCATGCGGAGTTCATTCCCAGTCTATACATACGGAGTTCATTCCCAGTCTAAGATCGGACCAGACCGAGGGTTGCAGCAGCACATGCTGGGCGCGAGCATGTGCTGGTGCTGTATTTTTCTTCACCGGCGCACCATCGTCGGAGAACCTGACCGACGGCAGTGGGGTTCTGGTGATCGGGGGGCGGGGGGTGTGCGCACATGATGTGCGATGCGTGCTGGTACTTGGCCCTTATATTGGCCCCCTATCCCTCATCAAACCTCGAGAACTCACAACCCCTTAAAGAGCATTTGAGATTTAACAGGTTTGCTACCAGTAGCCATTAAAGTGTCTGAAATGGGGACATTTTTTTCAAATGGTCACAAAATCTTGTACACTTCGAGTTTTTAGCTGAATTTTTTTGTGCTTGCCAAAAAAAATACAACGATCACGTCTACCAAGTTTGGGAAAAAAAATTCCTTTCGAAAAAATTTTAAAAAATCCTGAACCGTAAAAAGTTTTGAAAATCATGAAAAATAGAAAACGACTCGTCTTGCCATGAAACTTGATGTGAAGTCTTAAGGGACCATTTTATGAATTTAAAAGCCATAAAAATTGCATTGGCATGCAAAAATATGAAGATGTGCCTAATCCCACCTACCACCCTATCGATTCACGGCTTGCGCATCCCGTCTCTCTGGCCGGCATAGTGCCCGCCCGGCCGCTCGTTTCATCGGTTGGCTTAGGCATACGAAGTTCATTCGCTGTCTAAGGTCAGACCAGACCGAGGGTTAAGGCAGCAGGATCGGTAGCACACAGAGAGGGACCCTGTCGATCCTCGGCTTGCGTATCCCACCCCTCTGGCCGGCTGAGCACCCTCACGCTCGTTTCGTGGGTTCACTTAGGCATACGGAGTTTATTCCCAGTCTAACCATACGGAGTTCATTCCAAGTCTATGATTGGATCGGACCGAGGGTTACGGCAGCACATGCTGGGCTTGGGCATGTGCTGGTGCCACTTTTTTCTTTGTCGGGGCACCATCACTGGAGCATCATCGGAGAACCTGACCGACGGCATTAAGGTTCCGACGATCGGGGGGGCCGGGGGGTGTGCGCACATGATGTGCGATGGGTGCTGCTACTTGGCCCTTATATTGGCCCTCTATCCCTCATCAAACCTCGAGAAGTCACACCCCCTTAAAGAGCATTTGAGATTTTACAGGTTTGCTGCCAGTAGCCATGAAAGTGTCTGAAATGGGGACACTTTTCTCAAATGGTCACAAAATGTTGTACACTTCGAGTTTTTAGCTAAATGTTTTTGTGCATGGCAACAAAAATAAAAGGATCACGTCTACCAAGTTTGGGGCCAAAACTCCTTTCGAAAAAATTTAAAAAAATCTCAAAGCGCAAAAACTTTCAAAAATCTTGAAAAATAGAAAACGAGTCGTCTTGCCATGAAACTTCACGTGAAGGCTTAAGAGACCATTGTATGAATTCACAAGCCATAAAAATGGCATTGGCAGGTAGAAATATGAAGATGTGCCTAAACCGACCTATCACCCTATCGATCCACGGCGTGCGCATCCAGTCTCTCTAGCCGGCGTAGTGCCCACCCGCCAGCCCGCTCGTTTCGTGGGTTGGCTAAGGCATACGGAGTTCATTCCCAGTCTAAGATCGGACCAGATCGAGGGTTGCGGCAGCAGGATCGGCAGCAGACAGAAGGGGACCCAGTCGATCCCCGGCATGCACGTCCCACCCTTCTAGCCGGCTAAGCACCCGCGCGCTCCTTTCGTGGGTTGACTTAGGCATACGGAGTTCATTCCCAGTCTAAGCCTGTGGAGTTCATTCCCAGTCTAAGATCAGACCGAACTGAGGGTTACGACAGCACATGCTGGGCTCGGGCATGTGCTGGTGCCACAATTTTCTTCGTCGGGGCACCATCGTCGGAGCATCATCGGAGAACCTGACCGCCGGCTTTGGGGTTCTGACGATAGGGGGGCCAGGGGGTGTGCGCACGTGATGTGCGATGGCTGCTGGTACTTGGCCCTTATATTGGCCCCCTATCCCTCATCAAACCTTGAGAGCTCACACCCCCTTAAAGAGCATTTGAGATTTTACAGGTTTGCTGCCAGTAGCAATTAAAGCATCTGAAATGGGGACACTTTTTTCAAATGGTCACAAAATCTTGTACACTTCGAGTTTTTAGCTTAATTTTTTTGTGCATGCCAACAAAAATACAAGGATCACGTCTACCAAGTTTGGGGCCAAAAATTCTTTCGAAAAAATTTTAAAAAATCCCGAACGGTAAAAAGTTTTGGAAATCATGAAAAATAGAACACGAGTTGTCTTGGCATGAAACTTCACATGAAGGCTTAAGGGACCATTGTATGAATTTACAAGAAATAAAAATGGCATTGGCACATAGAAATATGAAGATGTGCCTAAACCCACTACCACCCTTATCGATCCACAGCTTGCGCATCCCGTCTCTTTGGTCGGCGTAGTGCCCACCTGCTCGTTTCGTCGGTTGGCTTAGGCATACGGAGTTCATTCCCAGTCTAAGATCAGACCAGATCGAGGGTTGTGGGAGTAGGATCAACAGCATGCAGAGGTGGACCCGATCGATCCCCGGCTTGTGCATCCCACCTGTTTGGCCGACTGAGCACCCGCACGCTTGTTTTGTGGGTTGACTTAGGCATATGGAGTTCATTCCTAGTCTATGCATATAGAATTCATTCCCAGTCTAAGATCGGACCAGACCGAGGGTTTCGGCAGCACATGCTGGGCTCGGGCATGTGTTGGTGGTGCATTTTTCTTCGTCGGGGCACCATCGCCAGAGCATCGCTAGAGAACCTGACCCACGGCTTTGGGTTTCCGGTGATTGGGGGGCGGTGTGCGCACATGATGTGCGATGGGTGCTAGTACTTGGCCCTTATATTGGCCTCCTATCCCTCATCAAACCTCGAGAACTCACACCCCCTTAAAGAGCATTTGAGATTTTACAGGTTTGCTGCCAATAGCCATTAAAGTGTCCGAAATGGGGACACTTTTTTCAAATGGTCACAAAATCTTATACACTTCGAGTTTTTAGCTGAATTTTTTTGTGCATGCCAACAAAAATACAAGGATCACGCCTACCAAGTTTGGGGCCAAAACTCCTTTTCAAAAATATTTTAAAAAATCCTGAAAAATAGAAAACGAGTCGTCTTGCCATGAAACTTCACGTGAAGGCTTAAGGGACCATTGTATGAATTTACAAGCCATTAAAATGGCATTGGCATGCAGAAATATGAAGATGTGCCTAAACCCACCTACCACGCTATCGATCCATGGCTTATGCATCCCATCTCTCTGGCCGACGTAGTGCCCGCCCACCCGTCCCGTCCGCCCGCTCATTTTATCGGTTGGCTTAGGCATACGGAGTTCATTCCTAGTCTAAGATCAGACCGGATCGAGGGTTATGGTAGCAAGATTAGTAGCACGCATAGGGGGACTCGGCCGATCCTCGGCTTGCGCATCCCGCCCCTCTGGCCGGCTGAACGCCCGCACGCTCATTTCATGGATTGACTTAGGCATACGGAGTTCATTCCCAGTCTAAGATCGGATCGGACCGAGGGTTGTGGAAGCACATTTTGGGCTCGGGCATGTGCTAGTGCCTCATTTTTCTTCACTGAGGCACCATCGTTGGAGCATCGCCGGAGAACCTGACAGGCGGCATTGGGGTTCCGGCGATCGGGGGGGCCGGGGGGATGTGCGCACATGATGTGCGATGGGTGCTGGTACTTGCCCTTATGTTGGCCCCCTATCCCTCATCAAAGCTCGAAAACTCACACCCCCTTAAAAGGAATTTGAGATTTTACAGGTTTGCTGCCAGTAGCCATTAAAGTGTCTGAAATGGGGACACTTTTTTCGAATGGCCACAAAATCTTGTGCACTTTGAGTTTTTAGTTGAATGTTTTTGTGCATGCCAGCAAAAATACAAGAATCAAGTCTACCAAGTTTGGGGCCAAAACTCCTTCCGAAAAAATTTTAAAAAATCGCAAACCGTAAAAATTTTCAAAAATCGTGAAAAATAGAAAACAAGTTGTCTTGCCATGAAACTTCACGTGAAGGCTTAAGGGACCATTGTATGAACTTAGAAGCCATAAAAATGGCATTGGCATGCAGAAATATGAAGATTTGCCTAAACCCACCTACCACCCTATCGATCCACGGCTTGCCCATCCTGTCTCTCTGGCCAGCGTAGTGCCCGCCCGCCCGCCCGCTCGTTTCGTCGGTTGGCTTAGGCATACGGAGTTCATTCCCAGTCTAAGATTAGATCAGACCGAGGGTTGTGGTAGCAGGATCGACAGCACACAGAGGGGGACCCGATCGATCCCCGACTTGCGCATCCCGCCCCTCTGGCCGGCTGAGCGCCCGCACGCTCGTTTCTTGGGTTGACTTAGGCATACGGAGTTCATTCCCAGTCTAAGATCAGATCAGATCAAGGTTGCGACAGCACATGCTGGGCTTGGGCATGTCCTGGTGCCGCATTTTTTTTCGCAGGGGCACCGTCATCAGACCTTCACCGAAGAACCTGACCGACGACATTGGGGTTCCGGTGATCGGGGGGGCCGGGGGGTGTATGCACATGATGTGCGATGGGTGCTGGTACTTGGCCCTTATATTGGCCTCCTATCCCTCACCAAACCTCGAGAAATCACACCCCCTTAAAGTGCATTTGAGATTTTACAGGTTTGCTGCCAGTAGCCATTAAAGTGTCTAAAATGGGGACACTTTTTTCAAATGGTCACAAAATCTTGTACACTTCGAGTTTTTGGCTGAATTTTTTTTTGCATGCGAAAAAAAATACAAGGATCACGTCTACCAAGTTTGGGGCCAAAACTCCTTTCAAAAATATTTTAAAAAATCCCGAACCACAAAAAGTTTTGAAAATCCTAAAAAATAGAAAACGAGTCGTCCTGCCATGAAACTTCACGTGAAGGCTTAATGGACCATTGTATGAATTTACAAGCCATAAAAATGGCATTGGCATGCAGAAATATGAAGATGCGCCTAAACCCACCTACCACCCTATTGATCCACAACTTGCGCATCCCGTCTCTCTGGCCGACGTAGTGCCCGCCCGCTCGTTTAGTCGGTTGGCTTAGGCATACGGAGTTCATTCGCAGTCTAAGATCAGACCGGACCGAGGGTTGTGGCAGCAGGATCAACAGCACGTAAAGGGGGACCCAGCCGATCCCTGGCTTACGCATCCTGCCCCTCTGGCCGGCTGAGCGCCCGCATGTTCATTTCGTGGGTTGACTTAGGCATACGGAGTTCATTCGCAGTCTAAGCATACAGAGTTAATTCCTAGTCTAAGATCGGATCGAATCGAGGGTTGCGGTAGCACATGCTGGGCTCGGGCATGTTCTGGTGTCGTATTTTTCTTCGCCAGTGCACCATCACCTGAGCATCACTGGAGAACCTGACCGACAGCATTAGGGTTTCGATGATCGGGTGGGCCGAGGGGTGTGTGCGCACATGATGTGCGATGGGTACTAGTATGTGGCCCTTATATTGGCCCCCTATCCCTCATCAAACCTCAAGACCTCACACCCCCTTAAGGAGCATTTGAGATTTTTCAGGTTTGCTGCCAGTAGCGACTAAAGTGTCTGAATTGAGGACACTTTTTACAAATGGTCACAAAATCTTGTACACCTCGACTTTTTAGTTGAATTTTTTTGTGCATGCTAAAAAAAAGACAAGGATCACGTATACCAAGTTTGGGGCCAAAATTACTTTCGAAAAAATTTTAAAAAATCCCGAACCGTAAAAAGTTTCAAAAATCATGAAAAATAGTAAACAAGTCGTCTTGCCATTAAACTTCACGTGAAGGCTTAAGGGACCATTATATTAATTTACAAGCCATAAAAATTGTATTGGCATGCAGAAATATGAAGATGTGCCAAAACCCAACTACCACCCTATCGATCCACGACTTGCGCATCCCGTCTCTCAGGCTGGCGTAGTGCCCGCCCGCCCGTCCTCTCGTTTCATCAGTTGGCTTAGGCATACGGAGTTCATTCCCAGTCTAAGATCAGATCAGACCGAGGTTTACGATAGCAGGATCAGTAGCACGCAGAGGGGGACCCGTCCGATCCCCGGCTTGTGCATCCCGCCCCTCTGGCCGACTGAGCGCCCGTACGCTCATTTCGTGGGTTGACTTAGGCATACGGAGTTCATTCCCAGTCTAAGCATACGAAGTTCATTCCCAGTCTAAGATCGGACCAGACTGAGGGTTGCGACAGCACATGCTGGGCTCGGGCATGTGCTGGTGTCGTATTTTTCTTCGTCGAGGCACCATCCCCGGAGAACCTAACCAGAGGCATCGGGTTTTCGACGATCGGGGGGGGCCGAAGGAATGTGCGCACATGATATGCGGTGGGTGCTAGTTCTTGGCCCTTATATTGGCCCCCTATCCCTCATCAAACCTCGAGAACTCACACCCCCTTAAAGAGCATTTTAGATTTTACAGGTTTGCTGCCAGTCGCCATTAAAGTGTTTGAAATGGGGACACTTTTTTCAAATGGTCTTAAAATCTTGTACACTTCGAGTTTTTAGCTGAATTTTTTTGTGCATGCCAAAAAATTTACAAGGATCACCTTTACCAAGTTTGGGGCCAAAACTCCTTCTGAAAAAATTTTGAAAAATCTCGAATTGTAAAAAGTTTCAAAAATCGTGAAAAATAGAAAACGAGTCGTCTTGCCATGAAACTTCACGTGAAGGCTTAAGGGACCATTGTTTGAATTTACAAGCCATAAAAATGGCATTGGCACGCAGAAATATGAAGATGTGCCAAAACCCACATACCACCCTATCGATCCACGACTTGCGCATCCCGTTTCTCTGGCCGGTTTAGTGCCCGCCCGCCCGCTCGTTTCGTCGGTTGGCTTGAGGATACGGAGCTCATTCCCATTCTAAGATCGGACCGGACCAAGGGTTGCAGCAACAGGATGACAGCACGCAAAGGGGGACCTGGCCGATCCCGGCTTGCGCATCCCGCCGCTCTGGCCGGTTGAGCGCCCGCACGCTAGTTTCGTGGGTTGACTTAGGCATACGGAGTTCATTCCCAGTCTAAGCATACGGACTTCATTCCCAGTCTAAGATCGGACCGAACCGAGGGTTGCGGCAGCACATGCTGGGCTCGGGCATGTGCTGGTGCCACATTTTTCTTCGCGGGGTGCCATCCCCGGAGAACCTGATCGGCAACATTGGGGTTCCGACGATCGGGGGGGCAGGGGGGTGTGCGCACATAAAGCATGATGGGTGCTGGTACTTGGCCCTTATATTGGCCCCCTATCCCTCATCAAAGCTCGACAACTCACACTCTCTTAAAGAGCATTTGAGATTTTATAAGTTTGCTGCCAGTAGCAATCAAAGTGTCTGAAATGGGGACACTTTTTTCAAATGGTCACAAAATCTTGTACACTTCAAGTTTTTAGCTGAATTTTTTTGGGCATGCCAACAAAAATACAAGGATCATGCCCACCACGTTTTGGGCCAAAAATTCTTCTGAAAAAATTTAAAAAAATCCCAAACCGTAAAAACTTTCGAAGATCATGAAAAATAAAAAACGAGTCGTCCTGCCATGAAACTTCACGTGAAGGCTTAAGGGACCATTGTATGAATTTACAAGCCATAAAAATGGCATTGCCACACAGAAAGATGAAAATGTGCCTAAACTCACCTACCACCCTATCGATCCACAGCTTGCGCAACCCGTCTCTCTGGCCGATGCAGTGCCCGCCCGCCCGCCCGCCTACTCGTTTCGTCGGTTGGCTTAGGCATACAGAGTTCATTCCCAGTCTAAGATCTGACCAGACCGAGGGTTGTGGCAGTAGGATCGACAGCACGCAGAGAGGGACCCGATCGATCCCCGACTTACGCATCCCACCCCTCTGGTCTGCTGAGCGCCCGCACGCTCGTTTCGTGGGTTGACTTAGGCATACGGAGTTCATTCCCAGTCTAAGCATATGGAGTTCATTCCCAGTCTAAGATCGGATCGGACCGAGGGTTGCGGTGGCACATGCTGGGCTCGAGCATGTGCTGCTGCCGTATTTTTCTTCGCCGGGGCACCATCGTCGGAGCATCGTCGGGGCATCACTGGAGAACCTGACTGGCGGCATCGGGAGGGCCGGGGGGGTTGTCCGTACATGATTTGTGATGGGTGCTGGTACTTGGCCCCTATATTGGCCCCCTATCCCTCATCAAACCTCGAGAACTCACACCCCGTTAAAGAGCCATTACAGGTTTGCTGCCAGTAGCCATTAAAGTGTCTGAAATGGGGACACTTTTTTCAAATGGTCACAAAATCTTGTACAGTTCAAATTTTTAGCTGAAGTTTTTTGTGCATGCCAACAAAAAAACAAGGATCACGTATACCAAGTTGGGGCCAAAACTCCTTTCGAAAAAATTTTAAAAAATCTCGAACCGTAAAAAGTTTCAAAAATCATGAAAAATAGTAAACGAGTCGTCTTGCCAAGAAACTTCACGTGACGGCTTAAGGGACCATTTTATGAATTTACAAGCCATAAAAATGGCATTGGCAAGCAGAAATATGAAGATGTACCTAAACCCACCTACCACCCTATCGATCCACGGCTTGCGCATCCCGTCTCTCTGGCCGGCATAGTGCTCGTCCGTCTGCCCGCCCGCTCATTTCGTCGGTTGGCTTAGGCATGCGGAGTTCATTCCCAGCCTAAGATCGGATCGGACCGAGGGTTGCGGTAGTAGGATCGATAGCACGCAGAGGGGGACCCGATCGATACTCGGCTTGCGCATCCCGTCCCTCTGGCCGGCTGAGTGCCCGTACGCTCGTTTCATGAGTTGACTTAGGCATATGGAGTTTATTCCCGTTTAAGCATACAGAGTTCATTCCCAGTCTAAGATCAGATCAGACCGAGGGTTGCGGCAGCACATGCTAGGCTCGGGCATGTGCTGGTCTCACATTTTTGTTCGTCGGGGCATCGTCGCCGGAGCATCGTCGGAGAACCTGACCGGCGGCATTGGGGTTCCAGCGATCGGGGGGCTGGGGGGCGTGCGCACATGATGTGCGATGGGCGTTGGTACTTGGCCCTTACATTGGCCCCATATCCCTCATCAAACCTAGAGAACTCGCACCCCCTTAAAGAGCATTTGAGATTTTACAGGTTTGCTTCCAGTAGCCGTTAAAGTGTCTAAAATGGGGACACTTTTTTCAAATGGTCACAAAATCTTGTACACTTCAAGTTTTTAGCTGAATTTTTTTGGGCATGCCAACAAAAATACAAGGATCATGCCCACCACGTTTTGGGCCAAAAATTCTTCTGAAAAAATTTAAAAAAATCCCAAACCGTAAAAACTTTCGAAGATCATGAAAAATAAAAAACGAGTCGTCCTGCCATGAAACTTCACGTGAAGGCTTAAGGGACCATTGTATGAATTTACAAGCCATAAAAATGGAATTGGCATGCAAAAATATGAAGATGTGCCTAAACCCACCTACCACCCTATCGATCCACGGCTTGCGCATCCCGTCTCTCTGGCCGGTGTGGTGCCTGCCCGTCCGCCCGCTCGTTTTGTCGGTTGGCTTAGGCATACGGAGTTCATTCCCAATCTAAGATTGGATCGGACCGAGGGTTGTGGTAGCAAGATCAGCAGCATGCAGAGGGGGACCCGACCGATCCCCGGCTTGCACCCCCTGCCCCTCTGGTCGGCTGAGCGCCCTCACGTTCGTTTCATGGGTTCATTTAGGCATATGGATTTCATTCCCAGTCTAAGCATACGAAGTTGATTCCAAGTCTATGATCGGACCGGACCGAGGGTTGCGGTAGCACATGCTGGGCTCGGGCATGTGCTGGTGTCACTTTTTTCTTTGTCGGGGCACCATCGTTGGAGCATCGTCGGAGAACCTGACTGGCGGCATTAAGGTTCCGACGATCGGGGGGGCCGGGGGGTGTGCGTACATGATGTGCGATGGGTGCTGGTACTTGAGATTCCTCATCAAACCTCGAGAACTCACACCCCCTTAAAGAGCATTTGAGATTTTATAGGTTTGCTGCCAGTAGCCATTAAAGTGTCTAAAATGGGGACACTTTTTTCAAATGGTCACAAAATCTTGTACACTTCGAGTTTTTAGCTACATGTTTTTGTGCAAGCCAAAAAAAATAAAAGGATCCCGTCTACCAAGTTTGGGGCCAAAACTCCTTCCGAAAAAATTTAAAAAAATCTCGAATCGTAAAAAGTTTCAAAAATCTTGAAAAATAGAAAACCGGTCGTCTTGCCCTGAAACTTCACGTGAAGGGTTAAGGGACCATTGTATGAATTCACAAGCCATAAAAATGGCATTGGCACATAGAAATATGAAGATGTGCCTAGACCGACCTACCACCCTATCGATCCATGGCTTGCGCATCCCGTCTCTCTGGCCGACGTAGTGCCCGCCCGCCCATCCGCTCGTTTCGTGGGTTGGCTTAGGCATACGGAGTTCATTCCCAGTCTAAGATCAGACCGGACCGAGGGTTGCGGTAGCAAGATCAACAGCACACAGAGGGGGACCAGGCCGATCCCCGGCTTGCACGTCCCGCCCTTCTGGCCGGCTAAGTGCCCGCGCGCTCATTTCGTGGGTTGACTTAGGCATACGGAGTTCATTCCCAGTCTAAGCATGCGGAGTTCATTCCCAGTCTAAGATCAGATTGACCAAGGGTTACGGCAGCACATGCTGGGCTCGGGCATGTGCTGGTGCCGTATTTTTCTTCGTCGGGGCACCATCGTCGGAGAATCATCGGAGAACCTGACCGGCGGCTTTGGGGTTCCGACGATTGGGGGGCCAGGGGGTGTGCGCACGTGATGTGTGATGGGTGCTGGTACTTGGCCCTTATATTGGCCCCCTATCCCTCATCAAACCTTGCGAACTCACACCCCCTTAAAGAGCATGTGAGATTTTACAGGTTTGCTGCCAGTAGCCATTAAAGTGTCTGAAATGGGGACACTTTTTTCAAATGGTCACAAAATCTTGTACACTTCGAGTTTTTAGCTTAATTTTTTTGTGCATGCCAACAAAAAAACAAGGATCATGTCTACCAAGTTTGGGGCCAAAACTTCTTCCGAAAAAATTTTAAAAAATCTCGAATCGTAAAAAGTTTTGGAAATCGTGAAAAATAGAAAACGAGTCGTCTTGCCATGAAACTTCACATGAAGGCTTAAGGGACCATTGTATGAATTTACAAGCCATAAAAATGGCATTGGCATGTAGAAATATGAAGATGTGCCTAAACCCACCTACCACCCTATCGATCCACGGCTTGCCCATCCCTTCTCTTTGGCCGGCATAGTGCCCGCCCGTCCGTTCGCTCATTTCATCGGTTGGCTTAGTCATACGAAGCTCATTGCCAGTCTAAGATCAGACCAGACCGAGGGTTGTGGTAGCAGGATCAGCAGCACATAGAGGGGGACCCGATCGATCCCCAGCTTGCGCAACCCGCCCGTCTGGCCGGCTAAGCGCCCGTACGCTCATTTTGTGGGTTGACTTAGGCATACAGAGTTCATTCCCAGTCTAAGCATACGGAGTTCATTCCCAGTCTAAGATCGGACCAGACCGGGGGTTTCCACAGCACATGCTGGGCTCGGGCATGTGTTGGTGCCGCATTTTTCTTTGCCGGGGCACCATCGTCGGAGCATCGCCGGAGAACCTGACCCGTGGCATTGGGTTTTCGGTGATCGAGGGGGCCGGGGGGGCGGTGTGCGCATATGACGTGCGATGGGTGCTGGTACTTGTCCCTTATATTGGCCCCCTATCCTTCACCAAACCTTGAGAACTCACACCCCCTTAAACAGCATTTGAGATTTTACAGGTTTGCTGCCAGTAGACATTAAAGTGTCTGAAATGGGGACACTTTTTTCAAATGGTCACAAAATCATGTACACTTCGAGTTTTTAGCTGAATTTTTTTGTGCATGCTAACAAAATTACAAGGATCACGTCTACCAAGTTTGGGACCAAAAATCCTTCTGAAAAAATTTTAAAAAATCCCGAACCACAAAAAGTTTCAAAAATCGTGAAAAATAGAAAACGAGTCGTCTTGCCATGAAACTTCACGTGAAGGCTTAAGGGACGATTGTATGAATTTAGAAGCCATAAAAATGGCATTGGCACGCAGAAATATGAAGATGTGCCTAAACTCACCTACCACCCTATCAATCCACGGCTTGCGCATCCCGTCTCTCTGGCCACGTAGTGCCCGCCCACCCGCCTGCCCGCTTGCTTAATCGGTTGGCTTAGTCATACGGAGTTCATTGCCAGTCTAAGATCAGATCAGACCGAGGGTTGTGGTAGCAGGATCGACAGCACGCATAGGGGGACTCGACCGATCCCCGGCTTGCGCATCCCGCCCCTCTGGCCGGCTGAGCGCCCGCACGCTCGTTTCGTGAGTTGACTTAGGCATACGGAGTTCATTCCCAGTCTAAGATCAAATCAGACCGAGGGTTACGACGGCACATGCTGGGCTCAAGCATGTGCTGGTGCGGCATTTTTCTTTGTCAGGGCACCATCGTCGAAGCATCATCGAGAACCTGACCGGCGTCATTGGGGATCCAGTGATCGGGGGGGTCGGGGGGTGTGCGCATATGATGTGCGATGGGTGCTGGTACTTTGCCCTTATATTGGCCCCCTATCCCTCATCAAACCTAGAGAACTCACACCCCCTTAAGAGGCATTTGAGATTTTGCAGGTTTGCTTCCAGTAGCCGTTAAAGTGTCTGAAATGGGGACACTTTTTTCAAATGGTCACAAAATCTTGTACACTTCGAGTTTTTAGCTGAATTTTTTTTTTGCATGCCAACAAAAATACAAGGATCACGTCTACCACGTTTGGGGCCAAAACTCCTTCTGAAAAAATTTAAAAAAATCTCGAAACTCAAAAATTTTTGAAAATCATGAAAAATACAAAACGAGTCATCCTGCCATGAAACTTCACGTGAAGGCTTAAGGGACCATTGTATGAATTTACAAGCCTTAAAAATGGAATTGGCATGCAGAAATATGAAGATGTGCCTAAACCCACCTACCACCCTATCGATCCACGGCTTGCGCATCCCGCCTCTCGGGCCGGCGTGGTGCCCGCCCACCTGCTCGTTTCGTCGGCTGGCTTAGGCAAACAGAGTTCATTCCCAGTCTAAGATCGGATTGGACCAAGGGTTGTGGTAGCAGGATCGGCAGCACGCAGAGGGGGACCTAACCGATCCCCAGCTTGCGCACCTCGCCCCTCTGGCCGACTGAGCGCCCGCACGCTCGTTTCGTGGGTTGACTTAGGCATATGGAGTTCATTCCCAGTCTAAGATTGGACCGAACCGAGGGTTGCGGCAGCACATGCTGGGCTCGGGCATGTGCCGGTGCCGTATTTTTCTTCGTCGGGGCACCATCGTCGGAGAACCTGACCGACGGCATTGGGGTTCTGATGATCAAGGGGCCGGGGGTGGTGTACGCACATGATGCATGATGGGTGCTGGTACTTGGCCCTTGTAATGGCCCCCTATCCCTCATCAAACCTTGAGAACTCACTCCCCCTCAAAGAGCATTTGAGATTTTACAGGTTTGCTGCCAGTAGCCATTAAAGTGTCTGAAATGGGGAAACTTTTTGAAATGGTCACAAAATCTTGTACACTTCGAGTTTTTAGCTGAAATTTTTTGTGCATGCCAACAAAAATACAAGGATCACGTCTACCAAGTTTGGGGGCAAAACTCCTTCCGAAAAATTTTAAAAAATCCCAAACCGCAAAAATTTTCAAAAATCGTGAAAAATAGAAAATCAGTCGTATTGCCATGAAACTTCACGTGAAGGCTTAAGGGGCCACTGCATGAATTTACAAGCCATAAAAATGGGATTGGCACGTAGAAATATGAAGATGTGCCTAAACCCACCTACCACCCTATCGATACACGGCTTGCGCATCCCGTCTCTCTGCCCGGCGTAGTGCCCGCTCCCCCGCCCGCCCGTTCGTTTCGTCAGTTGGCTTAGGCATACGGAGTTCATTCCCAGTCTAAGATTAGACTGGATCGAGCGTTGGGGCAGCGAGATCGGTAGCACGCAGAGGGGGACCCAGTCGATCCCCGGGTTACGCATCCTGCCCTCTGGCCGGCTGAGCGCCCGTAAGCTCATTTCGTGGGTTGACTTAGGCATACGGAGTTCATTCCCAGTCTAAGAATACGAAGTTCATTCCCAGTCTAAGATCGGACCGGACCGAGGGTTGCAGCAGCACATGCTGGGATCGAGCATGTGCTGGTGCCGCTTTTTTCTTTACCGGGGCACCATCGTCGGAGCATCGCCGGAGAACCTGACCGACGGCTTTGTGGATCCGACGATCGGGGGGCCAGGGGTTGTGCGCACATGATGTGCGATGGGTGCTGGTACTTGGCCATTATATTGGCCTCCTATCCCACATCAAACCTTGAGAACTCCCACCACCTTAAAGAGCATTTGAGATTTTACAGGTTTGCTACCAGTAGCCATTAAAGTGTCTTAAATGGGGACACTTTTTTCAAATGGTCACAAAATCTTGTACACTTCGAGTTTTTAGCTGAATTCTTTTGTGCATGCCAACAAAAATACAAGGATCATGCCTACCAAGTTTAGGGCCAAAACTCCTTCTGAAAAAATTTTAAAAAATCCTGAACCGTAAAAAGTTTCAAAAATCATGAAAAATAGAAAACGAGTCATCTTGCCATGAAACTTCACATGAAGGCTTAAGGGACCATTGTATGAATTTACAGGCCATAAAAATGGCATTGGCATGCAAAAATATAAAGATGTGCCTAAACCCACCTACCACCCATCGATCCACGTCTTGCGCATCCCGTCTCTCTGGTCGGTGTAGTGCCCGCCCGCCGTCCCCCCCGCTCGTTTCGTCGGTTGGCTTAGGTGTACGGAGTTCATTCCCAATCTAAGATTGGACTAGATTGAGGGTTGCGGTAGCAAGATCGACAGCACGTAGAGGGGGACCCGATCGATCCTCGACTTGCGGATCGCGCCCCTTTGGCCTGCTGAGCGCCTGAACGCTCGTTCCGTGGGTTGACTTAGGCATACGGAGTTCATTCCCAGTCTAAGCATACGGAGTTCATTTCCAGTCTAAGATCGGATCGGACCGAAGGTTACGGCAGCACATGCTGGGCTCGGCCAGGTGCTGGTGCTGCATTTTTCTTTGCCGGGGCACCATCGCCGGTGCATCGCCAGAGAACCTGACCGACGACATTGGGGTTCTGGCGATCGGGGGGGCCGTGGGGGTGTGCGCACATGATCTATGATGGGTTCTGGTACTTGGCCCTTATATTGGCCCCCTATCCCTCATCAAACCTCCAGAACTCACTCCCCCTTAAAGAGCATTTGAGATTTTACAGGTTCGCCACCAGTAGCCATTAAAGTGTCTGAAATGGGGACACCTTTTTCAAATGGTCACAAAATCTTGTACACTTCGAGTTTTTAGCTGAATTTTTTTTTGCATGCGAAAAAAAATACAAGGATCACGTCTACCAAGTTTGGGGCCAAAAATCCTTCCGAAAAAATTTTAAAAAATCCCGAACCACAAAAAGTTTTGAAAATCATGAAAAATAGAAAACGAGTCGTCTTGCCATGAAACTTCACGTGAAGGCTTAAGGGACCATTGTATGAATTTACAAGTCATAAAAATGGCATTGGCACGCAGAAATATGAAGATGTACCTAAACCCACCTACCACCCTATGGATCCACGGCTTGCGCATCCCGTCTCTCTGGCCAGCGTAGGGCCCGCCCGTCCGCCCGTACACTCATTTCGTCGGTTGGCTTAGGCACACAGAGTTCATTCCCCGTCTAAGATCAAACCAGATCGAGGGTTACAGCAGCAGGATTGGTAGCATGCAGAGGGGGACTCGGTCGATCCCCGGCTTGCGCATCTTGCCCCTCTGGCCGGTTGAGCGCCCGCACGCTTGTTTCGTTGGTTGACTTAGGCATACGAAGTTTATTCCCAGTCTAAGCATACGGAGTTCATTCCCAGTCTAAGATCGAACCGGACCGATTGTTGCGGCAGCACATGCTGGGCTAGGGCATGTGCTGTGCCGTATTTTTCTTCGTCGGGGCACCATCGTCGGACCATCGCCAGAGAACTTGACCGACGGGGATCCGACGATCGGGGGGGCCGGGGGGTGTGCGCACATGATGTGCGTTGGGTGCTGGTAATTGGCCCTTATATTGGCCCCCTATCCCTCATCAAACCTCAAGAACTCACAGCTCCTTAAAGAGCATTTGAGATTTTACAGGTTTGCTGCCAGTAGCCATTGAACTGTCTGAAATGGGGACACTTTTTTCAAATGGTCACAAAATCTTGTACACTTCGAGTTTTTACCTGAATTTTTTTTTGCATGCCAACAGAAATACAAGGATCACGTCTACCAAGTTTGGCACCAAAAATCCTTTTGAAAAAAGTTTAAAAAATCTCGAACCACAAAAAGTTTAAAAAATCATGAAAAATAGAAAACGAGTCGTCTTGCCGTGAAACTTAACGTGAAGGCTTAAACGACCATTGTATGAATTTACAAGCCATAAAAATGGCATTGGCATGCGGAAATATGAAGATGTGCCTAAACCCACCTACCACTCTATCGATCCACGGCTTGCGCATCCTGTCTCTCTGGCCGGAGTAATGCCCGCCTGCCTGCCCGCCCGCTCGTTTCGTCTGTTGGCTAAGGCATACGGAGCTCATTTGTAGTCTAAGATTGGACCGAACCAAGGGTTGCAGCAGTAGAATCGGCAGCACGCAGAAAGGGAACCGGTAGATCCCCGGCTTGCACATCCCACCCCTCTGGCCGGCTAAGCACCCGCACGCTTGTTTCGAGGGTTGGCTTAGGCATACGGAGTTCATTCCCAGTCTAACCGTACGAAGTTCATTCCCAGTCTAAGATCGGACTGGACCAAGGGTTACGGCTGCACATGCTGGGCTCGGGCATGTGCTGGTGTCACATTTTTCTTTGTCGGGGCACCATCGCCGGAGCATTGCCGGAGAACCTGACCGGCGGCATTGGGGTTCCGACGATAGGGGGCGCCGGAGGGGTGTGCGCACATGATGTGTGATGGGTGCTGAACTTGGCCCTTATATTGGCCCCCTATCCCTCATCAAACCTCGAGAACTCCCACCCCCTGAAGAGCATTTGAGATTTTGCAAGTTTGCTGCCAGTAGCCATTAAAGTGTCTGAAATGGGGACACTTTTTTCGAATGGTCACAAAATCTTGTACACTTCGAGTTTTTAGCTAAATTTTTTTTACATGCCAACAAAAATACAAGGATCACGTCTACCAAGTTTGGGGCCAAAACTCCTTCCGAAAAAATTTTAAAAAATCCCGAACAGCAAAAAGTTTTGAAAATCGTGAAAAATAGAAAAGGAGTCGTCTTGCCTTGAAACTTCACGTGAAGGCTTGAGGGACAATTGTATGAATTTACAAGCCATAAAAATGGCATTGGTGCAGAAATATGAAGATGTGCCTAAACCCACCCACCACCCTATCGATCCATGGCTTGCGCATCCCGTCTCTCTGGCCGGCGTAGTGGCCGCCCGCTTATTTTGTCGGTTGGCTTAGGCATACGGAGTTCATTCACAGTCTAAGGTGGATCGGACCGAGGGTTATGGCAGCACGCAGAGGGGGAGCCAGCCAGATCCACGGCTTGCGCATCCCGCCCCTCTAGCCGGCTGAGCGCCCGCCCGCTTGTTTCTTGGGTTGGCTTAGGCATACGGAGTTCATTTTTAGTCTAAGCATACGGAGTTCATTCCCAATCTAAGATCGGACTGAATCGAGGGTTACGACAGCACATGCTGGGCTCGGGCATGTGCTGGTGCCGTATTTTTCTTCGTCGGGGCACCATCGCCAGAGCATCGTCGGAGAACCTGACCGACGGCATTGGGCTTCTAGCGATCGGGGGGGCCGGGGGGGGGTGTGCACACATGATGTGCAATGGGTGCTGGTACTTGGCCCTTATATTGGCCCCCTATCCCTCATCAAACCTCCAGAACTCACACCCCCTTAAAGAGCACTTGAGATTTTATCGGTTTGCTGCCAGTAGCCATTAAAGTGTCTGAAATGGGGACACTTTTTTCTAATGGTCACAAAATCTTGTACACTTCGAGTTTTTAGCTGAATGTTTTTGTGCATGCCACCAAAATTACAAGGATCACGTCTACCAAGTTTGGGGCCAAAACTCCTTCTGAAAAAATTTTAAAAAATCTCGAACTGCAAAAAGTTTCAAAAATCATGAAAAATAGAAAACGAGTCATCTTGCCAAGAAACTTCACGTGAAGGCTTAACGGACCATTGTATGAATTTACAAGCCATAAAAATGGTATTGGCATGCAGAATTATGAAGATGTGACTAAACCCACCTACCACCCTATCGATCCACGGCTTGTGCATCCCGTCTCTCTGGCCGATGTAGTGCCTACCCGCCTGCTCGTTTCATCGGTTGGCTTAGGCATACGGAGTTCATTCCTATTCTAAGATCAGACCAGATCGAGGGTTATGATAGCAAGATCAGCAGCACGCAGAGGGGGACCAGTCGATCCCCGACTTGCGCATCTCACCCCTCTAGCTGACTGAATGCCCGGACGCTCGTTTCGTGAGTTGACTTAGTCATACGGAGTTCATTCCCAGTCTAAGATCGAATCGGACTGAGGGTTGCGGCAGCACATGCTGGGCTCGGGCATATACTGGAGCCGTATTTTTCTTCGTCGGGGAACCATCGCCGAAGCATCACCGGAGAACCTGACCGATGGCATTGGGGTTCTGGCGATCGGGGGGGCCGGGGGGTGTGCGCACATGATGTGCGATGGGTGCTCGTACTTGGCCCTTATATTGGTCCCCTATCCCTCATCAAACCTTGAGAACTCACACCCCCTTAAAGAGTATTTGAGATTTTATAGGTTTGCTGCCAGTAGCCATTAAAGTGTCTTAAATGGGGACACTTTTTTCAAATGGTCACAAAATCTTGTACACTTCGCGTTTTTAGCTGAATTTTTTTTACATGCCAATAAAAATACAAGGATCACGTCTACCAAGTTTGGGGCCAAAACTCCTTCCGAAAAAATTTTAAAAAATCTCGAACCGTAAAAAGTTTCCAAAATCATGAAAAATAGAAAACGGGTCGTATTGCCATGAAACTTCACGTGAAGGCTTAAGTGACCATTGTATGAATTTACAAGCCATAAAAATGGCATTGGCATATAGAAATATGAAGATGTGCCTAAACCCACCTACCACCCTATCGATCCACGGCTTGCGCATCCCGTCTCTCTCGTCAACGTAGTGCCCGCCTTCCCGCCCGCCCGCCCACTCATTTCGTTGTTGGCTTAGGCATACGGAGTTCTTTCCCCATCTAAGATCGGACCAGATTGAGGGTTGCGGCAGCAGGATCAACAGCACGTAAAGGGGGACCCGGTCGATCCCCGGCTTGCGCATCCCGCCCCTTTGGCCGACTGAGCGCCCGCACGCTCATTTCGTGGGTTGACTTAGGCATACGAAGTTCATTGCCAGTCTAAGATCGGACCGAATCGAGGGTTGTGGTAGCACATGCTACGCTGGGGCATGTGCTGGTGCCGCATTTTTCTTCATCGGGGCACCATCGTCGGAGAACCTGACCGATGGCATTGAGGTTCTGGCGATCGGGTGGCCGGGGGGGGTGTGCATACATGATGTGTGATGGGTGCTGGTACTTGGCCCTTATATTGGCCATCTATCCCTCATCAAACCTCAAGAACTCACACCCCCTTAAAGAGCATTTGAGATTTTACAGGTTTGCTGCCAGCAGCCTTTAAAGTGTCTGAAATGGGGACACTTATTTCAAATGTCACAAAATCTTGTACACTTCGAGTTTTTAGCTTAATTTTTTTTTGCATGCAAAAAAAAAAATACAAGGATCACGTCTACCAAGCTTGGGGCCAAAAATCCTTCCAAAAAAATTTTAAAAAATTCCAAACCGCAAAAATTTTTGAAAGTTGTGAAAAATAGAAAACGAGTCGTCTTGCCATGAAACTTCACGTGAAGGCCTAAGGGACCATTGTATGAATTTACAAACCATAAAAATGGCATTGGCACATAGAAATATGAAGATGTGCTTGAACCCACCTACCACCCTAGCGATCCACGGCTTGCGCATCCCGTCTCTCTGGCCAGCGTAGTGCCCGCCCGCCTGCTTCATTTCGTCGGTTGTCTTAAGCATATAGAGTTAATTCCCAGTCTATGATTGGACTGGACTGAGGGTTACAGCAGCAGGATCGGCAGCACGTAGAGGGGGACCCGGCCGATCCCCGGCTTTCGCATCCCGCCCCTCTGGCTGGCTGACCGCCCGCACGCTCGTTTCATGGGTTGACTTAGGCATACGGAGTTCATTCCCAGTCTAAGCATACGGAGTTCATTCGCAATCTAAGATCGTACCAGACCGAGGGTTGTGGCAGCACATGCTGGGCTCGGGCATGTGCTGGTGCCGTATTTTTCTTCGCCAGGGCACCATCGTCGGAGCATCGCCGGAGAACCTGATCGACGGCATTGGGGTTCCGATGATCGGGGGGGGCGGGGGGTGTGCGCACCTGATGTGCAATGGGTGCTGGTACTTGGCCCTTATACTGGCCCCCTATCCCTCATCAAACCTCAAGAACTCCACCCTCTTAAAGAGCATTTGAGATTTTACAGATTTACTGTCAGTAGCCATTAAAGTGATTGAAATGGGGACAGTTTTTTCAAATGGTCACAAAATCTTGTAAACTTCGTGTTTTTAGCTGAATTGTTTTGTGCATCCCAAAAAAAATCCAAGGATCACATCTACCAAGTTTGGGGCCAAAACTCCTTTAGAAAAAATTTTAAAAAATCCAGAATCGTAAAAAGTTTTGAAAATCGTGAAAAATAGAAAATGAGTCATCTTGCCATGAAACTTCACGTGAAGGCTTAAGGGACCATTGTATGAATTTACAAGCCATAAAAATGGCATTGGCTCATAGAAATATGAAGATGTGCCTAAACCAACCTACCACCCTATCGATCCAAGGCTTAAGGGACCATTGTATGAATTTACAAGCCATAAAAATGGCATTGGCTAATAGAAATATGAAGATGCACCTAAACCCACCTACCACCCTATCGATCCACGGCTTGCGCCTCCTGTCTTTCTTGCGGGTGTAGTGCACGGTCGCCCGGCCGCCCACTCGTTTCGTCGGTTGGTTGAGGCATACGGAGATAAATCCTAGTCTAAGATCAGATCGAACCGGAGGTTGCGACAGCAGGATTGACAGCACGTAGAGGGGGACCCGACCGATCCCCGACTTGCACATCCCGCCCCTCTGGTCGGCTGAGCACCCGCACGCTCGTTTTGTGGGTTGACTTAGGCATACGGAGTTCATTCCCAGTGTAAACGTACGAAGTTCATTCCCGGTCTAAGATCGGATTGGACTGAGGGTTACGACAGCACATACTGGGCTCGAGCATGTGCTGGGTCCGCATTTTTCTTCACCGAGGCACCATCACTGGAGCATCATCGGAGAACCTGACCGGCGGCATTGGGGTTCCGACGATCGGGGGGGCCGGGGGGGTGCGCGCAAATGATGTGCAATGGGTGCTGGTACTTGGCCCTTATATTGGCCCCCTATCCCTCATCAAACCTCTAGAACTCACACCCCCTTAAAGAGCATTTGAGATTTTACAGGTTTGCTGCCAGTAGCCATTGAAGTGTCTGAAATGGGGACACTTTTTTCAAATGGTCACAAAATCTTGTTCACATCGAGTTTTTAGCTGAATTTTTTTATGCATGCCAAAAAAAAGCATGGATTATGTCTTCCAAGTTTGGGGCCAAAACTCCTTCCTAAAAAATTTTTAAAAATCCCAAACCTTAAAAAGTTTCCAAAATCGTGAAAAATAGAAAACTAGTCGTCTTACCGTGAAACTTCACGTGAATGCTTAAGGGACCATCGTATGAATTTACAAGCCATAAAAATGGCATTGGCACGTAGAAATATGAAGATGTACCTAAACCCACCTACCAACCTATCGATCCACAGCTTGCGCACCCCATCTCTCTGGTCGGTATAGTGCCCGCCCGCTTATTTCGTCGGTTGGCTTAGGCATACGAAGTTCATTCCCAGTCTAAGATCAGATCGGACCGAGGGCTGTGGCAGCAGGATCGGTAGCATATAGAGGGGGACCCGATCGATCCTCGGCTTGTGCATACCGCCCCTTTGGCCGGTTGAGCGCCCGCATGCTCATTTCATGGTTTGACTTAGGCATACGAAGTTCATTCCCAGTCTAAGATCGGACCAAACCGAGGGATGCGGCAGCACATGCTGGGCTCGGGCATGTGCTGGTTTCACATTTTTCTTCGTGAGGCACCATCACCGGAGCATCGTCGGAGAACCTGACCGACGGTATTGGGGTTCTGGCGGCATTGGGGTTCCGACGATCGGGGGGGTGTACGTAAATGATGTGCGATGGGTGCTGGTACTTGGCCCTTCTATTGGCCCTCTATCCCTCATCAAACCTCGAGAACTCACACCCCCTTAAAGAGCATTTGAGATTTTATAGGTTTGCTGCCAGTAGCAATTAAAGTGTCTGAAATGGGGACACTTTTTTCAAATGGTCAGAAAATCTTGTACACTTCGAGTTTTTAACTGAATATTTTTTGTGCACACCAACAAAAGTACAAGGATCATGTCTACCAAGTTTGGGGCCAAAACCCCTTCCGAAAAAATTTTAAAAAATCCCGAACCCCAATAAGTTTTGAAATCATGAAAAATAAAAAATGAGTCGTCTTGCCATGAAACTTCACGTGAAGGCTTAAGGGACTATTGTATGAATTCACAAGCCATAAAAATGGCATTGGCACCCAGAAATATGAAGATGTGCCTAAACCCACCTACCACCCTATTGATCCACAGCTTGCGCATCCCGTCTCTCAGGCCGGTGTAGTGCTCGCCCGCCCGCCCGCTTGTTTCGTCGGTTGGCTTAGGCATACGAAGTTTATTCCCAGTCTAAGATTGATCCGACCGAGGGTTGCAGCATTAGGATAGGCAGCACGCAGAGGGAGACCCGACCGATCCTTGGCTTCCGCATCCTGCCCCTCTGGCCGACTGAGCGCCCGCACGCTCGTTTAGTGGGTTGACTTAGGCATACAGAGTTCATTCCCAGTCTAAGCATATGGAGTTCATTCCCAGTCTAAGATCGGACCGGACCGAGGTTTGCGGCAGCACATGCTGGGCTCGGGCATGTGCTGGTGCCACATTTTTCTTCACCGGGGCACCATCATCGAAGCATCGTCGGAGAACCTGACCGGCGGCATTGGGGTTCTGGCGATCGGCTGGGGGGTGTGCGCACATGATGTGTAATGGGTGCTAGTACTTGGCCCTTATATTGGCCCCCTATCCCTCATCAAACCTTGAGAACTCGCACCCCTTTAAAGAGCATTTGAGATTTTACAGGTTTGCTGCCAGTAGCCATTAAAGTGTCTGAAATGGGGACACTTTTTTCAAATGGTCACAAAATCTTGTACACTTTGAGTTTTTAGTTGAATCTTTTTGTGCATGCCAACAAAAATACAAGGATCACGTCTACCAAGTTTAGGGCCAAAACCCTTCCGAAAAAATTTTAAAAAATCCCGAATCGTAAAAGGTTTAAAAAATCGTGAAAAATAGAAAATGAGCCGTCTTGCCATGAAACTTTACGTAAAGGCTTAAGGGACCATTGCATGAATTTACAAGCCATAAAAATGGCATTGGTAGGCAGAAATATGAAGATGTGCCTAAACCCACCTACCACCCTATCGATCCACAGCTTGCGCATCCCGCCTCTCTGGCCGACGTAGTGCCCGCCCGGTCGCCCGCTCGTTTCGTCGGTTGGCTTAGGCATACGGAGTTCATTCCTAGTGTACGACCGGATCAGATCGAGGGTTACGACGACAGAATCGATAGTACATAGAGGGGGACCCGACCGATCCCGGTTTGTGCATCCTACCCCTCTGGCCGATCGAGTGCCCGCTTGCTCATTTCATGCGTTGACTTAGGCGTACGGAGTTCATTCCCAGTCTAAGCATACAAAGTTCGTTACCAGTCTAAGATCACACCGGACCAAAGGATGCGGCAGCACATGCTAGGCTCAGGCATGTGCTGGTGTCGTATTTTTCTTCGTCACGCCACCATCACCGGAGCATCGTCGGAGAACCTGACCGGCGGCATTGGGGTTCCGACGATCCGGCCGGGGGGTGTGCGCACATGATGTGTAATGGGTGCTGGTACTTGGCCCTTATATTGGCCCCCTATCCCTCATCAAACCTCGAGAACTCGCACCCCCTTAAAGAGCATTTGAGATTTTACAGGTTTGCTGCCAGTAGCCATTAAAGTGTCTGAAATGGGGACACTTTTTTCAAATGGTCACAAAATGTTGTACACTTCGAGTTTTTAGTTGAATCTTTTTGTGCATGCAAAAAAAATACAAGGGTCACGTCTACCAAGTTTGGAGCTAAAACTACTTAAGAAAAAATTTTAAAAAATCCCGAACCACAAAAAGTTTTGAAAATCCTCAAAAATAGAAAACGAGTTGTCTTGCCATGAAGCTTCACGTGAAGGCTTAAGAGACCATTGTATGAATTTACAAGCCATAAAAATGGCATTGGCACGTAGAAATATAAAGATGTACCTAAACCCACCTACCACCCTATCGATCCACGGCTTGCGCATCCCATCTCTCTGGCCGGTGTAGTGCCCGCCCGCCCGCTAGCTCGTTTTCGTCGGTTGGCTTAGGCATATGGAGTTCATTCCAAGTCTAAGATCGGACTGGACCAAGGGTTGCGATAGCAGGATCGGTAGCACACAGAGGGGGACCCGACCGATCCCCGACTTGCACATCTCGCCCCTATAGCCGGTTGAGCGCCCACACGCTCGTTTCTAGGGTTGACTTAGGCATATGGAGTTCATTCGCAGTCTAAGCATATGGAGTTCATTCCCAATCTAAGATCAAACTAGACCGAGGGTTGCAGCAGCACATGCTGGGCTCAGGCATGTTCTGGTTCCGCAATTTTCTTCGTCGGGGCACCATCACCGGAGAACCTGACCGGCGGTATTGGGGTTCCGGTGATCGAGGGGGCCGGGGGGTGTGCGCACATGATATGCGATGGGTGCTGGTACTTGGCCCTTATATTGGCCCCCTATCCCTCATCAAACTTTGAGAACTCACTCCCCTTAAAGAGCATTTGAGATTTTACAGGTTTGCTACCAGTAGCCATTAAAGTGTCTGAAATGGGGACACTTTTTTCAAATGGCCACAAAATCTTGCACACTTCGAGTTTTTACCTGAATTTTTTGTGCATGCCAACAAAAATACAAGGATCACGTCTACCAAGTTTGACATGAAAACTCCTTCTGAAAAAATTTTAAAAAATCCCGAACCGAAAAAAGTTTCAAAAATCATGAAAAATAGAAAACGAGTCGTCTTGCCAAGAAACTTCACGTGAAGGCCTAAGGGACCAGTGTATGAATTTACAAGCCATAAAAATGGCATCGCACGCAAAAATATGAAGATGTGCCTAAACCCACCTACCATCCTATCGATCCACGACTTGCGCATCCCGTCTCTTTGGCCGGCGTAGTGCCCGCCCGCCCGCCCGCTCGTTTCATCGGTTGGCTTAGGCATACGGAGTTCATTCCCAGTCTAAGATCAGACCGGATCGAGGGTTGCGGTAGCAGGATCGACAACACGCAGAGGGGGACCCGACTGATCCCCGGCTTGCGCATCCCGCTACTCTGGCCGGCTGAAAGCCCCCACGCTCGTTTCGTGGGTTGACTTAAGCATATGGAGTTCATTCCCAGTCTAAGCATACGGAGTTCATTCCTAGTCTAAGATCGGACTGGACCGAGGGTTGCGGCAGCCCATGTTGGGTTCGAGCATGTGCTGGTGCCACATTTTCTTCATCGAGGCACCATCGCTGGAGAACCTGATCGGCGGCATTGGGGTTCCGGCGGTCGGGGGGCCGGGGGGTGTGCGCACGTGATGTGCGATGGGTGCTGGTACTTGGCCCTTATAATGGCCCCCTATCCCTCATCAAACCTCGAGAACTCACCCCCCTTAATGAGCATTTGAGATTTTACAGGTTTGCTGCCAGTAGCCATTAAAGTGTCTGAAATGGGGACACTTTTTTCAAATGGTCACAAAATCTTGTACACTTCGAGTTTTTAGCTGAATTGTTTAGTGCATGCCAACAACAATACAAGGATCACGTCTAAAAAGTTTCGGGCCAAAAAGTTTTGAAAATCGTGAAAAATAGAAAACGAGTCATCTTGCAATGAATCTTGACGTGAAGGCTTAAGGGACCATTGTATGAATTTACAAGCCATAAAAATGGCATTGGCATGCAGAAATATGAAGATGTGCCTAAACCCACCTACCACCCTATCGATCCACGGCTTGGCGCATCCTATCTCTCTGGCCGACGTAGTGCCCGCCCGCTCGCCCACTCGTTTCGTCGGTTGGCTTAGGCATACGGAGTTCCGCATTCCCAGTCTAAGATCGGACCGGACCAAGGGTTGCGGCAATAGGATCGATAGCACGCAGAGGAGGACCCGATCAATCCTCGGCTTGTGCATCTCGTCCCTCTCATCGGCTGAGTGCTCGTACGCTCATTTCGTGGGTTGACTTAGGCATACGGAGTTCATTCTGAGTCTAGCCATACGGAGTTCATTCCCAGTCTAGGCATACGGAGTTCATTCCTAGTCTAGGCATACAGAGTTCATTCCCAGTTAAGATCGGGACCGGACCGAGTGTGCGGTTAGCCCACATGCTTGGCTCGGGCATGTGCTGGTGTTGTAATTTTCTTCACCGGGGCACCATCGCCGAAGCATCGGTGGAGAACCTGACCGATGGCATTGGGGTTCTGGCGATTGGGGGGGCTGGGGGGTGTGTGCACATGATGTGCGATGGGTGCTGGTACTTGGCCCTTGTATTCGTCCCCTCTCCCTCATCAAACCTCGAGAACTCACACCCTCTTAAAGAGCATTTGAGATTTTACAGGTTTGCTGCCAGTAGCCATTAAAGTGTCTGAAATGGGGACACTTTTTTCAAATGGTCACAAAATCTTGTACACTTCGAGTTTGTAGCTAAATTTTTTTGTGCATGCCAACAAAAATACAAGGATCATGTCTACCAAGTTTGGGGAAAAAACTCCTTTCAAAAAAATTTTAAAAAATCCTGAATCGCAAAAAGTTTTAAAAATTGTGAAAAATAGAAAACGAGTCGTCTTGCCATGAAACTTTAGGTGAAGGCTTAAGGGACCATTGTATGAATTTACAAGACATAAAAATGGCATTGGCATGCAGAAATATGAAGATGTACCTAAACCCACCTACCACCCTATCGATCCACGGCTTGCGCATCCCGTCTTTCTGTTCGGCGTAGTGCCCGCCCGCCCGCCACTCCTATCGTCGGTTGGCTTAGGCATACGGAGTTTATTTCCAGTCTAAGATCAGACCGAACCAAGGGTTACGGCAGCAGGATCGGCAGCACGCAGAGGGGGACTCGATCAATCCCTGACTTACGCATCCCGCCCCTCTGGCCGGCTGAACGCCCGCACGCTCATTTCGTGGGTTGACTTAGGCATATGGAGTTCATTCCCAGTCTAAGATCGGATCAGACCGAGGGTTGCAGCAGCACATGCTGGGCTCGGGCATGTGCTGGTGCCACATTTTTCTTCATCGGGGCACCATCGCCGGAGTATCGCCGAAGAACCTGACTGGCGGCATTGGGGTTCCGGCGATCGGGGGGGCCGGGGGGGTGCGCGCACATGATG
>NW_019167915.1:20561383-20589432 GCF_002303985.1 Durio zibethinus | reverse complement strand
TTGTATTTTTTTTGGTATGCACAAAAACATTCAGCTAAAAAACTCGAAGTGTACAAGATTTTGTGACCATTTGAAAAAAGTGTCCCCATTTCAGACACTTCAATGGCTACTGGCAGCAAACCTGTAAAATCTCAAATGCTCTTGAAGGGGGTGTGAGTTCTTGAGGTTTGATAAGGGATAAGGGGCCAATATATGAGCCAAGTACCAGCACCCCCCGGCCCCCCCGATCGTCAGAACCCCAATGCCGCTGGTCAGGTTCTCTAACGATGCTCCGACGATGGTGCCCCTTCAAAGAAAAATGTGGCACCAGCACATGCCCGAGCCCAGCATGTGCTGCAGCAAACCCTCGATCCGGTCCGATCTTAGATTGGGAATGAACTCCCTATGCTTAGACTGGGAATAAACTCCGTATGCCTAAGTCAACCCACGAAACGAGCGTGCAGGCACTCAGCCGCCCAAAGGGGCGGGATGCGCAAGTCGGGGATCGACTGGGTCCCCCTCTACGTGCTATCGATCCTGCTGCCGCAACCCTCGATCCGGTATGATCTTAGATGGGGAATGAACTCTGTGGGCCTAAGCCAACCGACGAAACGAGCGTACGGGCGGATGGACGAGCCCTACGCTGGTCAGAGAGACGGGATGCGCAAGCCGTGCATCAATAGGGTGGTAGGTGGGTTTAGGTACATCTTCGTATTTCTGCGTGCCAATGCCAGTTTTATGACTTGTAAATTCATACAATGGTCCCTTAAGCCTTCACGTGAAGTTTCATGGCAAGACGACCCGTTTTCTATTTTTCACGATTTTCAAAACTTTTTATGGTTTGGGATTTTTTAAAATTTTTTCGGAACCCAAACTTGGTAGATGTGATCCTTGTATTTTTTTTCAAATGCAAAAAAAAATTCAGCTAAAAACTCGAAGTGTACAAGATTTTGTGACCATTTCAAAAAGGTGTCCCCATTTCAGACACTTTAATTGCTACTGGCGGCGAACCTGTAAAATCTCAAATGCTCTTTAAGGGGGTGTGAGTTCTGGAGGTTTGATGAGGGATAGGGGGCCAATATAAGGGCCAAGTACCAGCACCCATCACAGATCATGTGCGCATACCCCCACGGCCCCCCCGATCGCCGGAACCCCAATGTCGTCGGTCAGGTTCTCCGGTGATGCATCGACAATGGTGCCCCGGCAAAGAAAAATACAGCACCAGCACATGCCCGAGCCCAGCATGTGGTGCCGTAACCTTCGGTTCGATCTGATCTTAGACTGGAAATGAACTCCGTATGCTTAGATTGGGAATGAACTCCGTATGACTAAGTCAACCCACGGAACGAGCGTTCAGGCACTCAGCAGGCCAAAAGGCCGCGATGCGCGAGTCGGGGATCGGTCGGGTCCCCCTCTACGTGCTGTCGATCTTGCTACTGCAACCCTCAATCTGGTCCAATCTTAGATTGGGAATGAACTCCGTACGCCTAAGCCAACCGACGAAACGAGCAGGGGAGCGGGCGGGCGGGCACTACACCGACTAGAGAGACGGGATGCGCAAGACGTGGATCGATGGGTGGTAGGTGGGTTTAGGCACATCTTTATATTTTTGCATGGCAATGCCATTTTTATGGCTTGTAAATTCATACAATGGTCCCTTAAGCCTTCATGTGAAGTTTCATGGCAAGACAACTCGTTTTTTATTTTTCACGATTTTTGAAACTTTTTACGGTTCAGGATTTTTTAAAATTTTTTCAGAAGGAGTTTTGGCCCTAAACTTGGTAGACGTGATCCTTGTATTTTTGTTGGCATGCACAAAAAAATTCAGCTAAAAACGCGAAGTGTACAAGATTTTGTGACCATTTCAAAAAGTCTCCCCATTTTAGACACTTTAATGGCTACTGACAGCAAACCTATAAAATCTCAAATGCTCTTGGAGGGGGAGTGAGTTCTCAAGGTTTGATGAGGGATAGGGGGCCATTATAAGGGCCAAGTACCAGCACCCATCATGCATCATGTGCGCACACCGCCCCCGGCCCCTTGATCATCAGAACCCTAATGCCGTCGGTCAGGTTCTCCGACGATGGTGCCCCGACGAAGAAAAATACGGCACCAGCACATGCCTGAGCGCAGCATGTGCTGCCGCAACCCTCGGTCCGGTCCAATCTTAGACTGGGAATGAACTCCGTATGCCTAAGTCAACCCACGAAACGAGCGTGCGGGCGCTCAGCCAGCCAGAGGGGCGGGGTGCGCAAGTCGGGGATCGATCGGGTCCCCGTCTGCGTGTTGCCGGTCCTGCTACCACAACCCTTGGTCCGATCCAATCTTAGACTGGGAATGAACTCCGTATGCCTAAGCCAACCGACGAAACGAGCGGGTGGGTGGGCACCACGCCGGCCAGAGAGGCGGGATGCGGAAGCCGTGGATCGATAGGGTGGTAGGTGGGTTTAGGCACATCTTAATATTTCTGCATGCCAATTCCATTTTTAAGGCTTGTAAATTCATACAATGGTCCCTTAAGCCTTCACGTGAAGTTTCATGGCAGGACGACTCGTTTTGTATTTTTCATGATTTTCAAAAATTTTTGAGTTTCGGGATTTTTTAAATTTTTTCAAAAGGAGTTTTGGCCCCAAATGTGGTAGACGTGATCCTTGTTTTTTTGTTGGCATGCAGAAAAAAAATTCAGCTAAAAACTCGAAGTGTACAAGATTTTGTGACCATTTGAAAAAAGTATCCCCATTTCAGACACTTTAACGGCTACTAGAAGCAAACCTGCAAAATCTCAAATGCTCTTTAAGGGGGTGTGAGTTCTCTAGGTTTGATGAGTGATAGGGGGCCAATATAAGGGCAAAGTACCAGCACCCATCGCACATCATATGCACACACCCCCCAGCCCCTCCGATCACCGGATCCCCAATGACGCCGGTCAGGTTCTCGGCGATGCTTCGGCGATGGTGCCCCAACGAAGAAAAATGCGGCACCAGCACATGCTCGAGCCCAGCATGTGCCATCGCAACCCTCGGTCTGATTTGATCTTAGACTGGGAATGAACTCCGTTTGCTTAGACTGGGAATGAACTCCGTATGCCAAAGTCAACCCACGAAACGAACGTACAGGCGCTCAGCCGGCCAGAGGGGCGGGATGCCCAAGTCGGGGATCGGTCGGGTCCCCCTATGCGTGTTGTCGATCCTGCTACCACAACCCTCGATCCGATCTGATCTTAGATTGGCAATGAACTCCGTATGACTAAGCCAACCGATTAAGCGAGTGGGCGGGTGGGTGGGCGGGCGGGTGGGCGGGCACTACGCTGGCCAGAGAGACGGGATGCGCAAGCCGTGGATCGATAGGGTGGTAGGTGGGTTTAGGCACATCTTCATATTTCTGTGTGCCAATGCCATTTTTATGGCTTCTAAATTCATACAATCGTCCCTTAAACCTTCACGTGAGGTTTCATGGCAAGACGACTCGTTTTCTATTTTTCACGATTTTTGAAACTTTTTGTGGTTCGGGATTTTTTAAAATTTTTAAAGAAGGATTTTTGGTCCCAAACTTGGTAGACCTGATCCTTGTATTTCTGTTAGCATGCACAAAAAAATTCAGCTAAAAACTCGAAGTGTACATGATTTTGTGACCATTTGAAAAAAGGTTCCCCATTTCAGACACTTTAATGGCTACTGGCAGCAAACCTGTAAAATCTCAAATGCTCTTTAAGGGGGTGTGAGTTCTCGAGGTTTGGTGAAGGATAGGGGGCCAATATAAGGGACAAGTACCAGCACCCATCGCACGTCATGTGCGCACACCGCCCCCTCGACCCCCCCGATCACCGAAAACCCAATGCCACGGGTCAGGTTCTCTGGCGATGCTCCGACGATGGTGCCCCGGCAAAGAAAAATGTGGCACCAACACATGCTCGAGCCCAGCATGTTCTGTCGAAACCCTCGGTCTAGTCCGATCTTAGACTGGGAATGAACTCCGTATGCTTAGACTGGGAATGAACTCTGTATGCCTAAGTCAACCCACAAAATGAGCGTGCGGGTGCTTAGCCGGCCAGACGGGTGGGATGCGCAAGCTGGGGATCGATCGGGTCCCCCTTTGTGTGCTATTGATCCTGCTACCGCAACCCTCGGTCTGGTCTGATCTTAGACTGGCAATGAACTTCGTATGACTAAGCCAACCGACGAAACGAGCGGATGGACGGGCGGGCACTACGCCGGCCAAAGAAAAGGGATGGGCAAGCCGTGGATCGATAGGGTGGTAGGTGGGTTTAGGCACATCTTCATATTTCTATTTGCCAATGCCATTTTTATGGCTTTAAAATTCATACAATGTGTCCCTTAAGCCTTCATGGTGCAAGTTTCATGGGGCAAGACGACCTCGTTTTCTATTTTTTGCACGATTTCCAAAACTTTTACGATTCCGGTGGATATTTTAAAATTTTTCAGTTCTACTTTTCACCCCAAACTTGGTAGACGTGCATCCCTTGTTTTTTGTTGGCATTGCATAAAAAAATTAAGCTAAAAATCGAATGTACAAGATTTGTGACCACTTTGAAAAAAGTGTCCCCCATTTGAGACACTTTAATGGCTACTGGCAGCAAACCTATAAAATCTCACATGCTCTTTAAGGGGGTGTGAGTTCGCAAGGTTTGATGAGGGATAGGGGGCCAATATAAGGGCCAAGTACCAGCACCCATCGCACATCACGTGCGCACACCCCCTAGCCCCCCGATCTTCGGAACCCCAAAGCCGCTGGTCAGGTTCTCCGGCGGTGCTCCGGCGATGGTGCCCTGACGAAGAAAAATGCGGCACCAGCACATGCCCGAGCCCAGCATGTGCTGCCGCAACCCTCGGTCCGATCTGATCTTAGATTGGGAATGAACTCCACATGCTTAGACTGGGAATGAACTCCATATGCCTAAGTCAACACACGAAATGAGCGTGCGGGCACTTAGCCGGCCAGAAGGGCGGGACGTGCAAGCCGGGGATCGGCCTAGTCCCCCTCTGCGTGTTGTTGATCCTGCTACCGCAACCCTCGGTCCGGTCTGATCTTAGACTGGGAATGAACTCCGTATGCCTAAGCCAACCCACGAAACGAGCGGATGGGCGGGCGGGCACTACGTCGGCCAGAGAGACGGGATGCGCAAGCCATGGATCGATAGGGTGGTAGGTCGGTCTAGGCACATCTTCATATTTCTATGTGCCAATGCCATTTTTATGGCTTGTGAATTCATACAATGGTCCCTTAACCCTTCACGTGAAGTTTCATGGCAAGACGACCGGTTTTCTATTTTTCAGGATTTTTGAAACTTTTTACGATTCAAGATTTTTTAAAATTTTTTCGGAAGGAGTTTTGGCCCCAAACTTGGTAGACGTGATCCTTTTATTTTTTTTGGCTTGCACAAAAACATGTAGCTAAAAACTCGAAGTGTACAAGATTTTGTGACCATTTGAAAAAAGTGTCCCCATTTTAGACACTTTAATGGCTACTGGCAGCAAACCTATAAAATGTCAAATGCTCTTTAAGGGGGTGTGAGTTCTCGAGGTTTGATGAGGAATCTCAAGTACCAGCACCCATCGCACATCATGTGCGCACACCCCCCGCCCCCCCGATCGTCGAAACCTTAATGCCGCCAGTCAGGTTCTCCGACGATGCTCCAGCGATGTGCCCCGACAAAGAAAAAAGTGACACCAGCACATGCCCGAGCCCAGCATGTGCTACCGTAACCCTCGATCCGGTCCGATCATAGACTGGGAATGAACTTCGTATGCTTGGACTGGGAATGAACTCCATATGCCTAAATGAACCCACGAAACGAACGTGAGGGCGCTCAGCCGACCAGAGGGGCGGGGGCGCAAGCCTGGGATCGGTCGGGTCCCCCTCTGCGTGCTGCTGATCCTGCTACCACAACCCTCAGTCTGATCCAATCTTAGATTGGGAATGAACTCCGTATGGCTAAGCCAACCGACAAAACGCGCGGGCGGGCGGGCAAGCACCACACCGGCCAGAGAGACGGGATGCGCAAGCTGTGGATCGATAGGGTGGTAGGTGGGTTTAGGCACATCTTCATATTTTTGCATGCCAATTCCATTTTTATGGCTTGTAAATTCATACAATGGTCCCTTAAGCCTTCACGTGAAGTTTCATGGCAGGACGACTCGTTTTTTATTTTTCATGATCTTCGAAAATTTTTGCGGTTTGGGATTTTTTTTAATTTTTTCAGAAGAATTTTTGGCTCCAAACGTGGTGCGCATGATCCTTGTATTTTTGTTGGCATGCACAAAAAAATTCAGCTAAAAACTTGAAGTGTACAAGATTTTGTGACCATTTGAAAAAAGTGTCCCCATTTCAGACACTTTAACAGCTACTGGAAGCAAACCTGTAAAATCTCAAATGCTCTTTAAGGGGGTGTGAGTTCTCTAGGTTTGATGAGGGATATGGGGCCAATATAAGGGCCAAGTACCAACGCCCATCGTACATCATGTGCGCACGCCCCCCAGCCCCCCCGATCGTTGGAACCCCAATGCCGCCGGTCAGGTTCTCCGACGATGATCCGACGATGGTGCCCCGACGAAGAAAAATGCGAGACCAGCACATGCCCGAGCCTAGCATGTGCTGTCGAAACCCTTGGTCTGATCCGATCTTAGACTGGGAATGAAATCCGTATGCTGAAACAGGAATAAACTCCGTATGCCTAAGTCAACCCATGAAACGAGCGTGCGGGCACTCAGTCGGCCAGAGGGACGGGATGCGCAAGTCGAGGATCGATCGGGTCCCCCTCTACGTGCTCCGATCCTGCTACCGGAACCCTCGGTGCGATCCGATCTTAGGCTGGGAATGAACTCCGCATGCCTAAGCCAACCGACAAAACGAGCGGGCGGGCAGACGGGCGTGCACTACGCCGGCCAGAGAGACGGGATGCGCAAGCCGTGGATCGATAGGGTGGTAGGTGGGTTTAGGTACATCTTCATATTTCTACGTGCCAATACCATTTTTATGGCTTGTAAATTCATAAAATGATCCCTTAAGCCGTCACGTGAAGTTTCAAGGCAAGACGACTCGTTTACTATTTTTCATGATTTTTGAAAATTTTTACGGTTCGAGATTTTTTGAAATTTTTTCGAAAGGAGTTTTGGCCCCAACTTGGTATACATGATCCTTGTTTTTTTGTTGGCATGCACAAAAAACTTCAGCTAAAAATTTGAACTGTACAAGATTTTGTGACCATTTGAAAAAAGTGTCCCCATTTCAGACACTTTAATGGCTACTGGCAGCAAACCTGTCATGGCTCTTTAACGGGGTGTGAGTTCTCGAGGTTTGATGAGGGATAGGGGGCCAATATAAGGGCCAAGTAGCAGCACCCATCGCAAATCATGTACGGACACCCCCGGCCCTCCCGATCACCAGAACCCCAATGCCGCCGGTCAGGTTCTCCGACGATGCTTCGACGATGGTGCCCCGGCGAAGAAAAATACAGCAGCAGCACATGCCCGAGCCCAGCATGTGCTGCCGCAACCCTCGGTTCGATCCGATCTTAGACTGGGAATGAACTCCGTATGCTTAGACTGGGAATGAACTCCGTATGCCTAAGTCAACCCACGAAACGAGCGTGCGGGCGCTCAGTCGACTAGAGGGGCGGGATGCGTAAGTCGGGGATCGATCGGGTCCCTCTCTGCGTGCTGTCGATCCTACTACCACAACCCTCAGTCTGGTCAGATCTTAGATTGGGAATGAACTCTGTATGCCTAAGCCAATCGACGAAACGAGCAGGCAGGCGAGCGGGCGGGCACTGCGTCGGCCAGAGAGACGGGTTGCGCAAGCTGTGGATCGATAGGGTGGTAGGTGAGTTTAGGCACATTTTCATCTTTCTGTGTGCCAATGCCATTGTTATGGCTTCTAAATTCATACAATGGCCCCTTAAGCCTTCACGTTAAGTTTCATGGCAAGACGACTCGTTTTCTATTTTTCATGATTTTTAAAACTTTTTGCGGTTCAGGATTTTTTAAAATTTTTTCGAAAAGAGTTTTGGCCCCAAACTTGGTAGACATGATCCTCGTACTTTTTTTGGCATGCAGAAAAACATTCAGCTAAAAACTTGAAGTGTACAAGATTTTGTGACCATTTGAAAAAAGTGTCCCCATTTCAGACACTTTGATTGTTACTGGCAGCAAACCTGTAAAATCTCAAATGCTCTTTAAGAGAGTGTGAGTTGTCGAGCTTTGATGAGGGATAGGGGGCCAATATAAGGGCCAAGTACCAGCACCCATCATGCATCATGTGCGCACACCCCACTGGCCCCCCGATCTTCGAAACCCCAATGTTGCCGGTTAGGTTCTCCGGGGATGGCACCCTGGCGAAGAAAAATGTGGCACCAGCACATGCCCGAGCCCAGCATGTGCTGCCGCAACCCTCGGTTCGGTCCGATCTTAGACTGGGAATGAACTCTGTATGCTTAGACTGGGAATGAACTCCGTATGCCTAAGTCAACCCACGAAACTAGCGTGCGGGAGCTCAACCGGCCAGAGGGGCGGGATGCGCAAGCCGGGGATCGGCCAGGTCCCCCTCTGCGTGCTGTCGATCCTGCTGCCGCAACCCTTGGTCTGGTCCGATCTTAGAATGGGAATGAACTCTGTATCCCTAAGCCAACTGACGAAACGAGCGGGCGGGCGGGCACTATGCCGGCCAGAGAAACGGGATGCGCAAGCCGTGTATCGATAGCGTGGTATGTGGGTTTTGGCACATCTTCATATTTCTGCGTGCCAATGCCATTTTTATGGCTTGTAAATTCATACAATGGTCCCTTAAGCCTTCACGTGAAGTTTCATGGCAAGACGACTCGTTTTCTATATTTCACGATTTTTGAAACTTTTTACGGTTTGAGATTTTTCAAAATTTTTTCAGAAGGAATTTTGGCCCCAAACTTGGTAGAGGTTATCCTTGTATTTTTTTTGGCATGCACAAAAAAATTCAGCTAAAAACTCGAAGTGTACAAGATTTTAAGACCATTTGAAAAAATGTCCCCATTTCAAGACACTTTTAATGCGTTACTGGCAGCAAACCTGTAAAATCTAAAATGCTCTTTAAGGGGGTGTGAGTTCTCGAGGTTTGATGAGGGATAGGGGGCCAATATAAGGGCCAAGAACTAGTACCCACTGCATACCATGTTCGCACACCCCCCCGGCCCCCCCGATCGCCGAAAACCCGATGCCGCCGGTTAGGTTCTCCGGGGATGGTGCCCCGACGAAGAAAAATGCGGCACCAGCACATGCCCGAGCCCAGCATGTGCTGTCGCAACCCTCAGTCCGGTCCGATCTTAGACTGGGAATGAACTTCGTATGCTTAGACTGGGAATGAACTCCGTATGCCTAAGTCAACCCACGAAACGAGCGTACGGGCGCTCAGCCGGCCGGAGGGGCGGGATGCACAAGCCGGGGATCGGACGGGTCCCCCTCTACGTGCTACTGATCCTGCTATCGTAACCCTCGGTCTGATATGATCTTAGACTGGGAATGAACTCTGTATGCCTAAGCCAACTGATGAAACGAGGGGACAGGATGCACAAGCCGGGCGGGCAGGCACTACGCCGGCCAGAGAGACGGGATGCACAAGCCGTGGATCGATAGGGTGGTAGGTGGGTTTAGTTACATCTTCATATTTTTGCATGGCAATGCCATTTTTATGGCTTGTAAATTCATACAATGGTCCCTTAAGCCTTCACGTGAAGTTTCATTGCAAGACGACTCGTTTTCTATTTTTCAAGATTTTCGAAACCTTTTGCGGTTCGGGATTTTTTAAAATTTTTTTGCAATGAGTTTTGCCCCAATCTTGGTAGACGTGATCCTTGTATTTTTGTTGGCATGCACAAAAAAATTCAGCTAAAAACTCGAAGTGTACAAGATTTTGTGACCATTTGAAAAAAGTGTCCCCATTTCAGACACTTTAATGGCTACTGGCAGCAAACCTGTAAAATCTCAAATGCTCTTTAAGGGGGTGTGAGTTCTTGAGGTTTGATGAGGGATTGGGGGCCAGTATAAGAGCCAAGTACCAGCACCCATTGCACATCATGTGTGCACACCCCCCGGCCCCTCCGATCGCCGGAACCCCAATGCCGTCGGTCAGGTTCTCCGACGATGCTCCGGTGACGGTGCCCCGACGAAGAAAAATGCGGCACCATCACATGCCCGAGCCCAACATGTGCTATCACAACCATCGGTCTAGTCTGATCTTAGACTGGGAATGAACTCCGTAAGCTTAGATAGGGAATGAACTCCGTATGCCTAAGTCAACCCATTAAACGAGCGTGCGGGCGCTCAGCCGGCCAGAGGGGCAGGATGCGTAAGCTGGGGATCAGTCAGGTCCCCCTCTGCGTGCTGTCAATCCTGCTACTGCAACCCTCAGTCCTGTCTGATCTTAGACTGGGAGTGAACTCTGTATACCTAAGCCAACCGACGAAACAAGCGGGCGGGCGGGCACTACGTCGTCCAGAGAGACGGGATGCACAAGCCGTGGATCGATAGGGTGGCATGTGGGTTCTGCCACATCTTCATATTTCTATGTGCCAATGCCATTTTTATGGCTTGTAAATTCATACAATGGTCCCTTAAGCCTTCACGTGAAGTTTCATGGCAAGATGACTCGTTTTCTATTTTTCATGATTTTCGATACTTGGTAGACATGATCCTTGTATTTTTGTTGGCATACACAAAAAAATTCAGCTAAAAACTCGACGTGTACAAGATTTTGTGACCATTTGAAAAAAGTGTCCCAATTTCAGACACTTTAATGGCTACTGGCAGCAAACCTACAAAATCTCAAAAGCTCTTTAAGGGGGTGTGAGTTCTCGAGGTTTGATGAGGGATAAGGGGCCAATATGAGGGCCAAGTACCAGCACCCATCGCACATCATGTGGGCACACCACCCTAGGCCCCCCCGATTGCCGGAACCCTAATGCCGTCGGTTAGGTTCTCTGGCGATGCTCCGACGATGGTGCCCCGATGAAGAAAAATACGGCACCAGCATATGCCCGAGCCCAACATGTGCTGCCAGAACCCTCGGTCCAGTCCGATCTTAGACTGGGAATGAACTCCGTACGCCTAAGTCAACCCATGAAATGAACGTGCGGGCGCTCAGCCGGCCAGGGGGGCGGGATTCGCAAGCTGAGAATCGACCGGGTCCCCCTCTCCGTGCTATCGATCCTGCTACCACAACCCTAGGTCTGGTCCTATCTTTGACTGGGAATAAACTCCGTATGCCTAAGCCAACCGACGAAACGAGCGGGCGGGCGGGCACTACGCCGGCCAGAGAGACGGGATGCGCAAGCCGTGGATCGATAGGGTGGTAGGTGGGTTTAGGCACATCTTCATATTTCTTCATGGCAATGCAATTTTTATGGCTTGTAAATTAATACAACGGTCCTTTAAGCCTTCACGTGAAGTTTCATGGCAAGACGACTCGATTTATATTTTTCACGATTTTTGAAACTTTTTACGGTTCGAGATTTTTTTAAATTTTTTCGGAAGGTGTTTTGGCTCCAAACTTGGTCGACAAGATCCTTGTATTTTTGTTGGCATGCACAAAACAATTCACCTAAAAACCGAAAAGTGTACAAGATTTTGTGACCATTTGAAAAAAGTGTCCCCATTTCAGACACTTTATTGGCTACTGGAAGCAAACCTGTAAAATCCCAAATGCTCTTTAAGGGGGTGTGAGTTCTCGAGGCTTGATGAGGGGTAGGGGGGCCAATATAAGGGCCAAGTACCAGCACCCATCGCACATCATGTGCGCACACCCCCCGAGCCCCCCGATCACCAGAATCGTAATGCCGCCGGTCAGGTTCTCTGGCGATGCTCTGGTGATGGTGCCCCAGTGAAGAAAAATGCGGCACCAGCACATGCCCGAGCCCAGCATTTGTTGCCGTAAGCCTCGGTTCGATCCAATCTTAGACTAGGAATGAACTCCGTATGCTTAGACTGGGATTGAACACCGTATGCCTAAGTCAACCCACGAAACGAGCGTGCGGGGGCTCAGCCGGCCAGAGGGGCAAGATGCGCAAGTTGGGGATCGGTCGGGTCCCCCTCTACATGCTGCCAATCCTGCTGCCGTAACCCTCGGTCCGGTCTGATCTTAGACTAGGAATGGACTCCGTATGCCTAAGCCAACCGACGAAACGAGCGGGCGGGCGGGCAGGCAGGCATTACGCCAGCCAGAGAGACGGGATGCGTAATCCGTGGATCGATAGGGTGGTAGGTGGGTTTAGCCACATCTTCATATTTCTGCATGCCATTGCCATTTTTATGGCTGGTAAATTCATACATTGGTCCCTTAACCCTTCACGTGAAGTTTCACAGCAAGACAACTCGTTTTCTATTTTTCACATTTCTCAAAACTTTTTACGGTTTGGGATTTTTTAAAATTTTTTTGGAAGGAGTTTTGGCCCCAAAATTTTTTAGATGTTATCCTTGTATTTTTGTTGGCATGCACAAAAAAATTCAGCTAAAAACTCGAAGTGTACAATATTTGTGACCATTTTAAAGAAGTTCCCCATTTTAGACACTTTAATGGCTACTGGCAGTAGACCTGTAAAATCTCAAATGCTCTTTAAGGGGGTGTGAGTTCTCGAGGTTTGATGAGGGATAGGGGGCCAATATAAGGGCCAAGTGCCAACACCCATCACACATCATGTGCGCACACCCCCCCGGCCCCCCCGATCGTCGAAACCCCAATGCCGCCACTCAGATTTTTCGACGATGCTCCGACGATGGTGCCCCGACGAAGAAAAATGCGACACCAGCACATGCCTGAGCGCAGCATGTCCAGCCGCAACCTTCGGTCTGGTCCGATCTTAGACTGGGAATGAACTCCACATGCTTAGACTGGGAATGAACTCCGTATGCCTAAGTCAACCCACGAAACGAACGTACGGGTGCTCAGCCGGCCAGAGGGGCGGGATGCGCAAGTCGGGGATCAGCTGGGTCTCCCTCTACGTGCTATCGATCCTGCTGCCGCAACCCTCGGTTCAGTCTGATCTTTGACTAGGAATGAACTCTGTATGCCTAAGCCAACCGACGAAACGAGCGGGCGGACGGGCGAGCATTACGCTGGCCAGAGGGACGGGATGCGCAAGCCGTGGATCGATAGGGTGGTAGGTGGGTCTAGGCACATCTTCATATTTTTGCGTGCCAATGCCATTTTTATGGCTTGTAAATTCATACAATGGTCCCTTAAGCCTTCACGTGAAGTTTCATGGCAAGACGACTCGTTTTCTATTTTTCATGATTTTTGAAACATTTTGCGGTTCGGGATTTTTTTTACTTTTTTTCGGAAGGAGTTTTGGCCCCAAACTTGGAATACATGATCCTTGTATTTTTGTTGGCATGCACAAAAGAATTCAGCTAAAAACTCGAAGTGTACAAGAGTTTGTGACCATTTGAAAAAAGTGTCCCCATTTCAGACACTTTAATAGCTACTGGCAGCAAACCTGTAAAATCTCAAATGCTCTTTAAGGGGGTGTGAGTTCTCGAGGTTTGATGAGGGATAGGGGGCCAATATCAGGGCCAAGTACCAGCACCCATTGCACATTATGTGCACACACCCCCCCTGGCCCCCTTGATCGCCGAAACCCCAGTGCCGTCGGTCAGGTTCTCCGACGATGCTCCGGCGATGGTGCCCTGGAGAAGAAAAATACGGCACCAGCACATGCTCGAGCCCAGAATGTGCTGCCACAACCCTCGGTTTGGTCCGATCTTAGACGGGGAATGAACTCCGTACGCCTAAGTCAACCCACGAAACGAGCGTGCGGGTGCTCAGCCGACCAGAGGGGCGGGATGCGCAAGCCGTGGATCGGTCGGGTCCCCCTCTATGTGCTGCCGATCTTGCTGCTGCAACCCTCAATCCGATCTAAACTTAGACTGGAATGAACTCCGTATGCCTAAGCCAACCGATGAAACAAGCGGGCGGGCGGGCGGGCACTATGTCGGCCAGAGAGACGGGATGCACAAGCTGTGGATCGATAAGGTGGTAGGTGGGTTTAGGCACATCTTCATATTTCTACATGGCAATGCCATTTTTATGGCTTGTAAATTCATACAATGGTCCCTTAAGCCTTTACGTGAAGTTTCATGGCAAGACGACTCGTTTTCTATTTTTCATGATTTTTGAAACATTTTACGGTTCGGGATTTTTTTTACTTTTTTTCGGAAGGAGTTTTGGCCTCAAACTTGGAATACGTGATCCTTGTATTTTTGTTGGCATGCACAAAAGAATTCAGCTAAAAACTCGAAGTGTACAAGAGTTTGTGACCATTTGAAAAAAGTGTCCCCATATCAGACACTTTAATGGCTACTGGCAACAAACCTATAAAATCTCAAATGCTTTTTGATGGGGTGTGAGTTCTCGAGGTTTGATGAGGGATAGGGGGCCAATATAAGGGCCAAGTACCAGCACCCATCGCACATCATGTGCACACACCCCCCCGACCCCCCCGACCCACCTGATCACCGAAACCCCAATACTGCCAGTCAGGTTCTCCGACGATGCTCCGGCGATGGTGCCCCGGCGAAGAAAAATACGGCACCAGCACATGCCCGAGTCCAGCATGTGCTATCGCAACCCTCGGTTTGGTCTGATCTTAGACTGGGAATGAACTCCATATGCTTAGACTAAGAATGAACTCCGTATGCCTAAGTCAACCCACGAGCCGAGCGTGCAGGCGCTCAGCCGACCAGAGGGGCGGGATGCATAACTCGAGGAACGGTCGGCTCCCCCTATGCGTTCTGTCAATCCCACTGCCGCAACCCTCGATTTGGTTTGATCTTAGACTGGGAATGAACTCTGTTTGCCTAAGCCAATCGATGAAACGAGCGGGTGGGCGGACGGGCACTACGCCGGCCAGAGAGACGAGATGCCCAAGCCGTGGATCGATAAGGAGGTAGGTGGGTTTAGGCACATCTTCATATTTCTGCATGGAATTGTAAATTCATACAATGGTCCCTTAAGCCTTTACGTGAAGTTTCATGGCAAGACGACTCATTTTCTATTTTTCATGATTTTCGAAACATTTTATAGTTCAGGATTTTTTAAAATTTTTTCGGAAGGAGTTTTGGCCCCAAACTTGGTAGACGTGATCCTTGTATTTTTGTTGGCATGCACAAAACAATTCAGCTAAAAACTCAAAGTGTACAAGATTTTGCGACCATTTGAAAAAAGTGTCCCCATTTTAGACACTTTAATGGCTACTGGCAGCAAACCTGTAAAATCTCAAATGCTCTTTAAGGGGGTGTGAGTTCTCGAGGTTTGATGAGGGATAGGGGGCCAATATAAGGCCCAAGTACCAGCACCCATCGCACATCATGTGCGCACACCCCATCGGCCCCCCCGATCGTCGGAACCCCAATGCCGTCTGTCAGGTTCTCCGGTGATGGTGCCCCGGTGAAGAAAAATGTGGCACCAGCACATGCCCAAGCCCAACATGTGCTATCGCAACCCTCGGTCTGATTCGATCTTAGACTGGGAATAAACTCCGTATGCCTAGGCCAACCGACGAAACGAGCAGGCGAGCGGGCGGGCGGGCACTACGCCGGCTAGAGAGACGAGATGCGCAAGCCGTGGATCGATGGGGTGGTAGGTGGGTTTAGGCACATCTTCATATTTTTGTGTGCCAATGCCATTTTATGGCTTGTAAATTCATACGATGGTCCCTTAAGCCTTTACGTGAAGTTTCATGGCAAGACGACTTGTTTTCTATTTTTTACGATTTTTGAAACATTTTAGAGTTCAGGATTTTGTAAAATTTTTTCGGAAGGAGTTTTGGCCCCAAAATTGGTAGACGTGATCCTTGTATTTTTGTTGGCATGCACAAAACAATTCAGCTAAAAACTCAAAGTGTACAAGATTTTGTGACCATTTGAAAAAAGTGTCCCCATTTCAGACACTTTAATGGCTATTGGCAGCAAACCTGTAAAATCTCAAATGCTCTTTAAGGGGGTGTGAGTTCTCGAGGTTTGATGAGGCATAGGGGGCCAATATAAGGGCCAAGTACCAGCACCCTTCGTACATCATGTACGTACACACCCCCCCGGCCCCCGATCGTCGGAACCCCAATGCCGTCGGTTCGGTTCTCCAGCGATGCTCCGATGATGGTTCCCCGGTGAAGAAAAATACGGCACCAGCACATGCCCGAGCCTAGCATGTGCTGTCGCAACCCTCGGTCCGATCTGATCTTAGACTAGGAATGAACTCCGTATGCTTAGACTGGGAATGAACTCCGTATGCTTAGACTAGGAATGAACTCCGTATGCCTAAGTCAACCCACGAAACAAGCGTGCAGGCGCTCAGCCAGCCAGAGGGGTGGGATGCGCAAGTCGAGGATCGACCGGGTCCCCCTATGCGTGCTACCGATCCCACTGTCGCAACCCTCAGTTTGGTTCGATCTTAGACTGGGAATGAACTTCGTATGCCTAAGCCAACAGATGAAACGAGGTGGGTTTAGGTACATCTTCTTATTTCTGCATGCCAATGCCATTTTTATGGCTTGTAAATTCATACAATGGTCCCTTACTCCTTCACGTGAAGTTTCATGGCAAGAGGACTCGTTTTCTATTTTTAACGATTTTCAAAACTTTTTACGGTTCGGGATTTTTTTAAATTTTTTCGGAAGAAGTTTTGGCCCCAAAATTGGTAGACGTGATCCTTGTATTTTTTTTGGCATGCAAAAAAAAATTCAGCTAAAAACTCGAAGTGTACAAGATTTTGTGACCATTTGAAAAAAATGTCCCCATTTCAGACACTTTAATGGCTACTGGCAGCAAACCTATAAAATCTCAAATGCTCTTTAAGGGTGTGTGAGTTCTCAAGGTTTGACGAGGGATAGAGGGCCAATATAAGGGCCAAGTACCAGCACCCATCGCACATCATGTGCGCACACCCCCTCGACCCCCCCGATCGCTGGAACCCAAATGTCGTCGGTCAGGTTCTCCGACGATGCTCCGACGATGCTGCCTCGACAAAGAAAAATACGGCACCAGCACCTACCCGAGCCCAGCATGTGCTGCCACAACCCTCGATCCGGTCTGATCTTAACTGGGAATGAACTCCATATGCTTAGACTGGGAATGAACTCCGTATGCCTAAGTCAACCCACGAAATGAGCGTGCGGGTGCTCAACCGGCCAGAGGGGCGGGATGCGTAAGCCAGGGATCGATTGGGTCCCCCTCTGCATGCTACCGATCTTGTTGCTGTAATGCTTGGTCCGATCTGATCTTAGACTGGGAATTAACTTCGTATGCCTAAGCCAACCGACAAAACGAGCGGGGCGGACGGGTGGGCACTACGCCGGCCAGAGAGACGGCATGTGCAAGCCATGGATCGATAGAGTGGTAGGTGGGTTTAGGCACATCTTCATATTTCTATGTGCCAATGAAATTTTTATGGCTTGTAAATTCATACAGTGGTCCCTTGAGCCTTCACGTTAACTTTCATGGCAAGACGACTCGTTTTTTATTTTTCATGATTTTTGAAACTTTTTGCGGTTCAAGATGTGATCCTTGTATTTTTGTTGGCATGCACAAAAAAATTCAGCTAAAAACTCAAAGTGTACAAGATTTTGTGACCATTTGAAAAAAGTGTCCCCATTTCAGATACTTTAATGTCTACTGGCAGCAAACTTGTAAAATCTTAAATGCTCTTTAAGGGGGTGTGAGTTCTCGAGGTTTGATGAGGGATAGGGGGCCAATATAAGGGCCAAGTACCAGCACCCATCGCACATCAAGTGCGCATAACGCCCCCCGGCCCCCCCGATCACCGGAACCCCAATCCCACCGGTCAGGTTCTCCGATGATGCTCCGACGATGGTGCCCCGACGAAGAAAAATACGGCACCAGCACATGCCCGAGCCCAGTATGTGTCGCCATAACCCTCGGTCCGATCCGATCTTAGACTGGGAATGAACTCTGTATGGTTAGACTAGGAATGAACTTCGTATTCTAAAGTCAACCCACGAAACGAGCGTGCGGATACTCAACCGGCCAGAGGGGCAAGATGCACAAGTTAGGGATCGGCCGGGTCCCCCTCTGCGTGTTGCTGATCCTTCTACCGTAACCCTCTGTTGGATCTGATCTTAGACTGGGAATCAACTCCGTATGCCTAAGCCAACCGACGAAATGAGCGGCCGGGCGGGCGGACACTACGTCGGCCAGAGAGACGGGATGCGCAAGCCGTGGATCGATAGGGTGGTAGTTTGGTTTAATTACATCTTCATATTTCTGCATGCCAATGACATTTTTATGGCTTGTAAATTCATGCAATGGTCTCTTAAGCCATCACGTGAAGTTTCATGGCAAGACGACTCGTTTTTTATTTTTCATGATTTTTGAAACTTTTTACGGTTCGAGAGTTTTTAAAATTTTTTTGGAAGGAGTTTTGGCCCCAAACGTGGTAGACGTGACCCTTGTATTTTTGTTGGCATGCACAAAAAAATTTAGCTAAAAACTCAAAGTGTACAAGATTTTGTGACCATTTGAAAAAAGTGTCCCCATTTTAGACACTTTAATGGCTACTGACAGCAAACCTGTAAAATCTCAAATGCTCTTTAAGGGGGTATGAGTTCTTGAGGTTTGATGAGGGATAGGGGGCCAATATAAGGGCCAAGTACCAGTACCCATCGCACATGATGTGCGCACAGCCCCCCCGGCTCCCCCGATCGTAGGAACCCCAATGCTGCTGGTCAGGTTCTCCGACGACGCTCTGACGATGGTTCCCCGACGAAGAAAAATGCGGCACCAGCACATGCTCGAGCCCAGCATGTGCTCTTGCAACCTTCAGTCCGGTCCGATCTTAGACTGAGAATGAACTCCGTACGCTTAGACTTGGAATAAACTCCGTATGCCTAAGTCAAGCCACGAAATGAGCGTGCGGGCGCTCAGCCGGCCAGAGGGGCAGTATGCGCATGTCAGGGATCGATTGGGTCCCCCTCTGCTTGTTGCCGATCCTACTGCCGCAACCCTCGATCTGGTCTGATCTTAGACGGGGAATGAACTCTGTATGCCTAAGCCAACCGATGAAACGAGCGAGCGAGCGGGCGAGCGGGCAGGCACTACGTCGGCCAGAGAGACGGGATGCGCAAGCCGTGGATCGATAGGGTGGTAGGTGTGTTTAGGCATATCTTCATTTTTCTGCATGCGAATGCCATTTTTATGGCTTGTAAATTCATGCAATGGTCCCTTAAGCCTTCACGTGAAGTTTCGTGGCAAGACGACTCGGTTTTTATGTTTCATGATTTTTGAAACTTTTTGCAGTTCGGGATTTTTTAAAATTTTTTCAGAAGGCGTTTTGTCTGCAAACTTGGTAGACATGATCCTTTTATTTTTTTTTGCATGCACAAAAAAATTCAGCTCAAAACTCGAAGTGTACAAGATTTTGTGACCATTTGAAAAAAGTGTCCCCAATTTAGACACTTTAATGGCTACTGGCAGGAAACCTGTAAAATCTCAAATGCTCTTTAAGGGGTGTGACTTCTCGAGGTTTGATGAGGGATAGAGGGCCAATATAAGGGCCAAGTACCCGTACCCATCGTACATCATGTGCGCGCACCCCCCCGATCGTCGGAACCTCAATGTCACCGGTCAGGTTCTTTGGCGATGCTCTGACGATGGTGCCCCGACGAAGAATAATGCGGCACCAACACATGCCCGAGCCCAGCATGTGCTACCGTAACCCTCGGTCCAGTCCGATCTTAGACTGGGAATGAACTCTGTTTGCGTAAACTAGGAATGAACTCCGTATACCTAAGTCAACCCACGAAACGAACGCGCGGGCGCTCAGTCGACCAGAGGGGTGGGATGCACAGGTCGGGGATCGGCCGGGTCCCCCTCTGTGTGTTGCCAATCCTACTACCACAACCCTCAGTCCGGTCCAATCTTAGACTAGGAATGAACTCCGATGCCTAAGTCAACCAAAGAAACAAGCGGGCGGGCGGGCGAGTAGGCACTACGCCGGTCAGAGAGACGGGATGCGCATGCCGTGGATCGATAGGTTGGTAGGTGGGCTTAGGCACATTTCATATTTCTGCATGCCAATGCTATTTTTATGGCTTGTAAATTCATACAATGGACCGTTAAGCCTTCACGTGAAGTTTCATGGCAAGACGACTCGTTTTCTATTTTTCACGATTTTTGAAACATTTTGCGGTTTGAGTTTTTTAAAATTTTTTCAAAAGGAGTTCTGTCCCCAAACTCGGTAGAAGTGATTCTTGTATTTTTTTTGGTATGCACAAAAAAATTCAGCTAAAAACTCGAATTGTACACGATTTTGTGACCATTTGAAAAAAGTGTCCCCATTTCAGACACTTTAATGGCTACTGGCAGCAAACCTGTAAAATCTCAAATGCTCTTTAAGGGGGTGTGATTTCTCGAGGTTTGATGAGGGATAGGGGGTCAATATAAGGGCCAAGTACCAGCACCAATCGCACAACATGAGCGCACACCCTCTCGATCATCGAAACCTCAATGCCGTCGGTCAGGTTCTCCGACGATGCTCCGGCGATGGTGCCCCGGCGAAGAAAAATGCGGCACCAGCACATGCCCGAGCCCAACATGTGCTACCGTAAACCTCTGTTCGATCCGATCTTAGACTGGGAATGAACTCCGTATGCTTAGACTAGGAATGAACTCTGTATGCCTAAGTCAACCCACGAAATGAGCGTACGGGCGCTCAGCCAGCCAGAGGGGCGGGATGCACAAGCCGGGGATCGATCGGGTCCCCCTCTGCGTACTATTGATCTTGCTACTGCAACCCTTGGTCTGGTGCAATCTTACACTGGGAATGAACTCCGTATGCCTAAGCCAACCGACGAAACGAGCAGGGGGCGGGCGGCGGGGCACTACGTCGACCAGAGAGACGGGATGCGCAAGCCATGTATCGATAGGGTGGTAGGTGGGTTTAGGCACATCTTCATATTTCTGCATTTCGATGCCATTTTTATGGCTTGTAAATTCATACAATGGTCCCTTAAGCCATCATGTGAAGTTTCATGGCAAGATGACTCGTTTTCTATTTTTCATGATTTTTGAAACTTTTTGTGGTTAGGGATTTTTTAAACTTTTTTCAGAAGGTGTTTTGGCCCAAAACTTGGTAGACGTGATCCTTGTATTTTTGTTTGCATGCACAAAAAAATTCAGCTAAAAACTCAATCTGTACAAGATTTTGTGACCATTTGAAAAGAGTGTCCCCATTTCAGACATTTTATTGGCTACTGGTAGCAAACCTGTAAAATCTCCAATGCTTTTTAAGGGGCTGTGAGTTCTCGAGGTTCGATGAGGGATAGGGGGCCAATATAAGGGCCAAGTACCAGCACCCATTGCACATCATGTGCGCACACCGCCCCGACCCCCTCGATCGTCGAAACCCAAATGCCGTCGGTCAGGTTCTCCGACGATGGTGCCCCAGTGAAGAAAAATGCGGCACCAGCACATGCCCGAGCCCAGCAAGTGCTGTCGCAACCCTCAGCCCCACCGAATCTTAGACTGGGAATGAACTCCATATGCTTAGACTGGGAATGAACTTCGTATGCCTAAGTCAACCCCTGAAACGAGTTTGCGGGCGCTAGCCGGCCAGAGGGGCGGGATGCACAAGCCGGGGATCGGTCGGGTCCCCCTCTGCGGGCTACCGATCCTGCTGTTGTAACCCTCGATCCAGTCTAATCTTAGACTGGGAATGAACTCTGTATGCCTAAGCCAACCGACGAAACGAGCGGGCGGACGGGTGGGCACTACGTCGACCAGAGAGACGGGGTGCGCAAGCCGTGTATCGATAGGGTGGTAGGTGGGTTTAGGCACATCTTCATATTTCTGCATGCCAATTCAATTTTTATGCTTTGTAAATTCATACAATGGTCCCTTAAGCCTTCACGTGACGTTTCATGGCAAGACAACTCGTTCTCTATTTTTCATGATTTTCGAAATGTTTTGCGATTTGGGATTTTTTAAAATTTTTTGGGAAGGATTTTTGGTCCCAAACTTGATAGACGTGATCCTTGTATTTTTGTTGGCATGCACAAAAAAATTCAGCTAAAAACTCGAAGTGTACAAGATTTTGTGACCATTTGAAAAAAGTGTCCCCATTCTAGACACTTTAATGGCTACTGGCAGCAAACCTGTAAAATCTCAAATGCTTTTTGAGGGGGTGTGAGTTCTTGAGGTTTGATGAGGGATAGGGGGCCAATATAAGGGCCAAGTACCATCACCCATCCCACATCATCTGCGCACACCCCTCGGCCCCCCCGATCGTCGGAACCCCAATCCGCCGGTCAGGTTCTCCGACGATGCTCCGACGATGGTGCCCCGACGAACAAAAATGCAGCACCAGCACATGCCCAAGCCCAGCATGTGCTGCCGCAACCCTCGGTCTGGTCTGATCTTAGACTGGGAATGAACTCCATATGCTTAGACTGGGAATGAACTGCGTATGCCTAAGTCAACCCACGAAACGAGCGTGTGAGCGCTCAATCGGCCAGAAGGGCGGGATGCACAAGCCGGGGATCGACCGGGTCCCCCTCTGCGTGCTGCCAATCCTGCTACCACAACCCTTGGTCCGATCCGATCTTAGATCGGGAATGAATTCCATATGCCTAAGCCAACCGACGAAACGAGCGGGCGGGTGGGAAGGTGGGCACTACGTTGGCCAGAGAGACGGGATGTGCAAGCTGTGGATTGATAGGGTGGTAGGTGGGTTTAGGCACATCTTCGTATTTCTGTGTGCCAATGCCATTTTTATGGCTTGTAAATTCATACAATGGTCCCTTAAGCCTTCACATGAAGTTTCATGGCAAGATGACTCGTTTTCTATTTTTCACAATTTTTGAAACTTTTCGCGGTTCGAAATTTTTTAAAATTTTTTCAAAACGAGTTTTGGCCCCAAAATTGGTAGACGTGATCCTTGTATTTTTGTTGGCATGCACAAAAACATTCTACTAAAAACTCGAAGTGTACAAGATTTTGTGACCATTTGAAAAAAGTGTCCCCATTTCAGACACTTTAATGGCTACTGGCAGCAAACTTGTAAAATCTCAAATGCTTTTTAAGGGGGTGTGAGTTCTTGAGGTTTGATGAGGGATAGGGGGCCAATATAAGGCCCATGTACCAACACCCATCACACATCATGTGTGCACACCCCCACCGGCCCCCCGATCATCGGAACCCCATGCATGTGCTGCCGTAACCCTCGGTCTGATCCGATCTTAGACTGGGAATGAACTCCATATGCTTAGACTGGGAATGAACTCCGTATGCCTAAGTCAACCCACGAAATGAGTGTCCGGGCGCTCAGCTGGCCAGAGGGGCAGGATGCGCAAGCCGGGGATCAGCCAGGTCCCCCTCTACGTGTTGCCGATCCTGCTGCTACAACCCTCGGTCTGGTCCGATCTTAGAATCTGAATGAACTCCGTATTCCTAAGCCAACTGACGAAATGAATGGGCGGGCGACTGGCAACCGCTACTGGTAGCAAACCTTTTTCAAAAGGAGTTTTGGCCCCAAACTTGGTAGACGTGATCCTTGTAATTTTGTTGGCATGCATAAAAAAATTCAGCTAAAAACTCGAAGTGTACAAGATTTTGTGACCATTTGAAAAAAGTGTCCGCATTTAAAACACTTTAATGGCTACTGGCAGCAAACCTGTAAAATCTCAAATGCTCTTTAAGGGGGTGTGAGTTCTCGAGGTTTAATGAGGGATAGGGGGGCAATATAAGGGTGAACTACCAGCACCCATCGCACATCATGTGCGCAGACCCCCCCGGCCCCCCCGATCGCTGGAACCCCAATCCCGCCGCTCAGGTTCTCCGACGATGCTCCGGCGATGGTGCCCCGGGAAGAAAAATGCGGCACCAACACATGGCTGAGCCCAGCATCTACTACCGCAACCCTCGGTCTGGTCTGATCTTAGACTGGGTATGAACTCCGTATGCTTTGACTGGGAATGAACTCCGTTTGCCTAAGTCAACCCACGTAACGGGCGTGCACGCGCACAGTCGGCCAGAGGGGCGGGATAAGCAAGTCAGGGATCGGTCGGGTCCCCCTCTGCGTGCTATCGATCTTGCTGCCGCAACCCTCAGTCGGATCTGATCTTAGATTGGGAATGAACTTCGTATGCCTAAGCCAACCGACAAAACGAGCAGGCGGGCGGGCACTACACTAGCTAGAGAGACGGGATGCGCAAGCCGTGGATCGATAGGGTGGTAGGTGGGTGTAGGCACATCTTCATATTTCTGCATGCCAATGCCATTTTTATGGCTTGTAAATTCATACAATGGTCCCTTAAGCCTTCACGTGAAGTTTCATGGCAAGACGACTCGTTTTCTATTTTGCATGATTTTAGAAACTTTTTGTGGATTAGTATTTTTTAAAATTTTTTTGAAAGGAGTTTTGGCCCCAAACTTGGTAGACGTGATCCTTTTATGTTTTTTGGCATGCGCAAATAAATTCAGCTAAAAACTTGAAGTGTACAAGATTTTGTGACCATTTGAAAAAAGTGTCCCCATTTAAGACACTTTATTAGCTACTGGCAGCAAACCTGTAAAATCTCAAATGCTCTTTAAGGGGGTGTGAGTTCTCCTGGTTTGATGATCGATAGGGGGCCAAAATAAGGGCCATGTACCAGCACTCATCGTACATCATGTGCTAACACCCCACCCGGCCCCCTCGATCGTCGGAACCCTAATACGGCCAATCAGGTTCTCCGACGATGCTCCGACGATGGTGCCCCGATGAAGAAAAATGCGACACCAGCACATGCCCGAGCCCAGAATGTGCTACCACAACCCTCGATCTGATCCGATCTTAGACTGGGAATGAACTCCGTATGCTTAGACTGGGAAAGAGCTCCGTATGCCTAAGTCAACCTACGAAACGAGCGTGCGGGCGCTCAGCTGGCCAGAGGGGCAGGATGTGCAAGCCGAGGATCGATCGAGTCCCCCTCTATGTGCTGCCGATCCTGCTACCGCAACCCTCAGTCTGGTCTGATCTTAGACTGGGAATGAACTCTGTATGCCTAAGCCAATCGACAAAACGAGTGGACAGGCGGGAGGGCACTACATCGGCCAGAGAGACGGGATGCGCAAGCCGTGGATCGATAGGGTGGTAGGTGGGTTTGGGCACATCTTCATATTTCTGCATACCAATGCGATTTTTATGGCTTGTAAATTCATACAATGGTCCCTTAAGCCTTCACGTGAAGTTTCATGGCAAGACGACTCATTTTCTATATTTTACGATTTTTGAAACTTTTTATGGTTCAAGATTTTTTAAAATTTTTTCGGAAGGAGTTTTGGCCCCAAACTTGGTAGACGTGATCCTTGTATTTTTGTTGGCATGCACAAAAAAATTTAGTTAAAAAATCAAAGCGTACAAGATTTTGTGACCATTTGAAAAAAGTGTCCCCATTTTAGAGACTTTAATGGCTACTGGCAGCAAACCTGTAAAATCTCAAATGCTCTTTAAGGGGGTGTGAGTTCTCGAGGTTTGATGCGGGATGGGGGGCCAATATAAGGGCCAAGTACCAGCACCCATCACACATCATGTGCGCACACCCCCCCTGGCCCTCTGATCGCCAGAACCCCAATGTCGCTGGTCAGGTTCTCCGACGATGCTCTGGCGATGGTGCCTCGACGAAGAAAAATGCGGCACCAGCAAATGCCCTAGCCCAGCATGTGCTGCCACAACCCTCGGTCTGGTCCGATCTTAGACTGGGAATGAACTCCGTATGCTTAGACTGGGAATAAACTCCGTATGCCTAAGTCAACCAACGAAATGAGCGTGCGGGCGCTAAGCCAGCCAGAGGGGCGGGATGCGCAAGCCAAGGATCAACCGGGTCCCCTTCTACGTGCTGTTGATCCTACTACCGCAACCTTCAGTCCGGTGCGATCTTAGACTGAGAATGAACTCCGTATGCCTAAGCCAATCGATGAAACTAGCTGGCAGACGGGCGGGCGGGCTCTACGCCGGCCAGAGAGACAGGATGCACAAGCCGTGGATCGATAGCGTGGTAGGTGGGTTTAGGCACATCTTCATATTTCTATGTGCCATTGCCATTTTTATGGCTTGTAAATTCATACAATGGTCCTTTAAGCCTTCACGTGAAGTTTTATGGCAAGACGACTCGTTTTCTATTTTTCACGATTTTCAAAACGTTTTACAGTTCGAGATTTTTTAAAATTTTTTTGGAAGGTGTTTTGGCCCCAAACTTGATAAACGTGATCCTCGTATTTTTTTTTGGCATGCAAAAAGATATTCAGCTAAAAAATTGAAGTGTACAAGATTTTGTGACCATTTGAAAAAAGTGTCCCCATTTCAGACACTTTAATGGCTACTGGCAGCAAACCTGTAAAATCTCAAATGCTCTTTAAGGGGGTGTGAGTTCTCGAGGTTTGATGAGGGATAGGGGGCCAATATAAGGGCCAAGCACCAGCACCCATCGCACATCATGTGTGCACACCCCCCTGGCCCCCCGATCGTCAGAACCCTAATGCCACCGGTCAAGTTCTCCGGTGATGATGCCCCGACAAAGAAAAATGCGACACCAGCACATGCTCGAGCCCAGCATGTGCTGCCGCAACCCTCGGTCTGGTCTGATCTTAGACTGGGAATGAACTTTGTATGCTTAGACTACGAATGAACTCCGTATACCTAAGTCAACCCATGAAACGAGCGTGCGGGGGCTCAGTCGGCCAGAGGGGCGGGATGCGCAAGCCGGGGATCGGTTGGGTCCCCCTCTGCGTTTTGGCGATCCTACTGCCATAACCCATGGTCTGGTCTGATCTTAGATTGGGATTGAACTCTGTATACCTAAGCCACCGATGAAACGAGCGGGTGCGGCGGGCGGGCACTACGTCGGCCAGAGAGACGGGATGCGTAAGCCGTGGATCGATAGGGTGGCAGGTGGGTTAGGCACATCTTCATATATATTACATGCCAATGCCATTTTTTATGGCTTGTAAATTCATACAATGGTCCCTTAAGCCTTACACGTGAAGTTTCATGGCAAGACGACTCGTTTTCTATTTTTCACATTTGAAATTTTTTACGGTTGGGATTGTTTAAATTTTTTGGAAGGAGTTTTGGGCCCCAAACTTGGTAGACGTGATCCTTGTATTTTGTTGGCAAGCACAAGAACATTCAGCAAAAACTCGGAAGTGTACAAGATTTTGTGACCATTTGAAAAAAGTGTCCCTATTTCAGACACTTTAATGGCTACTGGCAACAAACCTGTAAAATCTCAAATGCTCTTTAAGGGGGTGTGAGTTCTCGAGGTCTGATGAGGGATAGGGGACCAATATAAGTGCCAAGTACAAACACCCATCGCACATCATGTGTGCACACCCCCCCGACCCCACCGATCGTTGGAACTCCAATGCCGCCAGTCAGGTTCTCCGGCAATGCTCCGGTGCTGGTGCCCCGGTGAAGAACAATGTGGCACCAGCACATGCCCGAGCCCAGCATGTGCTGTCGTAACCCTCAGTCCTGTTCGATCTTAGACTGGGAATGAACTCTGTATGCTTATATTGCGAATGAACTCCTTATGCCTAAGTCAACCCACAAAAAGAGCGTGCGGGCGCTCAGCCGGCTAGAGGGGCAGGATGCGCAAGCCAGGGATCGACCGGGTCCCCCTCTGCATGCTGCCGATCCTACTACCGCAACCTTCGGTCCAGTCTGATCTCAGACTGGGAATGAACTCTGTATGCCTAAGCAACCGATGAACAGTGGGTGGGTGGGCGGGCACTACGTCGGCCAGGAGAGACGGGATACGCAAGCCCTGGATCGATAGGTGGTAGGTGGGTTTAGGCATCTTCATATTCCTACGTCCCATGCATTTTTATGGCTTGTAAATTCATACAAATGGTCCTTAAGCCTTCACGTGAAGTTTCATGGCAAGACGACTTTGTTTCTATTTTCACGGATTTCAAAACCTTTTTACGGTTCGACATTTTTTAAAATTTTTTCGGAAGGAATTTTGGCCCCAAACTTGTAGACGTGATCCTTGTATTTTTTTTGGCAAGAAAAAAAAATTCAGTGAAAACTCGAAGTGTACAAGA
>NW_019167915.1:20389151-20560383 GCF_002303985.1 Durio zibethinus | reverse complement strand
AATCGTGAAAAATAGAAAATGAACGTTCTTGCCATGAAACTTCACGTGAAGGCTTAAGGGACCATTGTATGAATTTACAAGCCATAAAAATGGCTTTGGCACAATAGAATATATGAAGATGTGCCTAAACCCACCTACCACCCTATTGATCCACGGCTTACGCATCCCGTCTCTCTAGGCGACGTAGTGCCCGCCCGCTCGTTTTGTCGGTTGGCTTAGGCATACGGAGTTCATTCCCAGTCTAAGATTAGACCAGATCGAGGGTTGTGACAGCAGGATCGGTAGCATGTAGAGGTGGACCTGTTCGATCCCCGGCTTGTGCATCCCGCCCCTCTGGTCTACTGAGCACCCGCGCGCTCGTTTTGTGGGTTGACTTAGGCATACGGAGTTCATTCCCAGTCTAAGCATACGAAGTTCATTCCCAGTCTAAGATCGGACCAGATCGAGGGTTACGGCAGCACATGCTGGGCTTGGGCGTGTGCTAGTGCTGCATTTTTCTTCGCAGTGGCAGCATCGCCGGAGAACCTCACCGACGGCATTAGGGTTCCGACGATCGGGGAGGCCGAGGGGGTTTGCACACATGATGTGCGATGTGTGCTGGTACTTGGCCCTTATATTCGCCCCCTATCCCTCATTAAACCTCGAGAACCCACACCCCCTTAAAGAGCATTTGATATTTTATAGGTTTGCTGCTAGTAGCCAATAAAGTGTTTGAAATGGGGACACTTTTTTCAAATGGTCACAAAATCTTGTACACTTCGAGTTTTTAGCCGAATTGTTTTGTGCATGCCAAAAAAAATACAAGGATCACGTCTACCAAGTTTACGGCCAAAACTCCTTCCGAAAAAATTTTAAAAAATCTCGAACGGCAAAAAGTTTCGAAAATCATGAAAAATGAAAACGAGTTGTCTTGCCATGAAACTTCACGTGAAGGCTTAAGGGACCATTGTATGAATTTACAAGCCATAAAAATGGCATTGGCACATAGAAATATGAAGATGTGCCTAAACCCACTTACCACGCTATCGATCCACGGCTTGCGCATCCCGTCTCTCTGGTCGGGGTAGTGCCCGTCGCCCGCGCGCTCGTTTCGTTAATTGGCTTAGGCATACGGAGTTCATTCCCAGTCTAAGATCGGACCGGACTGAGGGTTGCGGCAGCAGGATCGGCAGCACGTAGTGGGAAACCCAGTCGATCCCCGACTTTCGCATCCTACCCCTCTTGCCGGCTGAACGCCCGCACGCTCGTTTTGTGGGTTGACTTAGGCATACAGAGTTCATACCCAGTCTAAGCATACAAAGTTCATTCCCAGTCTAAGATCGGACTGAACCGAGGGTTACGGCAACACATGCTGGGCTCGGACATGTGCTGGTGCTGCATTTTTCATTGCCAGGGCACCATCGTCGGACCATCACCGGAGAACTTGACCGGCGGCATTGGGGTTCCGGCGACTGGGGGGGTCGGGGGGGTGCGCACATGATGTGCGATGGGTGCTGGTACTTACCCATTATATTGGCCCCCTATCCCTCATCAAACCTCAAGAATTCACACCACCTTAAAGAGCATTTGAGATTTTACAGGTTTGCTGCCAGTAGCCATTAAAGTGTTTGAAATGGGGACACTTTTTTTAAATGGTCACAAAATCTTGTACACTTCACCTTTTTAGCTGAATTTTTTGTGCATGCCAACAAAAATACAAGGATCACGTCTACCTAGTTTAGGGCAAAAAATCCTTCCGAAAAAAATTTTAAAAAATCCCTAATCGTAAAAAGTTTCAAAAATCGTGAAAAATAGAAAATGAGTTGTCTTGCCATGAAACTTCACGTGAAGGCTTAAGGGACCTTTGTATGAATTTACAAGCCATAAAAATGGCATTGGCACGTAGAAATATGAAGATGTGCCTAAACCCACCTACCACCCTATCGATCCACGGCTTACGCATCCCGTCTCTCTGGCCGACGTAGTGCCCGCCCGCCCTTCCGTTCATTTCGTCGGTTGGCTTAGGCATACGGAGTTCATTCCCAGTCTAAGATTGGATCGGACCAAGGGTTGTGGCAGCAGGATCGGTAGCACGCAGAGGGGGACCCGATCGATCCCAGACTTACGCATCCCGCCCCTCTGGCCGGCTGAGCGCCTGCATGTTCGTTTTGTGGGTTGACTTAGGCATATGGAGTTCATTCCCAGTCTAAGATCAGATCGGGCCGAGTGTTACGACAGCACATGCTGGGCTCGGGCATGTACTGTGCCGCATTTTTCTTCACCAGGGAACCATCGTCGGAGCATCACCGGAGAACCTTACCGGCGGCATTGGGGTTTCGACGATCGAGGGGGCCAGGAGGGTGTGCACACATGATGTGCGATGGGTGCGACTACTTGGCCCTTATATTGGCCCCCTATCCCTCATCAAACCTCAAGAACTCACACCCCCTTAAAGAGCATTTGAGATTTTACAGGTTTGCTGGCAGTAGCCATTAAAGTGTTAGAAATGGGGACATTTTTTCAAATGGTTACAAAATCTTGTATACTTCGAGTTTTTAGCTAAATTTTTTTATGCATGCCAAAAAAAATACAAGGATCACGTCTACCAAGTTTGGGTCCAAAAATCCTTCTGAAAAAATTTTAAAAAATCTGGAATCGCAAAAAGTTTTAAAAATCGTGAAAAATAAAAAACGAGTCATCTTGCCATGAAACTTCACGTGAAGGCTTAAGGGACCATTGCATGAATTTACAAGCCATAAAAATGGCATTGGCACATAGAAATATAAAGATGTGCCTAAACAAACCTACCACCCTATCGATCCACAGCATGCGCATCCTGTCTCTCTGGTTGGCGTAGTGCCCGCCTGCCCACCCGCCTGCTCGTTTCGTCGGTTGGCTTAGGCATACGGAGTTCATTCACAGTCTAAGATCGAAAAAGACCGAGGGTTACGGTAGCACATGCTGGGCTTGGGCATGTTCTGGTTCTGCATTTTTCTTCATCGGAGCACCATCACCGGGGCATCGTTGGAGAACCTGACCGGCGACATTAGGGTTCCGGCGATCGGGGGGGCCGGGGGGTGCGCACATGATGTGCGATGGGTGCTGGTACTAGGCCCTTATATTGGCCCCCTATCCCTCATCAAACCTCAAGAACTCACACCCGCTTAACGAGCATTTGAGATTTTACATGTTTGCTGCCACTAGCAATTAAACTGTCTGAAATCGGGACACTTTTTTCAAATGGTCACAAAATCTTGTACACTATGAGTTTTTAGCTGAATTTTTTTGTGCGTGCCAAAAAAAATACAAGGATAACGTCTACCAAGTTTGGGGCCAAAACTCCTTCCCAAAAAATTTTAAAAAATCTTGAACCGCAAAAAGTTTTGAAAATCGTGAAAAATAGAAAATGAGTCGTCTTGCCATGAAACTTCACGTGAAGGCTTAAGGGACCATTGTATGAGTTTACAAGCCATAAAAATGGCATTGGCACGCAAAAATATGAAGATGTGCCTAAACCCACCTACCACCCTATCGATCCACGGCTAGCGCATCCCGTCTCTCTGGCCGGCGTAGTGCCCGCCGCCCGCCCGTCGGCCCACCCACTCGTTTCATCGGTCGGCTCAGGCATACAGAGTTCATTCCCAGTCTAAGATCAGATCGGATCGAGGGTTGCGACAGCAGGATCCCTGGCTTGCGCATCATGCTCCTCTGGCCGACTGAGCGCCCACACGCTCGTTTTGTGGGTTGACTTAGGCATACGGAGTTCATTCCCAGTCTAAGCATACGGAGTTCATTTCTAGTCTAAGATCAGACCAGACCGAGGGTTGTGGCAGCACATGCTGGGCTCGGGCATGTGATGGTGCCATATTTTTCTTCGCCGGAGCATCACTGGAGAACCTGACCGGCGGCATTGGGGTTCCGGCGATCGGGGGGGCCGGTGGGGTGTGCGCACATAATGTGCGATGGGTGCTGGTACTAGGCCTTTATATTGGCCCCCTATCCCTCATCAAACCTCAAGAACTCACACCCGCTTAACGAGCATTTGAGATTTTACATGTTTGCTGCCACTAGCCATTAAACTGTCTGAAATCGGGACACTTTTTTCAAATGGTCACAAAATCTTGTACACTTTGAGTTTTTAGCTGAATTTTTGTGTGCATGCCAAAAAAAATACAAGGATAACGTCTACCAAGTTTGGGGCCAAAAATCCTTCCCAAAAAATTTTAAAAAATCCCGAACCCTAAAAAGTTTTGAAAATCATGAAAAATAGAAAACGAGTCGTCTTGCCATGAAACTTCACGTGAAGCTTAAGGGACCCATTGTATGAGTTTACAATCATTAAAATGGCATTGGCACACAAAAATGAAGATGTTGCCTAAACCCACCTACCACCCTATCGATCCACGGCTTGCGCATCCCGTGTCTCTGGCCGGCGTAGTGCCCGCTCACCCGCCCGTCTGCCCGTCCGCTCGTTTCTTCGGTCGGCTCAGGCATACAGAGTTCATTCCCAGTCTAAGATCAGACCGAATGAGGGTTACGGCAGCAGGATCGGTAGCATGCAGAGGGGGACCCGACCGATCCCTGGCTTGCGCATCATGCTCCTCTGGCTGGCTGAGCACCCGCACGCTCGTTTCATGGGTTGACTTAGGCATACGGAGTTCATTCACAGCTAAGCATACGGAGTTCATTTCTAGTCTAAGATCAGACTGAACGAGGGTATTGGTCACGCACGTGCTGAGCTCGGGCGTGCTGTGCCAATTTTCTTCGCGGGAATGCACATGCGGAGACCTGACCGGGCATTGGGGTCCCCCGATCGGGGCCGGGGGGTGTGCGCACATGATGTGCGATAGCGTGGTACTTGGCTTATATGGCCCCTATCCCTCATCAAACCTCAAGAACTCACACCCCCTTAAAGAGCATTGAGATTTTACAGGTTTGCTGCCATAGCCATTAAAGTGTCTGAAAATGGGGACACTTTTTCATATGGTCACAAAATCTTGTACACTTCGATTTTTAGCTGAATTTTGTGCATTGCCAAAAAAATACAAGATCACGACTCAAGTTTGGGGCCAAACTTTCCGAAAAAATTTTAAAAAATCTCGAACTGCAAAAAAGTTTAAAATCATGAAAAATAGAAATGAGCTCGTCTGCCATGAAACTTCACTTGAGGCTTAAGGGACCATTGTATGAATTTACAGCCATAAAAATGGGCATTTGCATGCAAGAATATGAAGATGTGCCTAAACCCACCTACCACCTTATCGATCCACGGCTTGCGCATCCCATCTCTCTGGCCGGCGTAGTGCCCACCTGCCCGCCCACCAGCTCGTTTCGTCGGTTGCCTTAGGCATAAGGAGTTCATTCCCAGTCTAAGATTGGATCGGACCGAGGGTTGTGGCAGCAGGATCCACAGCACGCAAAGGGGGACCCGACCGATCCTCGGCTTACGCATCCTACCCCTCTGGCCGACTGAGCGCCAGTATGCTCATTTTGTGGGTTGACTTAGGCATACGAAGTTCATTCCCACTCTAAGCATACGGAGTTCATTCCTAGTCTAGGATCAAACCAGACAAAGGGTTGCGATAGCACATGCTGGGATCGAGCATGTCCTGGTTTCGTATTTTTCTTCATCAGGGCACCATCGCCAGAGCATCGTCGGAGAACCTAACCGTTGGCATTGAGGTTTCGATGATCGGGGGGGCCGGGAGGGGTGTGCGCACATGATGTGCGATGGGTGCTGGTACTTGGCCCTTATATCATCCCTCTATCCCTCATCAAACCTCAAGAACTCACACCCCCTTAAAGAGCATTTGAGATTTTACAGGTTTGCTGCCAGTAGCCATTAAAGTGTCTGAAATGGGGACACTTTTTACAAATGGTCACAAAATCTTGTACACTTCTAGTTTTTAGCTGAATGTTTTTGTGCACGCCAAAAAAAACACAAGGATCATGTCTACCAAGTTTGGGGCCAAAAATCCTTCCAAAAAAATTTTAAAAAATCTCGAACCGCAAAAAGTTTTGACAATCGTGAAAAATAGAAAACGAGTCGTCTTGCCATGAAACTTCACGTGAAGGCTTAAGGGACCATTGTATGAATTGAGAAGCCATAAAAATGGCATTGGCACGTAGAAATATGAAGATGTGCCTAAACCCACCTACCACCCTATCAATCCATGGCTTTCGCATCCCGTCCTCTAGTCGGCGTAGTGCTCGCCTGCCCGTCCGCCCGCCCGTCCACTCGTTCTGTCGGTTGGCTTAGGCATACGGAGTTCATTCCTAGTCTAAGATCAGACCAGACCAAGGGTTGCGGCAGCAGGATCAGTAGCACGCAGAGGGGGACCCGATCGATCCCTGGCTTGTGCATCCCGACCCTCTGGTCGGCTAAGCCCCCGCACGCTCGTTTCGTGGGTTGACTTAGGGCATACGGAGTTCATTCCCAGTTTAAGCATACGAAGTTCATTCCCAGTCTAAGATTAGACTGTACTGAGGGTTGCGGCAGCACGTGCTGGGCTCGGGCATGTGCTGGTGCCACATTTTTCTTCGTCGGGGCACCATTGCCGGAGCAACGCCGGAGAACCTGACCGGCGGCATTGGGGTTCCGACGATCGGAGGGGCCGGGGGGGTGTGCGCACATGATGTGAGATGGGAGCTGGTACTTGGCCCTTATATTGTCCTCCTATCCCTCAACAACCCTCGAGAACTCAAACCCCCTTAAAGAACATTTGAGATTTTACAGGTTTGCTGCCAGTAGCCATTAAAGTGTCTGAAATGGGGACACCTTTTTCAAATGGTCACAAAATCTTGTACACTTCAAGTTTTTAGTTGAATTTTTTTGTGCCTGCCAAAAAAAAAATACAAGGATCACGTCTACAAAGTTTGGGGCCAAAACTCCTTCCGAAAAAATTTTAAAGAATCCCAAACCGTAAAAAGTTTTGAAAATCATGAAAAATAGAAAACGAGTCGTCTTGCCATGAAACTTCCTGTGAAGGCTTAAGGGACCATTGTGTGAATTTACAATCCATAAAAGTGGCATTGGCACGCAGAAATATGAAGATGTGGCTAAACCCACCTACCACCCTATCGATCCACGGCTTGCGCATCCCGTCTCTCTGGTCGGAGTAGTGCCCGCCCGCCCGCCCGCTCGTTCGTCGGTTGGCTTAGGCATACGGACTTGATTCCCAGTCTAAGATCGCAATGGGCCGAGGGTTGTGGTAGCACATGCTGGGCTCGGGCATGTGCTGGTGCCGTATTTTTCTTCGTCGGGGCACCATCACCGGAGCAACGTCGGAGAACCTGACTGGCGGCATTGGGGTTCCGACGATCGGAGGGGCCGAGGGGTTGTTTGCACATGATGTGTGATGGGTGTGGTACTTGGCCCTTATATTGACCCCCTATCCCTCATCAAACCTCGAGAACTCACACCCCCTTAAAGAGCATTTGAGATTTTACAGGTTTGCTGCCAGTAGCCATTAAAGTGTTTGAAATGAGGACATTTTTTTCAAATGGTCACAAAATCTTGTACACTATGAGTTTTTAGCTGAATTTTTTTGTGGATGCCAAAAAAAATACAAGGGTCACGTCTACCAAGTTTGGGGCCAAAAATTCTTCCGAAAAAATTTTAAAAAATCCCGAACGGTAAAAAGTTTTGAAAATCATGAAAAATAGAAAACGAGTCGTCTTGCCATGAAACTTCACGTGAAGGCTTAAGGGACCATTGTATGAATTGAGAAGCCATAAAAATGGCATTGGCACGTAGAAATATGAAGATGTGCCTAAATGTGCCTAAACCCACCGACCACCCTATCGATCCACGGCTTGTGCATCCCGTCTCTCTGCCTGGCATGGTGCCCGCCCGCCCGCCCGCTCGTTTCATCGGTTGGCTTAGGCGTATGGAGTTCATTACCAGTCTAGGATCGAACGGGACCGACGGGTGATCCCTGGCTTGCGCATCCCGCCCCTCTGGTCGGTTGAGCGCCCGTCCGCTCGTTTCATGGGTTGACTTAGGCATACGGAGTTTATTCCCAGTCTAAGCATACGGAGTTCATTCTCAGCCTAAGATTGGACCAGATCTAGGGTTGCGGAAGCACATGCTGGGCTCAGGCATGTGCTGGTGCCGTATTTTTCTTCGCGGGGACACCATCGCCGGAGAACCTGACCGACGACATTGGGGTTCTGGCGATCTTGGGGGCCGGGGGGATGTGCGCACATGATGTGCAATGGGTGCGGTACTTGGCCCTTATATTGGCCCCCTATCCCTCATCAAACCTCGAGAACTCACACCCCCTTAAAGAGCATTTGAGATTTTACAAGTTTGCTGCCAGTAGCCATTAAAGTGTTTGAAATGAGGACACTTTTTTCAAATGGTCACAAAATCTTGTACACTATGAGTTTTTAGCTGAATTTTTTTGTGGATGCCAAAAAAAATACAAGGGTCACGTCTACCAAGTTTGGGGCCAAAAATTCTTCCGAAAAAATTTTAAAAAATCCCGAACGGTAAAAAGTTTTGAAAATCATGAAAAATAGAAAACGAGTCGTCTTGCCATGAAACTTCACGTGAAGGCTTAAGGGACCATTGTATGAATTTACAAGCCACAAAAATGGCATTGGGATGCAGCAATATGAAGATGTGCCTAAACCCACCTACCACCTTATCAATCCACGGTTTGCGCATCCCATCTCTTTGGTCAGCGTAACGCCCACCTGCCTGCTCGTTTCATCGGTTGGCTTAGGCATATGGAGTTCATTCCCAGCCTAAGATCAGACCGGACCGAGGGTTATGACAGCAAGATCAGCAGCACGGAGAGGGGGAACTGATCGATCCTCGGCTTGCGCATCCCGCCCCTCTGGCCGGCTGAGCGCCCGCACGCTCGTTTTGTGGGTTGACTTAGGCATACGGAGTTCATTCCCAATCTAAGCAAATGGAGTTCATTCTCAGCCTAAGATTGGACCGGACCAAGGGTTACGGAAGCACATGCTGGGCTCGAGCATGTGCTGGTGCCGCATTTTTCTTCGCGGAGGCACCATCGTCGGAGCATCGCCGGAGAACCTGACCAGCGACATTGGGGTTCCGGTGATCTGGGGGGCCGGGGGGTGTGCGCACATGATGTGCAATGGGTATGGTACTTGGCCCTTATATTGGCCCCCTATCCCTCATGAAACCTTGAGAACTCACACCCCCTTAAAGAGCATTTGAGATTTTACAGGTTTGCTATCAGTAGCCATTAAAGTGTCTGAAATGGGGACACTTTTTTCAAATGGTCACAAAATCTTGTATACTCTGAGTTTTTAGCTGAATTTTTTTTTGGATGCCAACAAAAACACAAGGGTCATGTCTACCAAGTTTGGGGCCAAAAATTCTTTCAAAAAAATTTTTAAAAATCTCAAACCGCAAAAAGTTTTAAAAATCATGAAAAATAGAAAACGAGTCGTCTTGCCATGAAACTTCACGTGAAGGCTTAAGGGACCATTGTATGAATATACAAACCATAAAAATGGCATTGGCACGTAGAAATATGAAGATGTTTCTAAACCCACCTACCACCCTATCAATCCACGGCTTGCGCATCCCGTCTCTTTGGTCGGCGTAGCACCCGCGCGCCCGCCCGCCCACTCGTTTCATCGGTTGGCTTAGGCATATGGAGTTCATTCCCAGCCTAAGATCGGACCGGACCGAGGGTTATGGTAGCAAGATCGGCAACACACAGAGGGGGACCTGGGTCGATCGCGGCTTTCGCATCCTTTCCCTTCTTGGCGACTGAGCGCCCGCGCTCTTTTGGTTGGTGTTGATTAGGCATACGGAGTCCTTCCAGTCTAGCATACAGAAGCTCAATTCCCAGTCTAAGATTGGAACCAGACAAGGATTGCGACAGCACATGCTGGGCTCGGGCATGTGCTGGTGCCACATTTTTCTTCACCGGGGCACCATCGCCAGAGCATTGCCGGAGCACCGTCGGAGAACCTGACCGACGGCATTGGGTTTCCGGCGATCGGGGGGGCCGGGGGGTGTGCGCACATGATGTGCGATGGGTGCTGGTACTTGGCCCTTATATTGGCCCCCTATCCCTCATCAAACCTCGAGAACTCACACCCTCTTAAAGAGGATTTGAGATTTTATAGGTTTGCTACCAGTAGCCATTAAAGCGACCGAAATGGGGACACTATTTTCAAATGGTCACAAAATCTTGTACAGTTCGAGTTTTTAGCTGAATTTTTTTGTCCATGCCAACAAAAATTCAGGGATCACGTCTACCAGGTTTGGGGCAAAAACTATTTCTGAAAAAATTTTAAAAAATCTCGAACCGTAAAAAGTGTCAAAAATCGTGAAAAATAGAAAACGAGTCATCTTGCCATGAAACTTCACGTGAAGGCTTAAGGGACCATTATATGAATTTACAAGCCATAAAAATGGCATTGGCACGCAGAAATATGAAGATGCACCAAAACCCACCTACCACCTATCGATACACGGCTTGTGCATCCCGTCTCTCTGGTCGGTGTAGTGCCCGCCCGCCCGCTCGTTTCGTCGGTTGGCTTAGGCATACGGAGTTCATTCCCAGTCTAAGATCGGATGTTGCGACAGCACATGCTGGGCTTGGGCATGTGCTGGTGCCGAATTTTTCTTTGTCGGGGCACCATCGTCGGAGCATCCCCGGAGAAGCTGACCGACGGCATTGGGGTTCCGACGATCGAGGGGCCGGGGGGGGTGTGCACAAATGATGTGTGATGGGTGCTGGTACTTGGCCCTTATATTGGCCCCCTATCCCTCATCAAACCTCGAGAACTCACACCCCCTTAAAGAGCATTTGAGATTTTACAGGTTTGCTGCCAGTAGCCATTAAAGTGTCTGAAATGGGGACACTTTTTTCAAATGGTCACAAAATCTTGTACACTTCGAGTTTTTTGCTGAATGTTTTTGTGCATGCCAACAAAAATACAAGGATCACGTCTACCAAGTTTGGGGCTAAAACTCTTTCTGAAAAAATTTTAAAAAATCCCAAACCGTAAAAAGTTTCAAAAATTATGAAAAATAGAAAACGAGTCGTCTTGCCATGACACTTCACGTGAAGGCTTAAGGGACCATTGTATGAATTTACAAGCCATAAAAATGGCATTGGCATGCAGAAATATGAAGATGTGCCTAAACCCAACCTACCACCCTATCGATCCACGGCTTGCGCATCCTGTCTCTCTGGCCGACGTAGTGCCCGCCTACCCGCCCGCTCGTTTCGTCGGTTGGCTTAGGCATACAGAGTTCATTCCCAGTCTAACATCAGACCAGATCGAGGGTTGCGGCAGCAGAATTGACAGCACGTAAAGGGGGACCCTGTCGATCCCTGGCTTGCACATCCCGCCCCTCTGGCCGGCTGAGCGCCCGTACGCTCGTTTCGATGGGTTGACTTAGGCATACAGAGTTCATTCCTAGTCTAAGCATATAGATTTCATTCCCAATCTAAGATCAGACCAGGTTGAGGGTTGCGACAGCATATGCTGGGCTCGGGCATGTGCTGGTGTCGCATTTTTCTTCGTCGGGGCACCATCATCGGAGAACCTGACCGGCGGCATTGGGGTCCGACGATCGAGGGGGCCAAGGGGTGTGCGCACATGATATGCGATGGGTGCTAGTACTTGGCCCTTATATTGGCCCCCTATCCCTCATCAGACCTCGAGAACTCACACCCCCTTAAAGAGCATTTGAGATTTTACAGGTTTGCTGCCAATAGCCATTAAAGTGTCTGAAATGGGGATACTTTTTTCAAATGGTCATGAAATCTTGTACACATCGAGTTTTTAGCTGAATTTTTTGTGCATGCCAACAAAAATACAAGAATCACGTCTACCAAGTTTGGGGCCAAAAATCCTTCTAAAAAAATTTTAAAAAATCCCGAACCGCAAAAAGTTTCAAAAATTATGAAAAATAGAAAACGAGTTGTCTTGCCATGAAACTTCGCGTGAAGGCTTAAGGGACTATTGTATGAATTTACAAGCCATAAAAATGGCATTGGCATGCAGAAATATGAAGATGTGCCTAAACCCACCTACCACCCTATCGATCCACGGCTTGCGCATCCCGTCTCTCTGGCCGGCGTAGTGCTCGCCCGCCCGCCCACTTGTTTCGTCGGTTGGCTTAGGCATACGGAGTTCATTCCCAGTCTAACATCAGACCGGATCGAGGGTTGCGGTAGTAGGATCGACAGCACGTAAAGGGGGACCCGACCGATCCCCGGCTTACGCATCCCGTCCCTCTGGTCGACTGAGCGCCCGCACGCTCGTTTCGTGGGTTGACTTAGGCATACAGAGTTCATTCCCAATCTAACCATACAGAGTTGATTTCCAGTCTAAGATCAGACCGGACCGAGGGTTGTGGCAGCACATGCTAGGCTCGGGCATGTGCTGGTGCCGCATTTTTCTTCGTCGGGGCACCATCACCGGAGAACCTGACCGGCGGCATTGGGGTCCGACGATCGGGGGGGCCAGGGGGTGTGCACACATGATGTGCGATGGGTACTAGTACTTGGTCCTTATATTGGCCCCCTATCCCTCATCAAACCTCGAGAACTCACACCCCCTTAAAGAGCATTTGAGATTTTACAGGTTTGCTGCTAGTAGCCATTAAAGTGTCTGAAATGGGGACACTTTTTTCAAATGGTCACAAAATCTTGTACGCATCGAGTTTTTAGCTGAATTTTTTTGTGCATGCGAACAAAAATACAAGGATCACGTCTACCATGTTTGGGGCTAAAACTCCTTCCAAAAAATTTTTCAAAAATCCCGAATCGAAAAAAGTTTCAAAAATCATGAAAAATAAAAAACGAGTCGTCTTGCCATGAAACTTCACGTGAAGGCTTAAGGGACCATTGTATGAATTTACAAGCCATAGAAATGGCATTGGCACGCCGAAATATGAAGATGTGCCTAAACCCACCTACCACCCTATCGATCCACAGCTTGCGCATCCCGTCTCTTTGGCCGGCGTAGTGCCTGCCCGCTCGTTTCATCGGTTGGCTTACGGGTACGAAGTTCATTCCTTGTCTAAGATTGGATCGGATCAAGGGTTGCGGCAGCAAGATCGGTAGCATGCAGAGGGGGACCCAGTCGATCCTCGGCTTGCGCATCCCGCCCCTCTGGCAGGCTGAGTGCCCGCACGCTCGTTTCGTGGGTTGACTTAAGCATACCGAGTTAATTCCTAGTCTAAGCATATGAAGTTCATTCCCATTCTAAGATCGGATCGGACCGAGGGTTACGGCAGCACATGCTGGGCTCAGGCATGTGCTGGTGCCACATTTTCCTTCACCAGGGCACCATAGCTAGAGCATCACCGAAAAACCTGATCGACGGCATTGGGGTTCCTACGATCGGGGGGGCCCGGCGGGGTGTGCGCACATGATGTGCGATGGGTGCTGGTACTTGGTCCTTATATTGGCTCCCTATCCCTCATCAAACCTTGAGAACTCACACCCCCTTAAAGAGCATTTTAGATTTTACAGGTTTCCTGCCAGTAGCCATTAAAGTGTCTGAAATGGGGACACTTTTTTCAAATGGTCACAAAATCTTGTACACTTCGAGTTTTTAGCTGAATTTTTTTTTGCATGCCAAAAAAAATACAAGGATCTCGTTTACCAAGTTTAGGGCCAAAACTCCTTCGAAAAAAATTTTAAAAAATCTCAAACCGCAAAAAGTTTTAAAAATCGTGAAAAATAAAAAACGAGTCGTCTTGCCATGAAACTTGACGTGAAGGCTTAAGGGACCATTGTATGAATTTACAAGCCATAAAAATGGCATTGGCATGCAGAAATATGAAGATGTCCCTAAACCCACCTACCACCCTATCGATCCACGGCTTGTGCATCCCGTCTCTCCGGCCGGCGTAGTGCCCGCCCGCTCGCCCATTTCGTCAGTTGGCTTAGGCATACGGAGTTCATTCCCAGTCTAAGATCAGACCAGACTGATGGTTGCTGCAGTAGGATCAACAGCACACTGAGGGGGACCCGATCGATCCCCAGCATGTGCATCCTGCCCCTCTGGCCGGCTGAGCACCCGCACGCTCATTTCGTGGGTTGACTTAGGCATAAGGGGTTCATTCTCGGTCTAAGCATACGGAGTTCATTCCCAGTCTAAGATCAGATCGGACCGAGGGTTACGACAGCATAGGCTAAGCTCGGGCATGTGCCGGTGCCGCATTTTTCTTCGTCGGGGCACCATCACCGAAGTATCACCGGAGAACCTAACCGGCAGCATTGGGGTTCCGACGATCGGGGGGACTGGGGGGTGTGCACACATGATGTGCGATGGGTGCTGGTACTTGGCCCTTATATTGGCCCCTATCCCTCATCAAACCTCGAGAACTCACACCCCCTTAAAGAGCATTTTAGATTTTTCAGGTTTGCTGCCAATAGCCATTAAAGTGTTTGAAATAGGGACACTTTTTTCAAATGGTCCCAAAATCTTGTACACTTTAAGTTTTTAGCTGAATTTTTTGCGCATGCAACAAAAATACAAGGATCACGTTTACCAAGTTTGGGGCCAAAACTCCTTCCGAAAAAATTTTAAAAAATCCCGAACCACAAAAAGTTTCAAAAATCATAAAAAATAGAAAACAAGTCGTCTTGCCATGAAACATGACGTGAAGGCTTAAGGGACCATTGTATGAATTTACAAGCCATAAAAATGGCATTGGCATGTAGAAATAAGAAGATGTGCCTAAACCCACCTACCACCCTATCGATCCACGGCTTGCGCTTCCCATCTCTCTGGCCCCCGTAGTGCCCGCCCGCCCCCGACTGCTCGTTTCGTCGGTTGGCTTAGGTATATGGAGTTCATTCCCTGTCTAAGATTAAACCGAACTGAGGGTTGTGGCAGCAGGATCGACAACACGCATAGGGGGACCAGATCGATCCCTGGCTTGCACATCCCGCCCCTCTGGCCGGCTGAGCGCCCGCACGCTCATTTCGTCGGTTGACTTAGGCATACGGATTTCATTCCCAGTCTAAGCATACGGTGTTCATTCCCAGTCTCAGATCGACCAGATTGAGGGTTGCAGTAGCACATGCTGGGCTCAGGCATGTGCTGGTGCCACATTTTTCTTCACCGGGCCACCATCGCTGGAGCATCGCCGGAGAACCTGACAGGCGGCACTGGGGTTCCAACGATCGAGGGGGCCGGGGGGGTGTGCGCACATGATGTGTAATGGGCGCTGGTACTTGGCCCTTATATTGGCCCCTTATCCCTCATCAAACCTTGAGAACTCACACCCCCTTAAAGAGCATTTGAGATTTTACAGGTTTGCTGCCAGTAGCCATTAAAGTGTCTAAAATGGGGACACTTTTTTCAAATGGTCACAAAATCTTGTACACATCGAGTTTTTAGTTGAATTTTTTTGTGCATGCCAACAAAAATACAAGGATCACGTCTACCAAGTTTGTGGCCAAAACTCCTTCCGAAAAAATTTTAAACAATCCTAAACCGTAAAAAGTTTTGAATATCGTGAAAAATAGAAAACGAGTCGTCTTGCCATTAAACTTCACGTGAAGGCTTAGGGGACCATTGTATGAATTTACAAGCCATAAAAATGGAATTGGCATGCAGAAATATGAAGATGTGCCTAAACCCACTTACCACCCTATCGATCCACGGCTTGCGCATGCCATCTCTCTGGCTGGCGTAGTGCTTGTCCGTTCGTTTCGTCAGTTGGCTTAGGCATACAGAGTTCATTCCCAGTCTAATATTGAGCCAGACTGAGGGTTGCGGCAGCAAGATCGGCAGCACGCAGAGGAGGACCCGGTCGATCCTCAGCTTGTGCATCCCACCCCTTTGGCCGGCTGAGCACCCGCACGGTCGTTTTGTGGGTTGACTTAGGCATACGGAGTACATTCCCAGTCTAAGCATAAGGAGTTCATTCCCATTCTAAGATCAGATCGGCTCAAGGGTTGCAGCAACAGGATTAGCAACATGCAGAGGGAGACCCGATCGATCCCCGGCTTACGCATCCTGCCCCTCTGGCCGGCTAAGCGCCCGCACGCTCGTTTCATGGGTTGACTTAGGCATACGGAGTTCATTCCCAGTCTAAGCACATGGAGTTCATTCCTAGTCTAAGATCGGACCGGACCGAGGGTTGCGGCAGCAGGATGGGCAGCACGCGGAAGGGGACCCGGCCGATCCTTGGCTTGCGTATCCCACCCCTCTGGCCGGCTGAGCGTCCACACGCTCGTTTCGTGGGTTGACTTAGGCATACGGAGTTCATTCCCAATCTAAGCATACGAAGTTCATTCCTAGTCTAAGATCAGACCAGACCGAGGGTTACGGCAGCACATGCTAGGCTCGGGCATGTGCTGGTCCCACATTTTTCTTCGCCAGGGCACCATCGCCGGAGAATCGTCGGAGAACCTGACCGGCGACATTGGGGTTCTCACGATCGGGGCGGCCAGGGGGGTGTGCGCACATGATGTGCGATGGGTGCTGGTACTTGGCCCTTATATTGGCCCCCTCTCCCTCATCAAACCTCGAGAACTCACACCCCCTTAAAGAGCATTTGAGATTTTATAGGTTTGCTGCCAGTAGCCATTAAAGTGTCTGAAATTGGGACACTTTTTTCAAATGGTCATAAAATCTTGTACACTTCGAGTTTTTAGCTGAATTTTTTTGTGCATGCCAAAAAAAATACAAGGATCGCGTCTACATGGGTTTTAGCCAAAACTCCTTCCGAAAAAATTTTAAAAAATCCCAAACCGCAAAAAGTTTCAAAAATCATGAAAAATAGAAAACGAGTCATCTTGCCATGAAACTTCACGTGAAGGCTTAAGGGACCATTGTATGAATTTACAAGCCATAAAAATGGCATTGGCATGCAAAAATATGAAGATGTGCATAAACCCACCTACCACCTTATCGATCCACGGCTTCCACATCCTGTCTCGCTAGTCGGCGTAGTGCCCGCCCACCCGCCCGTCCACTCGTTTCGTCAGTTGGCTTAGGCATACGGAGTTCATTCCCAGTCTAAGATCGGACCAAACTGAGGGCTGTGACAGCAGAATCTGCAGCATTCAGAGGGGGACCCGGTCGATCCCCGGCTTGCGTAACCCGCCCCTCTGGCCGGTTGAGTGCCCGCACGCTTGTTTCGTTGGTTGACTTAGGCATATGGAGTTCATTCCCAGGCTAAGCATACAGAGTTCCTTCCCAGTCTAAGATTGGATTGGATCGATAGTTGCGGCAGCACATGCTGGGCTCAGGCATGTGCTGGTACTGCATTTTTCTTCACCGGAGCACCATCGTCGGAGCATCACAGGAGAACCTGACCGGCTGCATTGGGGTTCCGACGATCAGCAGGGCCGGGAGGGTGTGCGCACATGATGTGCGATGGGTGCCGATACTTGGCCCTTATATTGGCCCTTATATTGGCCCCTTATCCCTCATCAAACCTCGAGAACTCATGCCCCTTAAAGAGCATTTGAGATTTTACAGGTTTGCTGCCAGTAGCCATTAAAGTGTCTGAAATGGGGACACTTTTTTCAAATGCTCTCAAAATCTTGTACACTTCGAGTTTTTAGCTGAATTTTTTTGTGCATGCCAACAAAAATACAAGGATCACGTCTACCAAGTTTGGGGCCAAACTCCTTCCAAAAAAATTTTAAAAAATCCCGAACTGTAAAAAGTTTTAAAAATCATGAAAAATAGAAAATGAGTCGTCTTGCCATGAAACTTCACGTGAAGGCTTAAGGGACCATTGTATGAATTTACCAGCCATAAAAATGGCATTGGCATGCAGAAATATGAAGATGTGCCTAAACCCACCTACCACCCTATCGATCCATGGCTTGCGCATCCCGTCTCTCTGGCCGACGTAGTGCCTGCCCGTCTACCCATCCGCTCGTTTCGTCAGTTGGCTTAGGCATACGAGTTCTTTTTCGGCCTAAGATCAGATCAGGCCGAGGGTTGTGGCAGCAGGATCGGTAGCACACAGAGGGGGACCCGATCGATCCCCGACTTGCACATCCCGCCCCTCTGGCCGGCTGAGCGCCCGCACGCTCGTTTCGTAGGTTGACTTAGGCATATGGAGTTCATTCCCAGTCTAAGATCGGATCAGACCAAGGGTTGCGGTAGCACATGCTGGGCTCGGGCATGTGCTGGTGCCACATTTTTCTTCGTCGGGGCACCATCGTCGGAGCATCGCCAGAGAACCTAATCGATGGTATTGGGGTTTCGGTGATCGGGGGGCGGGGGGTGTGCGCACATGATGTGCGATTGGTGCTGGTACTTAGCCCTTATATTGGCCCCCTATCCCTCATCAAACCTCGAGAACTCACACCCCCTTAAAGAGCATTTGAGATTTTACAGCTTTGCTTCCAGTAGCCATTAAAGAGTCTGAAATGGGGACACTTTTTTCAAATTGTCACAAAATCTTGTACGGATCGAGTTTTTAATTGAATTTTTTTGTGCATGCCAAAAAAAATACAAAGATCACGTGTACCAAGTTTGGGGCCAAAATGCCTTCCGAAAAAATTTAAAAAAATCCCGAACCGTAAAAAGTTGCAAAAATCGTGAGAAATAGAAAACGGGTCGTCTTGCCATGAAACTTCACATGAAGGCTTAAGGGACCATTGTATTAATTTACAAGCCATAAAAATGGCATTGGCACATAGAAATATGAAGATATCCCTAAACCCACCTACCACCCTATCGATGCACGGCTTGCGCATCCCGTCTTTCTGGCCGGCGTAGCGCCCGCCCGCCCGCCCGCAAGCTCATTTCGTCGGTTGACTTAGGCGTACGGAGTTCATTCCCAGTCTAGGATTGGAGTGGACTGAGGGTTGCGATAGCAGGATCGACCGATCCCCAGCTTGCGTATCCCGCCCTTCTGGCTGACTGAGCGCCCGTATGATCGTTTCATGGGTTGACTTAGGCATACGAAGTTTATTCCCAGTCTAAGATCGAACCGGACTGAGGGTTACGGTAGCACATGCTGGGCTCGAGAATGTGCTTGTGCCGCATTTTTCTTCGCCGAGGAACCATCATCGGAGCATCGCTGGAGAACCTGACCGGCAGCATTTGGGTTCCGATGAACGGGGGGCCGGGGGTGTGTGCACATGATGTGCGATGGGTGCTGGTACTTAGCCCTTATATTGGCCCCCTATCCCTCATCAAACCTCGAGAACTCACACCCCCTTAAAGAGCATTTGAGATTTTTACAAGTTTGTTGCTAGCAGCCATTAAAGTGTCCGAAATGGGGACACTTTTTTCAAATTGTCACAAAATCTTGTACACTTTGACTTTTTAGATGAATTTTTTTGTGCATGCCAAAAAAAAAATACAAGGATCACGTCAACCAAGTTTGGGGCCAAAACTCCTTCCGAAAAAATTTAAAAAAACCTGAACCGCAAAAAGTTTCAAAAATCATGAAAAATAGAAAACGAGTCGTCTTGCCATGAAACTTCACGTGAAGGCTTAAGGGACCATTGTATGAATTGACAAGCCATAAAAATGGCATTGCCACATAGAAATATGAAGATGTGCCTAAACCCACCTACCACCCTATCATCCACAGCTTGCGCATCCCGTCTCTCTAGCCGGCGTAGTGCCTGCCCGCCAGCCCGCTCGTTTCATCGGCTGACTTAGGCATATGGAGTTCATTCCCAGTCTAAGATCAGACCAGACCGAGGGTCGCGACAACAGGATCGACAGCACGTAGAGGGGGACCCGGTCGATCCCTGGCTTGCGCATCTCACCTCTCTGGTCGGCTGAACGCCCGTACGCTCGTTTCGTGGGTTGACTTAGGCATACGGAGTTCATTCCCAGTCTAAGCATACGGAGTTCATTCCCAGTCTAAGATTGGACCGGACCGAGGGTTACTGTAGCACATGCTGGGCTCGGGCATGTGCTGGTGCTGCATTTTTCTTCGTCAGGGCACCATTGCCGAAGCATCATCAGAGAACCTGACCGACGGCATTGGGGTTCCGGCGATTGGGGGGGCCGGGGGGTGTGCGCACATGATGTGCAATGGGTGCTGATACTTGGCCCTTATATTGGCCCCCTATTTCTCATCAAACCTCGAGTAATCACACCCCCTTAAAGGGCATTTGAAATTTTACAGGTTTGCTGTCAGTAGCCATTAAAGTGTTTGAAATGGAGACATTTTTTTCAAATGGTCATAAAATCTTGTACACTTCGAGTTTTTAGCTGAATTTTTTTGTGCATGCCAAAAAAAATACAAGGATCATGTCTACCAACATTGGGGCCAAAACTCCTTCCAAAAAAATTTTAAAAAATCTCGAACCGCAAAAAGTGTTGAAAATCGTGAAAAAAAGAAAACGAGTCGTCTTGCCATGAAACTTCACGTGAAGGCTTAAGGGACCATTGTATGAATTTACAAGCCATAAAAATCACATTGGAACGCAGAAATATGAAGATGTGCCTAAACCCACCTACCACCCTATCGATCCATGGCTTGCGCATCCCGTCTCTCTGAGCGGCGTAGTGCCTGCCCGCCCGCCTGCCCGCTCTTTTTGTCGGTTGGCTTAGGCATATGGAGTTCATTCCCTATCTAAGATCGGACTGGACCGAGGGTTGCGGTAGCAGGATCGACAGCACGCAGAGGGGGACCCGGCCGATCGTCGGCTTGCGCATCCTGCTCGTCTGGCCGGCTGAACGCCAGCACGCTCATTTCGTGGGTTGACTTAGGCATACGGAGTTCATTCCCAGTCTAAGATCAGATCGGACCGAGGGTTGCGACAGCACATGCTGGGCTCGGGCATGTGCTTGTGCCGTATTTTTCTTCGTTGGGGCACCAACGTCGGAGAACCTGACCGGTGGCGTTAGGGTTTCAGCGATCGGGGGGGCCGGGGGGGTTGTGCGCACATGATGTGTGATGGGTGCTGGTACTTGGCCCTTATATTGGCCCCCTATCCCTCATCAAACCTCAAGAACTCACACCCCCTTAAAGAACATTTGAGATTTTATAGGTTTGCTGCCAGTAGCCATTAAGGTGTCTGAAATGGGGACACTTTTTTCAAATGGTCACAAAATCTTGTACACTTAAAGTTTTTCTCTGAATTTTTTTGTGCATGCCAACACAAAAACAAGGATCCCGTCTACCAAGTTTGAGGCCAAAACTCTTCCCAAAAAAAATTTAAAAAATCCCTAACCGCAAAAAGTTTTGAAAATCGTGAAAAATAGAAAACGAGTCGTCTTGCCATGAAACTCACGTGAAGGCTTAAGGGACCATTGTATGAATTTAAAAGCTAGACCGGCGGCATTGGCACGTAGAAATATGAAGTTGTGCCTAAACCCACCTACCACCCTATCGATCCATGGCTTACGCATCCTGTCACTCTACCCTACATAGTGCCCGCCCGCTCGCTCGTTTCCTCAGTCGGCTTAGGCATACGGAGTTCATTCCCAGTCTAAGATCAGACCGAACCGAGGGTTGTGGCAGCAGGATCAATAGCACGTTGAGGGGGACCCGATCGATCCCCGGTTTACGCATCCCACCCCTCTGGCCGACTGAGCGCCTGCACGCTCGTTTCGTGGGTTGACTTAGGCAACGGAGTTCATTCCCAGTCTAAGCATATGGAGTTCATTCCCAGTCTAAGATCAGATTGGATCGAGGGTTACAGCAGCACATGCTGGGCTCGAGCATGTGTTGGTGCCGCATTTTTCTTCGTCGAGGCACCATCGTCAGAGCATCGTCGAAGAACCTGACCGACGGCATTGGGGTTCCGATGATCGGGGGCCCGGTGGGTGTGCGCACATGATGTGCGATGGGTGCTGGTACTTGGCCCTTATATTGGCCCCCTATCCCTCATCAAACCTTGAGAACTCACACCCCCTTAATGAGCATATGAGATTTTACAGGTTTGCTGCTAGTAGCCATTAAAGTGTCTTAAATGCAGACACTTTTTTCAAATGGTCACAAAATCTTGTACACTTCAAGTTTTTAGCTGAATTTTGTTGTGCATGCCAACAAAAATACAAGGATCCTGTCAAAAACGTTTCGGGCCAAAACTCCTTCCGAAAAAATTTTAAAAAATCCCGAACCACAAAAAGTTTCGAAAATCAAGAAAAATAGAAAACGAGTCGTCTTGCAATGAAACTTCACGTGAAGGCTTAAGGGACCATTATATGAATTTACAAGCCATAAAAACAGCATTGGCATGCAGAAATATGAAGATGTGAGTAAACTCACCTACCACCCTATCGATCCACAACTTGCGCATCCCGTCTCTCTAGCCGGCGTAGTGCCCGCCTGCCCACTTGGCCGCTCATTTTGTCGGTTGGCTTAGGCATACGAAGTTTATTCCCAGTCTAAGATCGGACCAAATCGAGGGTTGCAGTAGTAGGATCAACAGCGCGCAGAGGGGGACCCGACCGATCCCCGGCTTACGCATCCCGCCCTTCTGGCCGGCTAAGTGCCCACACGCTCGTTTCGTGGGTTGACTTAGGCATACGAAGTTCATTCCCAGTCTAAGCTCGGTCCGGATCGAGGGTTGCGGCAGCACATGATGGGCTCGAGCATGTGCTGGTGTCGCATTTTTCTTCGTCAGGGCATCGTCGTCAGAGCATCGGGGGAGAACCTGACCGGCGGCATTGGGGTTCCGACGATCGGGGGGCCGGGGGGTGTGCGCACATGATGTGTGATGGGTGCTGGTACTTGGCCCATATATTTGCCCCCTATCCGTCATCAAACCTCGAGCACTCACACCCCCTTAAAGAGCATTTGAGATTTTACAGGTTTGTTGTTATTAGGCATTAAAATATCTGAAATGGGGACACTTTTCTCAAATGGTCACAAAATCTTGTACACTTCAAGTTTTTAGCTGAATTTTTTTTGTATGCCAACAAAAATACAAGGATCACGTCTACCAAGTTTGGTTTCGAAACTCCTTCCGAAAAAATTTTAAAAAATCACGAACAGTAAAAAGTTTTGAAAATCGTGAAAAACAGAAAACGAGTCGTCTTGCCATGAAACTTCATGTGAAGGCTAAAGAGTCCATTGTATGAATTTACAAGCCATAAAAATGGAATTGGCACGCCAAAATTTGAAGATGTGCCTAGACCCATCTACCACCCTATCGATCCACGGCTTGCGCATCCCGTCTCTCTGGCCGGCGTAGTGCCCGCCCGCCCGCCCGCCCGCCCGCCCACTCATTTTTTTAGTTGGCTTAGGCATACGGAGTTCATTCCCAGTCTAAGATCGGACCAGACCGAGGGTTGCGGCAGTAGGATCGACAGCACGCAGAGGGGGACCCGATCGATCCCCAGCTTGGGCATCATGCCCCTCTGGCCGGCTGAGCGCCTGCAGGCTCGTTTCATGGGTTGACTTAGGCGTACAGAGTTCATTCCCAGTCTAAGCATACGGAGTTCATTCCCAATCTAAGATCAGACCAAAATGAGGGTTGCAGCAGCACATGTTGGGCTCAGGCATGTACTGGTGCCGCATTTTTCATCGCCGGAGCATCGTCGGAGAACCTGACCGGCGGCATTGGGGTTCCGACGATCGGTAGGGCCAACGGGGTGTGCGCACATGATGTGCGATGGGTGCTGGCACTTAGCCCTTATATTGGCCCCCTATCCCTCATCAAACCTCAATAACTCACACCCCCTTAAATAGCATTTGAGATTTTACAGGTTTGCTGCCAGTAGCAATTAAAGTGTCTGAAATGGGACATTTTTTTCAAATGGTCACAAAATCTTGTACACTTCGAGTTTTTAGCTGAATTTTTTTGTGCATGCCAAAAAAAATACAAGGATCACATCTACCAACGTTGGGGCCAAAATGCCTTCCAAAAAAATTTTAAAAAATCCCAAACCGCAGAAAGTTTCAAAAATCGTGAAAAATAGAAAACAAGTCGTCTTGCCATGAAACTTCACGTAATGGCTTAAGGGACCATTGTATGAATTTACAAGCCATAAAAATGGCATTGGCATGTAGAAATATGAAGATGTGCCTAAACCCACCGACCACCCTATCGATCCACGACTTACACATCCCGTCTCTCTGGCCGGCATAGTGCCCGCCCACCCACTCGTCTGCTCGTTTCGTCGGTTCGCTTAGGCATGCGAAGTTCATTCCCAGTCTAAGATCAGACCAAACTGAGGGTTGTGGCAGCACATGCTGGGCTCGGGCATGTGCTGGTGCCGCATTTTTTTTCGTCGGGGCACCATCGACGGAGAACCTGACCGACGGCATTGGGGTTCCGGCGATCGGGGGGGCCACCGGGGTGTGCGCACATGATGTGCGATGGGTGCTGGTACTTGGCCCTTATATTGGCCCCCTATCCCTCATCAAACCTCGAGAACTCACATCCCCTTAAAGAGCATTTGAGATTTTACAGGTTTGCTGCCAGTAGCCATTAAAGTATTTGAAATGGGGACACTTTTTTCAAATGGTCACAAAATCTTGTACACTTTGATTTTTTAGTTGAATTTGTTTTTGCATGCCAAAAAAAATACAAGGATCACGTCTACCAAGTTTGGGTCCAAAAACCTTCCAAAAAGTTTTAAAAAAATCCCGAACCGCAAAAACTTTCAAAAATCATGAAAAATAGAAAACGAGTCGTCTTGCCATGAAACTTCACGTGAAGGCTTAAGGGACCATTGTATGAATTTACAAGCCATAAAAATGGCATTGGCACGTAGAAATATGAAGATGTGCCTAAACCCACCTACCACCCTATCGATCCAGGGCTTGCGTATCCCGTCTCTCTGGCCGGCGTAGTGCCCGCCCACCCACTTGTTTCGTCGGTTGGCTTAGGTATACAGAGTTCATTCCCAGTCTAAGATCAGACTGGACCGAGGGTTGCGGCAGTAGGATCGGCAGCATGCAGAGGGGGACCCGATCGATCCCTGGCTTGCGCATCCTGCCCCTCTAGCCGACTGAGCGCCTGCACACTCATTTCGTGGGTTGACTTAGGCATAAGGAGTTCATTCGCAATATAAGCATCCAGAGTTCATTCCCAGTCTAAGATCGAACAGGATTGAGGGTTGCGACAGCACATGCTGGGCTCGGGCATGTGCTGGTGCCACATTTTTCTTCACCTGGGCACCAGCACCGGAGCATTGCCGGAGAACCTGACTGGCGACATTGGAGTTGCAGCGATCGGTGGGGTCGGGGGGGGTGTGCACACATGATGTGCGATGGGTGTTTGTGCTTGGCACTTATATTGGTCCCCTATCCCTCATCAAACCTCGAGAACTCACACCCCCTTAAAGAGCATTTGAGATTTTACAAGTTTGTTGCCAGTAGCCATTAAAGTGTCTGAAATAGGGACACTTTTTTCAAATGGTCACAAAATCTTGTACACTTCGTGTTTTTAGCTGAATGTTTTTCTGCTTGCCAACAAAAAACAAGGATCACGTCTACCAAGTTTGGGGCCAAAACTCCTTCCAAAAAAATTTTAAAAAATCCCGAACCGTAAAAAATTTCAAAAATTATGAAAAATAGAAAACGAGTCGTCTTGCCATGAAACTTCACGTGAAGGCTTAAGGGACCATTGTATGAATTTACAAGCCATAAAAATGGCATTGGCATGCAAAAATATGAAGATGTACCTAAACCCACCTGCCACCCTATCGATCCGCGGCTTGCGCATCCCGTCTCTCTGGCCAATGTAGTGCTCGCCCGTCCGCCCGCCCGCTCGTTTCATCGGTTGGCTTAGGCATACAGAGTTCAATCCCAATCTAAGATCAGACTGGACCATGGGTTACGGCAGTAGGATCACCAAAATGCAGAGGGGGACCCGACCGATCCCCGGCTTGTGCATCCCACCCCTCTGGCCGGCTGAGCCCCCGCATGCTCGTTTCGTGGGTTAACTTAGGCATACGGAGTTCATTCATAGTCTAAGCATATAGAGTTCATTCCTAGTCTAAGATCAGACCGGACCGAGGGTTGTGGCAGCACATGCTGGGCTCGAGCATGTGCTGGTGTCGCATTTTTCTTTGTCGGGGCATCATCGCCGGAGAACTTGACCGGTGGCATTAGGGTTCTGACGATCGGGGGGCCGAGGGTTGTGCACACATGATGTGCGATGGGTGCTGGCACTTGGCCCTTATATTGGCCCCCTATCCCTCATCAAACCTTCAGAACTCAGACCCCCTTAAAGAGCATTTGAGATTTTACAGGTTTGCTTCCAGTAGCCTTTAAAGTGTTTGAAATGGGGACACTTTTTTTCAAATGGTCACAAAATCTTGTACACTTCGAGTTTTTAGCTGAAATTTTTTATGTGTGCCAAAAAAAAAAACAAGGATCACTTCTACCAAGTTTGTTGCCAAAACGCCTTCTGAAAAAATTTTAAAAAATCCCGAACTACAAAAAGTTTCAAAAATCATGAAAAATAGAAAAAGGAGTCGTCTTGCCATGAAACTTCAAGTGAAGGCTTAAGGGACCATTGTATGAATTTACAAGCCATAAAAATGGCATTGGCATGCAAAAATATGAAGATGTGCCTAAACCCACCTACCACCCTATCGATCCATGCCTTGCGCATCCCATCTCTCTGGCAGGCGTAGTGCCCGCCCGTCCGCCCGCCCGCTCGTTTCATCGGTTGGCTTAGGCATACGGAGTTCATTCACAATCTTAGATCAGATCAGACCGAATGTTGCAGCAGTAGGATTGGCAGCACGTAGAGGGGGACCCGATCGATCCCCGGCTTGCGCATCTCGCCCCTCTGGTCAGTTGAGCACCCGTACGCTCGTTTCGTGGGTTGACTTATGCATACAGAGTTCATTCCCAGTCTAAGCATACGGAGTTCATTCCCAATCTAAGATCGGACCAGACCGAGGGTTGCGGCAGCACATGCTGGGCTTGAGCATGTGCTGGTGCCACATTTTTGTTCGCCGGGGCACCATCGTCGGAGAACCTGACCGGCGGCATTGGGGTTCCGGTGATCGAGGGGGCCGGGAGGGTGTGCACACATGATGTGCGATGGGTGCTGGTACTTGGCCCTTATATTGGCCCCTTATCCCTCATCAAACCTCGAGAACGCACACCCCCTTAATGAGCATTTGAGATTTTACAGGTTTGCTGCCAGTAGCCATTAAAGTGTCTGAAATGGGGACACTTTTTTCAAATGGTCACAAAATCTTGTACACTTCAATTTTTTAGTTGAATTTCTTTGTGCATGCAAAAAAAAAATACGAGGATCATGTCTACCAAGTTTCGGGCCAAAACACCTTCCAAAAAAATTTTAAAAAATCTCGAACTGCAAAAAGTTTTAAAAATCGTGAAAAATAGAAAACGAGTCGTCTTGCCATAAAACTTCACGTGTAGGCTTAAAGGACCATTGTATGAATTTACAAGCCATAAAAATGGCAATGGCACATAGAAATATGAAGATGTGCCTAAACCCACCTACCACGCTATCGATCCACGGCTTGTGCATCCTGTCTCTCTGGCCGGCGTAGAGCCCGCCCGCCCGCCTGCCAGCTAGTTTCATCGATTGGCTTAGGCATACGGAGTTCATTCTCAATCTAAGATCGCACCGGACCGAGGGTTGCGGTAGTAGGATCGACAGCACGTAGAAGGGGACCCGGCCGATCCCTGGCTTGTGCATCCCGCCCCTCTGGCAAGCTTAGCGCCTGCACGCTCGTTTCGTTGGTTGACTTAGGCATACGGAGTTCATTCCCAGTCTAAGCATACGGAGTTCATTCCCAGTCTAAGATCAGACCAGACCGAGGGTTGTGGCAGCACATGCTGGGCTCGGGCCTGTGCTGGTGCCGCATTTTTCTTCGTTGAGGTACCATCGCCAGAGCATCGCCGGAGAACCTAACCGGCGGCATTGGGGTTCCGGCGATCGGAGGGCCAGGGGGTGTGCGCACATGATGTGTGATGGGCGCTGGTACTTGGCCCTTATATTGGCCCCCTATCCCTCATCAAACCTCGAGAACTCACACCCCCTTAAAGAGCATTTGAGATTTTACAGGTTTGCTGCCAGTAGCCATTAAAGTGTCTGAAATGGGGCACTTTTTTCAAATGGTCACAAAATCTTGTACACTTTGAGTTTTTAGCTGAATTTTTTTGTGCATGCCAACAAAAATACAAGGATCACGTCTACCAAGTTTGGGGCCAAAACTCCTTCCGAAAAAATTTAAAAAAATCTCGAACCGTAAAAAGTTTTCAGAAATCGTGAAATATAAAAAACGAGTCGTCTTGCCATGAAACTTCACATGAAGGCTTAAGGGACCATTGTATGAATTTACAAGCCATAAAAATGGCATTGGTATGCAGAAATATGAAGATGTGCCTAAACCCACCTACCACCCTATCGATCCACGGCTTGCGCATCCCGTCTCTCTGGCCGATGTAGTGCCCTCCCGCCTGCCCACTCGTTTTGTCGATTGGCTTAGGCATACAAAGTTCATTCCCAGTCTAAGATCAGACCAGACTGAGGGTTGCAGCAGCAGGATCGGCAGCACGTAGAGGGGGACTCGGCCTAGCCTCGGCTTACGCATCCTGCCCCTTTGGCCAGCTGAGCGCCCGCACGTTCGTTTCGATGGTTGACTTAGGCATACGGAGTTCTTTCCCAGTCTAAGCATGCGGAGTTCATTCCCAGTCTAAGATCGGATCAGATCGAGGGTTGCGGCAGCACATTCTAGGCTCTGGCATGTGCTGGTGCCGCATTTTTCTTCGTCGGGGCACCATCGTCGGAGCATCGTCGGAGAACCTGATTGGCAGTATTAGGGTTCCGGTGATCGGGGGGGCCGGGTGGGGTGTTAGCACATGATGTACGATGAGTGCTGGTACATGGCCCTTATTTTTGCCCCCTATCAATCATCAAACCACGAGTACTCACACCCCCTTAAAGAGCATTTGAGATTTTACAGGTTTGCTGCCAGTAGCTATTAAAGTGTCTTAAATGGGGACACTTTTTTCAAATGGTCACAAAATCTTGTACACTTCAAGTTTTTAGCTGAATTTTTTTGCGCATGCCAAAAAAAATAAAAGGATCACGTCTACCAAGTTTGGGGCTAAAACTCCTTCCGAAAATTTTAAAAAATACTGAATCACAAAAAGTTTCTAAAATCGTGCAAAATAGAAAACGAGTCGTCTTGCCATGAAACTTTACGTGAAGGCTTAAGGGACCATTGTATGAATTTACAAGCCATAAAAATGGCATTGGCACATAGAAATATGAAGATGTGCCTAAAGCCACCTACCACCCTATCGAACCACGACTTGCGCATCCAGTCCCTCTGGTCGGCATAGTGCCCGCCCGCCCGCCCGCTTGTTTCATCGGTTGGCTTAGGCATACGGAGTTCATTCCCAGTCTAAGATCAAACCGGACTGAGGGTTGCGACAGCAGGATCGGTAGCACGCAGAGGGGGACCCGATCGATCCCCGAATTGCGCATCCCGCCCTCTGGCCGGTTGAGCTCCCGTACGCTCATTTCGTGAGTTGATTTAGGCATACGGAGTTCATTCCCCGTCTAAGATCGGACCGGACCAAGGGTTTCGGTAGCACATGCTGGGCTGGGGCATGTGCTGGTGCCGCATTTTTCTTCATCGGGGCACCATCGTCAGAGCATCGCCGGAGAACCTGACTTGTGGCATTGGGGTTCCGGTGATCGGGGGGCCAGGGGGGTGTGCGCACATGATGTGCGATGGGTGCTGCTACTTGGCCCTTATATTGGCCCCCTATCCCTCATCAAGCCTCGAGAACTCACACCCCCTTAAAGAGCATTTTAGATTTTACAGGTTTGCTGCCAGTAGTAGCTATTAAAGTATCTGAAATGGGGACACCTTTTTCAAATCATTACAAAATCTTGTACATTTCGACTTTTTAGCTGAATTTTTTTGTGCATGCCAACAAAAATACAAGGATCACATCTACCTAGTTTGGGGCAAAAACTCCTTCCAAAAAAATTTAAAAAAAATCCCGAACCATAAAAGGTTTCAAAAATCATGAAAAATAGAAAACAAGTTGTCTTGCCATGAAACTTCACGTGAAGGCTTAAGGGACCATTGTATTAATTTACAAGCCATAAAAATGGCATTGGCACGCAGAAATATGAAGATGTGCCTAAACCCACCTACCACCCTATCGATCCACGGCTTGCGCATCCCGTCTCTCTAGCCAGTGTAGTGCACGCCCGCCTGCTCGTTTCGTCAGTTGGCTTAGGCATACGGAGTTCATTCCCAATCTAAGATCTGATCTGACTGAGGGTTGCGGTAGCAGGATCGACAGCACGCAGAGGGGGACCCGACCGATCCCCGACTTGCTTATCCCGCCCCTCTGGCCGACTGTGCGCGCGCACGCCCGTTACATGGGTTGACTTAGGCAAACGGAGTTCATTCCCAGTCTAAGCATACGGAGTTCATACCCAGTCTAAGATTGGACCAGACCGAGGGTTGCGGTAGTAGATGCTGGGCTCAGGCATGTGTTGGTGCCGTATTTTTCTTCTCGGGGCACCATCATCGGAGCATCGTCGGAGAACCTGAGCGGCGGTATTGAGGTTCCAGCGATCGGGGGGGGGTCTGCGCACATGATGTGCGATCGGTGCTGGCAGTTCACCTTTATATTGCCCCCCTATCCCTCATCAAACCTCGAGAACTCACACCCCCTTAAAGAGCATTTGAGATTTTACAAGTTTGCTGCCAGTAGTAGCCATTAAAGTGTTTGAAATGGGGACACTTTTTTCAAATGGTCACAAAATCTTGTACACTTCGATTTTCTAGCTGAATTTTTTTTTGCATGCCAACAAAAATACAAGGATCACGTCTACCAAGTTTGGGGCCAAACCTCCTTTCAAAAAAATTTCAAAAAATCCTGAACCGCAAAAGTTTTGAAATCGTGAAAAATAGAAAACAAGTCGTCTTGCCATGAAACTTCACATTAAAGCTTAAGGGACCATTGTATGAATTTACAAGAAATAAAAATGGCATTGGCACACAGAAATTTGAAGATGTGCCTAAACCTACCTACCACTCTATCGATCCATGGCTTGCGCATCCCGTCTCTCTGGCCGACTAGTGCCCACCTGCCCACCCGTCCACTCGTTTCGTCGGTTGGCTTAGGCTTACAGAGTTCATTCTCAGTCTAAGATCAGACCGAGCTGAGGGTTGCGGTAGCAGGATCGACAGCACGTAGAGGGGGACATGACCGATTCTCGACTTGCGCATCCCGCCCCTCTGGCCGGCTGAGCGCCCACACGCTTGTTTCGTAGGTTGACTTAGGCATACGGAGTTCATTCCCAGTCTAAGCATACAGAGTTCATTCCCAGTCTAAGATCGGTGGGGTCGGGGGGGTGTGCACACATGATGTGCGATGGGTGTTTGTACTTGGCACTTATATTGGTCCCTTATCCCTCATCAAACCTCGAGAACTCACACCCCCTTAAAGAGCATTTGAGATTTTACAGGTTTGTTGCCAGTACCCATTAAAGTGTCTGAAATAGGGACACTTTTTTCAAATGGTCACAAAATCTTGTACACTTCGAGTTTTTAGCTGAATTTTTTTATGCATGCCAACAAAATTACAAGGATCACGTCTACCAAGTTTGGGGCCAAAACTCCTTTTGAAAAAATTTTACAAAATCTCGAACCGTAAAAAGTTTCAAAAATCATGAAAAATAGAAAACGAGTCATCTTGCCATGAAACTTCACGTGAAGGCTTAAGGGACCATTGTATGAATTTACAAGCCATAAAAATGGCATTGCCACATAGAAATATAAAGATGTGCCTAAACCCCCTACCACCCTATTAATCCACGGCTTGCGCATCCCGTCTCTCTGGCCGGCATAGTGCCTGCCCGCTTGTCCGCCCGCTCGTTCGTTTCGTCGGTTGGCTTACGCATACGGAGTTCATTCCCACATTTTTCTTCACCAGGGCACCATCGTCGGAGCATCGTCGGAGAACCTGGCCGACGGCATTGGGGTTCCGACGATCGGGGGGCCGGGGGGGTGTGCGCACATGATGTGCGATGGGTGTTGGCACTTGGCCCTTATATTGGCCCCCTATCCCTCACCAATCCTCGAGAACTCACAGCCCCTTAAAGAGCGTTTGAAATTTTACAGGTTTGCTGCTAGTAGCCATTAAAGTGTCTGAAATGGGGACACTTTTTTCAAATGGTCACAAAATCTAGTACACTTCAAGTTTTTAGCTGAATTGTTTTGTGCATGCCAATAAAAATACAAGGATCACGTCTACCAAGTTTGGGGCCAAAACTCCTTCTGAAAAATTTTTTAAAAATCTCGAACCGTAAAAAGTTTCAAAAATCACGAAAAATAGAAAATGAGTCATCTTGCCATGAAACTTGACGTGAAGGCTTAAGGGACCATTGTATGAATTTACAAGCCCTAAAAATGGCATTGGCACACAGAAAAATGAAGATGTGCCTAAACCCACCTAGCACCCTATCGATCGACGGCTTGCGCATCCCGTCTCTCTGCTCGACGTAGTGCCCGCCCGCCCGCTCGTTTCATCGGTTGGCTTAGGCATACGGAGTTCATTCCCAGTCTAAGATCAGACCGGACCGAGGGTTGCGACAGCAGGATCAGCAGCACGTAGAGGGGACAAGGCCAATCCCCAACTTACGCATCCTGCCCCTCTGGCCGGTTGAGCACCTACACGCTCGTGTCGTGTGTTGACCTAAGCATACGGAGTTCATTCCCTGTCTAAGTGTACGGAGTTCATTCCCAGTCTAAGCATACGGAGTTCATTCCCAGTCTAAGATCAGACCAGACCGAGGGTTACGGCAACACATGCTGGGCTAGAGCATGTGCTGGTGCCGTATTTTTCTTCATCGGTGCACCATCACCGGAGCATCGTCGGGGAACCTGACCGGCGGCATTGGGGTTCCGACGATTGAGGGGGCCAGGGGGGTGTGCACACATGATGTGTGATGGGTGCTGGTACTTGGCCCTTATATTGGCCCCCTATCCCCCATCAAAACCTCGAGAACTCACACCCCCTTAAAGAGCATTTCATATTTTACAAGTTTGCTGCCAGTAGCCATTAAAATGTCTGAAATGGGGATATTTTTTTCAAATGGTCACAAAATCTTGTACACTTCGAGTTTTTAGCTGAATTTTTTTGTGCATGCCAAAAAGAATACAAGGATCATGTCTACCAAGTTGGGGCCAAAACTCCTTCCGAAAAAATTTTAAAAAATCTCGAACAGTAAAAAGTTTCAAAAATCATTAAAAATAAAAAACGAGTCGTCTTGCCATGAAACTTCACGTGAAGGCTTAAGGGACCATTGTATGAATTTACAAGCCATAAAAATGGCATTGGCACATAGAAATATGAAGATGTGTCTAAACCCACCTACCACCCTATCGATCCACGGCTTGCGCATCCCGTCTCTTTGGTCGACGTAATGCCCGCCCACCGGCCTGTCCGCTCATTACGTCGGTTGGGTTAGGCATACGGAGTTCATTCCCAGTCTAAGATCAGACCAGATCGAGGGTTGTGGTAGCAAAATCTGTAGCACATAGAGGGGGACCCGACCGATCCCCAGCTTACGCATCCCACCCCTCTGGCCGGCTGAGCGCCTGCACGCTCGTTTCGTGGGTTGACTTAGGCATACAGAGTCGATTCCCAATCTAAGCATACGGAGTTCATTCCCAGTCTAAGATCGGATCAGGTCGAGGGTTGCGGCAGCACTTGCTGGGCTCGGGCATGTGCTGGTGCCGCATTTTTCTTCGTCGGGGCACCATCGTTGGAGCATCACCGGAGAACCTGACCTGCGGCATTGGGGTTTCGGTGATCGGGGGACCGGGGGGTGTGTGCACATGATGTGCGATGGGTGTTGGTACTTGGCCCGTATTACATCCCCCTATCCCTCATCAAACCTCTAGAACTCACACCCCCTTAAAGAGCCATTAAAGTATCTGAAATGGGGACAGTTTTTTCAAATGGTTACAAAATTTTGTACACTTCGAGTTTTTAGCTGAATTTTTTTGTGCATTCCAAAAAAAATACAAGGATCACGTCTACCAAGTTTGGGGCCAAAACTCCTTTCGAAAAAGGTTTGCTACCAGTAGCGCTTGCCAGCCGCCCGCCCATTCGTTTCGTCAGTTGGCTTAGGCATACGGAGTTCATTCAGATTCTAAGATCAGACCAGACCGAGGGTTGTAGCAGCAGGATCGGCAACACGTAGAGGGGGACCTGGCCGATCCCCGGCTTGCGCATCCCGCCCTTCTGGCCAGTTGAGCGCCCGGACACTCATTTCATGGGTTGACTTGGGCATACGGAGTTCATTCCCAGTCTAAGCATATGGAGTTCATTCCCAGTCTAAGATCAGACCAGACCGAGGGTTGCGGCAGCACATGCTGGGCTTGGGCATGTGCTGGTGCTGCATTTTTGTTCGTCGGGGCACCATCGTCGGAGCATCGTCGGAGAACCTGACCGACGGCATTGGGGTTCCGACGATCGGGGGGTTCGGGGGGTGTGCGCACATGATGTGGGATGGGTGATGGTACTTGGCCCTTATATTGGCCCCCTATCCCTCATCAAACCTCAAGAACTCACACACCCTTAAAGAGCATTTGAGATTTTACAGGTTTGCTGCCAGTAGCCATTAAAGTGTCTGAAATGGGGACACTTTTTTCAAATGGTCACAAAATCTTGTACACTTCGAGTTTTTAGCTGAATTTTTTGTGCATGCCAACAAAAATACAAGGATCACGTCTATCAAGTTTGGGACCAAAAATCCTTCCCAAAAAATTATAAAAAATCCCAAACCACAAAATATTTCAAAAATCGTGAAAAATAGAGAACGAGTTGTCTTGCCATGAAACTTCACGTGAAGGCTTAAGGGACCATTGTATGAATTTACAAAGCATAAAAATTGCATTGGCATGCAGAAATATGAAGATGTGCCTAAACCCACCTACCACCCTATCGATACACGGCTTGCGCACCCCGTCTCTCTGGCCGGCGTAGTGCCCACCCGCCTGCCCGCTCGTTTTGTCGGTTGGCTTAGGCATACAGAGTTCATTCCCAGTCTAAGATCAGACTGGATCGAGGGTTGCGGTAGCAGGATCGGCAGCACGCAGAGGGGGACCCGATTGATCCCCGGCTTGCGCATCCCGCCCCTCTGGTCGGCTAGCGCCCGTAAACTCGTTCCAGGGGTTGACTTAGGCATACGAAGTTCATTCCCAGTCTAAGCATATGGAGTTCATTCCCAGTCTAGGATTCGGTGGGGCCGAGGGTTGCGACAGCACTTGCTGGGCTCGGGCATGTGCTGGTGCCGCATTTTTCTTCACCGGGGCACCATCGTCGGAGAACCTGACCGACGGCATTTGGGTTCCAACGATCGAGGGGGTCGGGGGGGTGTGCGCACATGATGTGCGATGGGTGCTGGTACTTGGCCCTTATATTGGCCCCCTATCCCGCATCGAACCTCAAGAACTCACACCCCCTTAAAGAGCATTTGAGATTTTACAGGTTTGCTACCAGTAGCCAATAAAGTGTCCGAAATGGGGACGCTCTTTTCAAATTGTCACAAAATCTTGTACAGATCGAGTTTTTAGCTTAATTTTTTTGTGCATGCCAACAAAAATACAAGGATCACGTCTACCAAGTTTTGGGCCAAAACGCCTTCTAAAAAAAGTTTAAAAAATCCCAAACCACAAAAAGTTTCAAAAATCATGAAAAATAGAAAATGAGTCATCTTGCCATGAAACATCACATGATGGCTTAGGGGACCATTGTATGAATTTACAAGTGATAAAAATGGCATTGGCATGCAGAAATATGAAGATGAGCCGAAACCCACCTACCATCCTATCGATCCACGGCTTGCGCATCCCGTCTCTCTGGCCGGCGTAGTGCCCGCCTGCCCACCCATCCGCTTCTTTCGTCAGTTGGCTTAGGCATACGAAGTTCATTCCTCGTCTAAGATCAGACCAGACTGAGGGTTGCGGCAGCAGGATTGACAGCACGCAGAGGGGGACCCGATCGATCCCCGACTTGCGCATCCCGCCCCTCTGGCCGGCTGAGCGCCGGGATGCTCGTTTCATGGGTTGACTTAGGCATACGGAGTTCATTCCCAGTCTAAGATCGAACCAAACTGAGGGTTACGGCAGCACATGCTAGGCTTGGGCATGTGCTGGTGCCGCATTTCTCTTCACCGGGGCACCATCACCGGAGCATCGTCGGAGAACCTGACCGGCAGCGTTGGGGTTCCGACAATCGGGGGGGCCGGGGGGGTGTGCACACATGATGTGCGATGGGTGCTGGTACTTGACCCTTATATTGGCCCCCTATCCCTCATCAAACCTTGAGAACTCATACCCCCTTAAAGAGCCTTTGAGATTTTATAGGTTTACTCCCAGTAGCAATTAAAGTGTCTGAAATAGGGACACTTTTTTCAAATGGTCACAAAATCTTGTACAGATCGAGTTTTTAGCTGAATTTTTTTGTGCATGCCAACAAAAATACAAGGATCACGTCCACCAAGTTTGGGGCTAAAACTCCTTTCGAAAAAATTTTAAAAAGTCCCGAACCGGAAAATTTTCAAAAATCATGAAAAATAGAAAACGGGTCGTCTTGCCATGACTTAAAGGACCATTGTATGAATTTACAAGCCATAAAAATGGCATTGGCATGCCGAAATATGAAGATGTGCCTAAACCCACCTACCACCCTATCGATCCATGGCTTGCGCATCCCGTCTCTCTGGCCGGCATAGTGCCTGCCCGCCCACCCACCCGCTCGTTTCGTCAGTTGGCTTAGGCATACGGAGTTCATTCCCAATCTAAGATCAGACCGGACCGAGGGTTACGGTAGCAGGATCGATAGCACACAGAAGGGGACACGGTCGATCCTCGGCTTGCGCATCCCACCCCTCTGGCTGGCTGAGTGCCCGCACGCTCATTTCATGGGTTGACTTAGGCATACGGAGTTCATTCCCAGTCTAAGATCGGACCGGACCGAGGGTTGCAGCAGCACATGGTGGGCTTGGGCATGTGCTGGTGCCGCATTTTTCTTCGCCAAGGCACCATCGTCGGAGCATAGCCGGAGAACCTGACCAACGTCCTTAGGGTTCTGGCGATCGAGAGGCTGGGGGGTGTACGCACATGATGTGTGATGGGTGCTGGTACTTGGCCCTTATATTGGCCCCCTATCCCTTATCAAACCTTGAGAACTCACACCCCCTTAAAGAGCATTTGAGATTTTACAGGTTTGCTGCCAGTAGCCATTAAAGTGTCTGAAATGGGGACACTTTTTTCAAATGGTCACAAAATCTTGTACAGATCAAGTTTTTAGCTGAATATTTTTTTGCATGCCAAAAAAATAAAAGGATCACGTCTACCAAGTTTGGTACAAAAACTCCTTTCGAAAAAATTTTAAAAAATCCCGAATCGTAAAAACTTTTAAAAATCGTGAAAAATAGAAAACGAGTCGTCTTGCCATGAAACTTCACGTGAAGGCTTAAGGGACCATTGTATGAATTTACAAGCCATAAAAAAGGAATTGGCACGTAGAAATATGAAGATGTGCCTAAACTGACCTACCACCCTATCGATCCACGACTTGCGCATCCCGTCTCTCTGGCCAGCGTAGTGCCCGTCGGCCCGCTCGTTTCATCGGTTGGCTTAGGCGTACAGAGTTCATTCCCAATCTAAGATCAGACCAGACCAAGGGTTACGGTAGCAGGATCGGTAGCACGTAGAGGGGGACCCGACCGATCCTTGGCAGGCGCATCCTGCCTTTCTGGTCGGCTGAGCGCCTGCACGCTCATTTCATTGGTTGACTTAGGCATACGGAGTTCATTCCCGATCTAAGCATATGGAATTCATTGCCAGTCTAAGATTGTACTGGACTGAGGGTTACGGCAGCACATGCTGGGCTCGGGCATGTGCTGGTGCCGCATTTTTCTTCGTCGGGGCACCATCGCCGGAGCATCGTCGGAGCATTACCGTAGAACCTGACCGACGGCATTAGGGTTTTGACGATCGGGGGGACCGGACAGATATTTACGGTGGCACATGCTGGGCTTGGGCATGTGCTGGTGCCGCATTTTTCTTCATCGGGGCACCATCGTCGGAGCATCGTCGGAGAACCTGACCGACGGCATTGAGGTTCCGATGATCGGGGGGGCCGGGGGGGTGTGCACTCATGATATGCGATGGGTGCTGGTACTTGGCTCTTATATTGGCCCCCTATCCCTCATCAAACCTCGAGAACTCCACCCCCTTAAAGAGCATTTGAGATTTTACAGGTTTGCTGCCAGTCGCCATTAAAGTATTTTAAATGGGGACACTTTTTTAAATGGTCACAAAATCTTGTACACTTCGAGTTTTTAGCTGAATTTTTTTGTGCATGCCAACAAAAATACAAGGATCACGTCTACCAGGTTTGGGACCAGAACTCCTTTTGAAAAAATTTTAGAAAATCCCGAGCTGTAAAAAGTTTCAAAAATCGTGAAAAATAGAAAACGAGTCGTCTTGCCATGAAACTTTACGTGATGGCTTAAGAGACCATTGCATGAATTTACAAGCCATAAAAATGGCATTGGCACGCAGAAATATGAAGATGTGCCTAAACCCACCTACCACCCTATTACTCCACGGCTTGCGCATCATGTCTCTCTGGTTGACGTAGTGCCCGCCCGCCCGCCGCCCGCCCGCTCGTTTCGTCGGTTGGCTTAGGCATACGAAGTTCAGTCCCAGTCTAAGATTGGATCAGACCGAGGGTTGCGGCAGTAGGATCGGTAGTACGCAGAGGGGGACCCGACCGATCCCCGGCTTGCACATCCTGCCCCTCTTCTGGCTGAGCGCCCGCACGCTCATTTCGTGGGTTGACTTAGGCATATGGGATTCATTCCCAGTCTAAGCAGACGGAGTTCTTTCCCAGTCTAAGATCAGACTGAATAGAGGTTTACAATAGCACATGCTGGGCTTGGGCATGTGCTGGTGCCGCATTTTTCTTCATCGGGGCACCATCGTCGGAGCATCACTGGAGAACCTGACCGGCGACATTGAGGTTCCGACGATCGGGGGGCCGGGGGGGTGTGCGCTCATGATGTGCGATGGGTGCTGGTACTTGGCCCTTATATTGGCCCCATATCCCTCGTCAAACCTCAAGAACTCCATCCCCTTAAAGAGCATTTGAAATTTTACAGGTTTGTTGCCAGTCGCCATTAAAGTATCTTAAATGGGGACACTTTTTTAAATGGTCACAAAATCTTGTACACTTCAAGTTTTTAGCTGACTTTTTTTGTGCATGCCAACAAAAATACAGGGATCACGTCTACCAGGTTTGGGACCAAAACTACTTTTGAAAAAATTTTAAAAAATCCCGAGCCGTAAAAAGTTTCAAAAATCATGAAAAATAGAAAACGAGTCGTCTTGCCAGGAAACTTAACGTGAAGGCTTAAGGGACCATTGTATGAATTTACAAGGCATAAAAATGGCATCGGAATGCATAAATATGAAGATGTGCCTAAACCCACCTACCACCCCATCGATCCATGGCTTGCGCATCTCGTCTCTCTGGCCGACGTAGTGTCCGCCCGCCCGCCCCCTGCTCGTTTCGTCGGTTGGCTTAGGCATACGGAGTTCATTCCCAGTCTAAGATTGGACCAGACCAAGGGTTGCGGTAGTAGGATCGATAGTACGCAGAGGGGGACCCGATTGATCCCCGACTTGTGCATCCCGCCCCTTTGGCTGGCTGAGCGCCCGCACGCTCATTTCGTGGGTTGACTTAGGCATACGGAGTTCATTCCCATTCTAAGCATACGGAGTTCATTCCCAGTCTAAGATCGGACCGAACAGAGGTTTATGGTAGCACATGTTGGACTCGGGCATGTGCTGGTGCCGCATTTTTCTTCGTCGGGGCACCATCGCCGGAGCATCGCCGGAGAACCTGACCGACGGCATTGAGGTTTCGACGATTGGGGGGGTGTGCGCTCATGATGTGCGATTTCTGCTGGTACTTGGCCCTTATATTGGCCCCCTATCCCTTATCAAACCTCGAGAAATCACACCCCCTTAAAGAGCATTTGAGATTTTACAAGTTTGCTGCCAGTAGCCATTAAAGTGTCTGAAATGGGGACACTTTTTTCAAATGGTCACAAAATCGTGTACAATTCGAGTTTTTGACTGAATTTTTTTGTGCATACCAAAAAAAATACAGGAATCACGTCTACCAAGTTTGGGGACAAAACTCCTTTTGAAAAAATTTTAAAAAACTCAACCGAAAAATGTTTCAAAAATCGTGAAAAATTGAAAATGAGTCGTCTTGCCATGAAACTTCACGTGAAGGCTTAACGGTCCATTGTATGAATTTACAAGCCATAAAAATGGCATTGGCATGCAAAAATATGAAATGTGCCTAAGCCCACCTACCAACCTATCGATCCACGGCATGCGCATCCCGTCACTCTGGTCGGCGTAGTGCCCACCCGCCCGCCCGCCTGCTTGTTTCTTTGGTTGACTTAGGCATCGGAGTTCATTCCTAGTCTAAGATTGGACCAGACTGAGGGTTGTGGTAGTAGGATTGGCAACACGTAGAGGGGGACCCGGCCGATCCCCGACTTGTGCATCCCGCCCCTCTGGTCAGCTGAGCGCCCGCGCGTTCGTTTCATGGGTTGACTTAGGCATACGGAGTTCATTCCCAGTCTAAGCATACAGAGTTCATTCCCAGTCTAAGATCGAACTGGACCGAGGGTTACGGTAGCACATGCTGGGCTCGAGCATGTGCTGGTACCGCATTATTCTTCGTCGGGGCACCATCGTCAGAGCATCGCCAGAGAACCTGACCGACAACATTGAGGTTCCGGCGACCGGGGGGGCCGGGGGGGCGCGCACATGATGTGCGATGGGTGCTGGTACTTGGCCCTTATATTGGCCCCCTATCCCTCATCAAACCTCGAGAAGTCACACCCCTTAAAGAGCATTTGAGATTTTACAGGTTTCCTGCTAGTAGCCATTAAAGTGTCTGAATTGGGGACACTTTTTTCAAATGGTCACAAAATCTTGTACACTTCGAGTTTTGAGCTGAATTTTTTTGTGCATGCAAAAAAAATATAAAAGGATCATGTCTACCAAGTTTGCAGAAAAAACGCCTTCTGAAAAAATTTTAAAAAATCCCAAACTGCAAAAAGTTTCAGAAATCATGAAAAATAGAAACCGAGTCGTCTTGCCATGAAACTTCACGTGAAGGCTTAGGGGACCATTGTATGAATTTACAAGCCATAAAAATGGAATTGGCATGCAGAAAAATGAAGATGTCCCTAAACACACCTACCACCCTATCAATCCACGGCTTGCGCATCCCGTCTCTCTGGCCGGCGTAGTGCCCGCCCGCTCGCCTGCTCGTTTCGTCGGTTGGCTTAGGCATACGGAGTTCATTCCCAGTCTAAGATCAGACCAGATCGAGGGTTGCGGCAGTAGGATCGGCAACACGTAGAGGGGGACCCGATCGATCCCTGACATGCGCATCCCGCCCCTCTGGCCGGCTGAGCGCCCGCACGCTCGTTTCGTGGCGTGACTTAGGCATACGGAGTTTATTCCAAGTCTAAGCGTACGAAGTTCATTCCCAGTCTAAGATCGGACCGGACCGAGGGTTGCAACAGCGCATACTGGGCTCGAGCATGTGCTGGTGCCGCATTTTTCTTCACCGGGGAACCATCGTCGGAGCGTCGTCGGAGAACCTGACCGGCAGCATTGGCGTTCCTATGATCGGGGGCGCCGGGGGAGCTGTGCGTACATCATGTGCGATGGGTACTGGTACTTGGCCCTTATATTGGCCCCCTATCACTCATCAAACCTCAAGAACTCATACCCCCTTAAAGAGCATTTGAGATTTTACAGGTTTGCTGTCAGTAGCCATTAAAGTGTCTAAAATGGGGACACTTTTTTCAAATGGTCACAAAATCTTGTACACTTTGAGTTTTGAGCTAAATTTTTTTGTGCATGCCAACAAAAATACAAGGGTCACGTCTGCCACGTTTGGGGCCAAAACTCCTTCCAAAAAAATTTTAAAAACTCCCGAACCGCAAAAAGTTTCAAAAATCATGAAAAATAGAAAACGAGTCGTGTTGCCATGAAACTTCACGTGATGGCTTAAGAGACCATTGCATGAATTTACAAGCCATAAAAACGGCATTGGCACGCAGAAATATGAAGATGTAATTAAACCCACCTACCACCCTATCGATCCACGGCTTGCGCATCCCGTCTCTCTGGCCAACGTAGTGCCCGCCCGCCCGCCCGACCGCTCATTTCGTCGGTTGGCTTAGGCATACGGAGTTGATTCCCAGTCTAAGATCAGATCCGACCGAGGGTTACGGCAGTAGGATTAGCAACACGCAGAGGGGGACCCGACCGATCCCCAACTTGTGCATCTTGCCCCTTTGACCGGTTGAGTACCCGCACGCTCGTTTCATGGGTTGACTTTAGCATACGAAGGTCATTCCCAGTCTAAGCATACAGAGTTCATTCCCAGCCTAAGATCGGATCGGACCGAGGGTTATGGCAACACATGCTGGGCTCGGGCATGTGCTAGTGTCGCATTTTTCTTCGTCGGGGCACCATCGCCGGAGCATCATCGGAGAACCTGACCGGCGGGATTGGGGTTCCGACGATCGGGGGGCCCGGGGGGCGTTATGTGCACATGATGTGCGATGGGTGCTGGTAGTTGGCCCTTATATTGGCCCCCTATCCCTCATCAAACCTCGAGAACTCACACCCCCTTAAAGAGCATTTAAGATTTTACAGGTTTGCTGCCAGTAGCCATTAAAGTATCTGAAATGGGGACACTTTTTTCAAATGGTCACAAACTCTTGTACACTTTGAGTTTTTAGCTGAATTTTTTTGTGCATGCCAACAAAAATACAAGGATCACATCTACCAAGTTTGGGGCTAAAACTCCTTTCGAAAAAATTTAAAAAAATCTTGAACCGCAAAAAGTTTCAAAAATCATGAAAAATAAAAAACGAGTCGTCTTGCCATGAAACTTCACGTGAAGGCTCAAGAGACCATTGTATGAATTTACAAGCCATAAAAATTTCATTGGCACATAGAAATATGAAGATGTGCCTAAACCCACCTACCACTCTATCGATCCATGGCTTGCACATCCCGTCTCGCTGACCGGCGTAGTGCCCACCCGCCCGCCCCGCTCATTTTGTCGGTTGGCTTAGGCATACGAAGTTCATTCCCAGTCTAAGATCAGGAGAACCAAGCGTTGCAGCAACAAGTCGTAGCATGCAGAGGGACCAGCCGATCCCTGGCTTGCGCATACGGGCTGTGAGACCGCACGCTCATTTCCTTGGATGATTAGGCTACGGGTTCACCTCAGTTAAGATCGACTTAGACTTGAGGGTTTCGTGCAGCACATGCTGGCACGGACGTGCTGGTGCCCATTTTTCTTGCCGAGGCAGCATCGTCGAGCGATCGTCGGAGAACCTGACTGACGACATTGGGTTCATGATCGGGGGGGTCGAGGGCTGTGCGGGCACCTGATGTCGATGGTACTGGTACTTGGCCCTTATATTGGCCTATCCCTCGTCAAACCTCGAGAACTCACACACCCTAAAGAGCATTGAGATTTTACAGGTTTGCTTGCCATAGCACATTAAAGTGTCTAAATGGGAACTTTTTTTTCAAATGCGTCACAAAATCTTGTACACTTCGAGTTTTTAGCTGAATTTTTTTTTGCATGCCAACAAAAATACAGGGATCACGTCTACCAATTTTGGGACCAAAACTCCTTCCGAAAAAATTTTAAAAAATCCCAAACCGTAAAAAGTTTTGAAAATCGTTAAAAATAGAAAACGAGTCTTCTTGCCATGAAACTTCACGTGAAGGATTAAGGGACCATTGTATGAATTTACAAGCCATAAAAATGGCATTGGCATGCAGAAATAAGAAGATGTGCCTAAACCCACCTCGTTTCATCTATTGGCTTACGCATACGAAGTTCATTCCCAGTCTAAGATCGAACCAAACTGAGGGTTGCGGTAGTGGGATCGGTAGCAAGCATAGGGGGACCCGGCCGATCCTCGGCTTGCGCATCCCGCCCCTCTGGCTGGCTGAGCGCCTGCACGCTTGTTTCGTGGCTTGACTTAGGCATACGGAGTTCATTCCTAGTCTAAGCATACGGAGTTCATTCCCAGTCTAAGCATACAGAGTTAATTCCCAGTCTAAGATCAGACCGGACTGAGGGTTGCGACAGCACATGCTAGGCTCGGGCATGTGCTGGTGCCGTATTTTTCTTCACCGGGGAACCATCGTCGGAGCATCACCGGAGAACCGAACCGGCGGCATTGGGGTTCCGACAATCGGGGGCCGGGGGGTGTGTACGTACATGATGTACGATGGGTGCTGGTACTTGGCCCTTATATTGGCCCCCTATGCCTCATCAAACCTCGAGAACTCACACCCCCTTAAAGAGCATTTGAGATTTTACAGGTTTGCTGCTAATAGCCATTAAAGTGTCTGAAATGGGGACACTTTTTTCAAATGATCGCAAAATCCTGTACACTTCGAGTTTTTAGCTGATTTGTTTTGTGCATGCCAACAAAAATACAAGGATCATGTCTACCAAGTTTGGGGCCAAAACTCCTTCCGAAAAAATTTTAAAAAATCCTGAACTCTAAAATGTTTCAAAAACCGTAAAAAATAGAAAACGAGTCGTCTTGCCATGAAACTTCACGTAAAGGCTTAAGGGACCATCGTATGAATTTACAAGCCATAAAAATGGCATTGGCACACAAAAATATGAAGATGTGCCTAAACCCACCTACCACCCCATCGATCCACGGCTTGCGCAACTCGTCTTTCTAGCCGGCGTAGTGCCCACCCACCCGCTCTCCCGTTCGTTTTGTCGGTTGGCCTAGGCATACGGAGTTTATTCCCAGTCTAAGATCGGATCAGACCGAGGGTTGCGGCAGCACATGCTGGGCTTGGGCATGTGCTGGTGCCATATTTTTCTTCACCGGGGCACCATCATCGGAGAACCTGATCGACGGCATTGGGGTTCCGACAATCGGGGGGGCTGACGGGGTGTGCGCACATGATGTGCGGTGGGTGCTGGTACTTGGCCCTTATATTGGCCCCCTATCCCTCATCAAACCTCAAGAACTCACACCCCCTTAAAGAGCATTTGAGATTTTATAGGTTTGCTGCCAGTAGCCTTTAAAGTGTCTGAAATGGGGACACTTTTTTCAAATGGTCGCAAAATCTTGTACACTTCGAGTTCTTATCTGAATTGTTTTGTGCATGCCAACAAAAATACAAGGATCATGTCTACCAAGTTTGGGGCCAAAACTCCTTCCGAAAAAATTTTAAAAAATCCCGAACCGTAAAAAGTTTTGAAAATCGTTAAAAATAGAAAACGAGTCCTCTTGCCATGAAACTTCACGTGAAGGATTAAGGGACCATTGTATGAATTTACAAGCCATAAAAATGGCATTGGCATGCAGAAATAAGAAGATGTGCCTAAACCCACCTCGTTTCATCTATTGGCTTAGGCATACGAAGTTCATTCCCAGTCTAAGATCGAACCAAACTGAGGGTTACGGCAGTGGGATCGGTAGCACGCATAGGGGGACCCGACCGATCCTCGGCTTGCACATCCCGCCCCTCTGGCTGGCTGAGCGCCTGCACGCTTGTTTCGTGGGTTGACTTAGGCATACAGAGTTCATTCCTAGTCTAAGCATACGGAGTTCATTCCCAGTCTAAGCATACAGAGTTTATTCCGAGTCTAAGTTCAGACCGGACTGAGGGTTGCGACAGCACATGCTAGGCTCGGGCATGTGCTGGTGCCGTATTTTTCTTCACCGGGGAATCATCGTCAGAGCATCGTCGGAGAACCGAACCGGCGGCATTGGGGTTCCGACGACCGGGGGCCGGGGGGTGTGTACGTACATGATGTACGATGGGTGCTGGTACTTGGCCCTTATATTGGCCCCCTATGCCTCATCAAACCTCGAGAACTCACACCCCCTTAAAGAGCATTTGAGATTTTACAGGTTTGCTGCTAATAGCCATTAAAGTGTCTGAAATGGGGACACTTTTTTCAAATGGTCGCAAAATCTTGTACACTTCGAGTTTTTAGCTGAATTGTTTTGTGCATGCCAACAAAAATACAAGGATCATGTCTACCAAGTTTGGGGCCAAAACTCCTTCCGAAAAAATTTTAAAAAATCCTGAACTCTAAAATGTTTCAAAAACCGTAAAAAATAGAAAACGAGTCGTCTTGCTATGAAACTTCACGTAAAGGCTTAAGGGAGCATCGTATGAATTTACAAGCCATAAAAATGGCATTGGCACACAAAAATATGAAGATGTGCCTAAACCCACCTACCACCCCATCGATCCACGGCTTGCGCAACTCGTCTCTCTAGCCGGCGTAGTGCCCACCCACCCGCTCGCCCGTTCGTTTTGTCGGTTGGCCTAGGCATACGGAGTTTATTCCCAGTCTAAGATCGGATCGGACCGAGGGTTGCGGCAGCACATGCTGGGCTTGGGCATGTGCTGGTGCCATATTTTTCTTCACCGGGGCACCATCATCGGAGAACCTGATCGACGGCATTGGGGTTCCGACAATCGGGGGGGCTGACGGGGTGTGCGCACATGATTTGCGGTGGGTGCTGGTACTTGGCCCTTATATTGGCCCCCTATCCCTCATCAAACCTCGAGAACTCACACCCCATCAAAAAGCATTTGAGATTTTATAGGTTTGTTGCCAGTAGCCATTAAAGTGTCTGATATGGGGACACTTTTTTCAAATGGTCGCAAAATCTTGTACACTTCGAGTTTTTAGCTGAATTGTTTTGTGCATGCCAACAAAAATACAAGGATCATGTCTACCAAGTTTGGGGCCAAAACTCCTACCGAAAAATTTTAAAAAATCATGAACTGTAAAATGTTTCAAAAATTGTGAAAAATAGAAAACGAGTCGTCTTGCCATAAAACTTCACGTAAAGGCTTAAGGGACCATTGTATGAATTTACAAGCCATAAAAATGGCATTGCCATGTAGAAATATGAAGATGTGCCTAAACCCACCTACCACCTTATCGATCCACGGCTTGCGTATCCCGTCTCTGTGGCCGGCGTAGTGCCCGCCCGCCCGCCCGCTTGTTTCGTCGGTTGGCTTAGGCATACGGAGTTCATTCCAGTCTAAGTTTAGATCAGATTGAGGGTTCCAGCAGCAAGATCGGTAGCACATAGAGGGGGACCCGACCGATCCCCAGCTTGCGCATCCCGCCCCTCTGGCCGGCTGAGCGCCCGCACGCTCGTTTCGTGGGTTGACTTAGGCGTACGGAGTTCATTCCCAGTCTAAGATCGGACCAAACCGAGGGTTGTGGCAGCACATTCTGGGCTCGAGCATATGCTGGTGCCGCATTTTTCTTCACCAGGGCACCATCGTCGAAGAACCTGACCGACGGTACTAGGGTTCCGACGATCAAGGGGGCCGGGGGGTGTGTGCACATAATGTGCGATGGGTGCTGGTACTTGGCCCTGATATTGTCCCCTATCCCTCATCAAACCTCGAGAACTCACACCCCCTTAAAGGGCATTTGAGATTTTACAGGTTTGCTGCCAGTAGCTATTAAAGTGTCTGAAATGGGGACACTTTTTTCAAATGGTCACAAAATCTTGTACACTTCGAGTTTTTAGCTGAATTCTTTTGTGCATGCCAAAAAAAATACAAGGATCACGTATTACAAGTTTGGGGCCAAAACTCCTTCCGAAAAAAGTAAAAAAAATCCCGAACCGTAAAAAGTTTCAAAAATCATGAAAATTAGAAAACGAGTCGTCTTGCCATGAAACTTCACGTGAAGGCTTAAGGGACCATTGTATGAATTTACAAGCCATAAAAATGGCATTGGCATGAAAAAATATGAAGATGTGCCTAGACCCACCTACCACCCTATCGATCCATGGCTTACGCATCCTGTCTCTCTGGCCGGCGTAGTGCCCACCCGCTCGCACACTCGTTTCGTGGGTTGACTGAGGCATACGGAGTTCATTCCTAGTCTAAGCATACGGAGTTCATTCCCAGTGTAAGCATACGAAGTTGATTCCCAGTCTAAGATCAGACCAAATCGAGGGTTACGGCAGCACATGCTGGGCTCGGGCATGTGCTGGTGCCGTTGTTTTCTTCGCCAGGGCAACATCGCCGGAGCATCGCCGGAGAACCTGACCGGCGGCATTGGGGTTCCGACGACCGGGGGGCCCGAGGGGGGTGTACGCACATGATGTGCGATGGGTGCTGGTACTTGGCCCTTATATTGGCCCCCTATCCCTCATCAAACCTCGAGAACTCACACCCACTTAAAGAGAATTTGAGATTTTACAGGTTGGCTGCCAATAGCCATTAAAGTGTCTTAAATGGGGACATTTTTTTCAAAAGGTCACAAAATCTTGTACACTTGGAGTTTTTAGCTGAATTTTTTTGTGCATGCCAACAAAAATAAAGTGATCACGTCTAGCAAGCTTGGGGCCAAAACTCCTTCTGAAAAAATTTTAAAAAATCCAGAACCGTAAAAATTTTCAAAAATCATGAAAAATAGAAAACGAGTCATCTTGCCATGCAACTTCTCGTGAGGGCTTAAGTGACCATTGTATGAACTTACAAGCCATAAAAATGGCATTGGCATGCAGAAATATGAAGATGTGCCTAAAACCACCTACCACCCTATCGATGCACGGCTTGCGCATCCTGTATCTCTAGACGACGTAGTGCCCGCCCGCTCGTTTCGTCAGTTGGCTTAGGCATACGGAGTTCATTCCCAGTCTAAGATCAGACCGAACCGAGGGTTGTGGCAGCAGGATCGACGGCGTGCAGAAGGGGACTCGATCGATCCCCGGCTTGCGCATCCCGCCCCTTTGGCCGGTTGAGCACTCGCACGCTCATTTCGTGAGTTGACTTAGGCATACAGAGTTCATTCCCAGTCTAAGCATACGGAATTCTTTCCCAGTCTAAGATCGGATCGAACCGAGAGTTATGGCAGCACATGCTGGGCTCGGGTATGTGCTGGTGCCGCATTTTTCTTCGACGGGGCACCATCGTTGGACCATCACCGGAGAACCTGACCGGCGGCATTGGGGTTCCGACGATCGGGGGGCCGGGGGGCGTTGTGCGCACATGATGTGTGATGGGTGCTGGTACTTGGCCCTTATATTGGCCCCCTATCCCTCATCAAACCTTGAGAACTCACACCCCCTTAAAGAGCACTTGAGATTTTACAAGTTTGCTGCCAGTAGCAATTAAAGTGTCTGAAATGGGGACACTTTTTTCAAATGGTCACAAAATCTTGTACACTTCAAGTTTTTAGCTGAATTCTTTTGTGCATGCCAACAATAATACAAGGATCATGTATTCCAAGTTTGGGGCCAAAACTCCTTCCGAAAAAATTAAAAAAAATCTCGAACCGCAAAAAGTTTGAAAAATCATGAAAAATAGAAAATGAGTCGTCTTGCCATGAAACTTCACGTGAAGGCTGAAGGGACCATTGTATGAATTTACAAGCCATAAAAATGGCATTGCCACACAGAAATATGAAGATGTGCCTAAAGCCACCTACCACCCTATCGATCCACAGCTTGCGCATCCAGTCTCTCTAGCCGGCATAGTGCCTGCCCGCCCGTCCGCCCGCTTGTTTCATCAATTGGCTTAGGCATACAGAGTTCATTCTCGATCTAAGATCCAACCAGACCAAGGGTTCCGATAGTAGGATCGGCAGCACGCAGAGGAGGACCCAATCGATCCCCGGCTTCCGTAACCCGCCCATCTGGCCGGCTAGGCGCCCGTACGTTCGTTTCGTGGGTTGACTTAGGCATACGGAGTTCATTCCAAGTCTAAGATCGGACCGAACCAAGGGTTGCGGTAGCACTTGCTGGGTTGGGGCATGTGCTGGTGCCGCATTTTTCTTCGTCGGGGCACCATCGCCGGAGCATCGTCGGAGAACCTGACCGGCGGCATTGGGGTTCTAGCGATCGGGGGGGCCAGGGGGTGTGCGCACATGATGTGCGATGGGTGCTGGTACTTGGCCCTTATATTGGCCCCCTATCCCTCATCAAACCTTGAGAACTCACACCCCCTTAAAGAGTTTTTGGGATTTTACAGGTTTGCTGCCAGTAGCCATTAAAGTGTCCGAAATGAGGACACTTTTTTCAAATGGACACAAAATCTTGTACACTTGGAGTTTTTAGCTGAATTTTTTTGTGCATGCCAATAAAAATAAAAGGATCACTTCTACCAAGTTTAGGGACAAATCGCCTTTCAAAAAAATTTTAAAAAAATCTCGAACCGCAAAAAGTTTCAAAAATCGTGAAAAATAGAAAACGAGTCGTCTTGCCATGAAACTTCACGTGAAGGCTTAAGGGACCATTGTATGAATTTATAAGCCATTAAAATGGCATTGGCATGCAGAAATATGAAGATGACCACCTACCACCCTATCGATCCACGGCTTGCGCATCCCATCTCTCTAGCCGACGTAGTGCCCGCCCACCCGCCCGCTCGTTTCATCGATTGGCTTAGGCATACGCAGTTCATTCCCAGTCTAAGATCAGATCGGATTGAGGGTTGCGATAGCAAGATCGACAGCACATAGAGGGGGACCCGATCAATCCCCAACTTGCTCATCCCGCCCCTCTAGCCGGCTGTGCGCCCGCACGCTCGTTTTGTTAGTTGACTTGGGCAAATGGAGTTCATTCCCAATCTAACCATACGGAGTTCATACCCAGTCTAAGATCGGACCAGACCGAAGGTTGCGGTAGCACATGCTGGGCTCGGTAATGTGCTTGTGCCGTATTTTTCTTCGTCGGGGTGCCATCGTCGGAGCATCGCTGGAGAACCTGACCGGCGGCATTGGGGTTCCTACGATCGGGGGGGCCGAGCGGGTGTGCGCACATGATGTGCAATGGGTGCTGGTACTTGGCCCTTATGATTGGCCCCTTATCCCCATCAACCTTTGAGAAGTCACACCACCTTAATAAGGCATTTTGGAGAGTTTTACAAGTTTGCTGCCCAGTAGCCATTAAGTGTCTAAAATGGGGAAATTTTTTCAAATGGTCACAAAATCTTTGACACTTCGAGTTTTTTAGCTGAATTTTTTTGTGCATGCCAACCAAAAATACAAGGATAACATCTAAAAAGTTTGGGGCCAAAACTCCTTCCAAAAAAATTTTAAAAATCTCGAACCTGTAAAAGATTTTGAAAATGGTGAAAAGTAGAAAACGAGTCGTTCTTGCCATGAAACTTTCACGTGAAGGCCTTAAGGGGACCAATGTAATGAATTTACAAATCCATAAAAAATGGCATTGGCATGCGAAATATAAAGATGTTACCTAAACCCACCTACCACGCCTATCGAATCCACGGGCTTTGCGCATCCCGCCCCTCTGGCCAGCGTAATGCCCGCCCGGCTCCGCCTCGTTTTCATCGGTTGGCCTTAGGCAATACAGAGTTCATTCCTAGTCAAAGATCAGACCCAAAACCGAGGGTTGCGGCAGCAGGATCGACAACAGTAGAAGGGGACCCAGCTGATCCCCGACTTGCACATCCCCGCCCTCTGGCGACTGGCGCGCCCGACGTTGTTTCGTGGGTTGACTTAGGCATACGGAGTTCATTCCCAGTCTAAGCATGCGGTTCATTTTTTAGTCTAAGATCAGACCGGGAACCGAGTGTTACGGCCTGGACAAATGCTGGGCTCGGGCATGTGCTGGTGTCCATTTTTCTGTCGGGGGCACCATCGTCAGAAGCATCGTCGAAAAATCTGAGCGGCAGCATTGGGGTTCCGACGATTGGGGGGTTCGGAGGGTGTGCGCACATGATGTGAGATGGGTGTTGGCACTTGGCCCTTATATTGGCCCCCTATCCCTCATCAAACCTCGAGAACTCACACCCCCTTAAAGAGCATTTGAGATTTTACAAGTTTGCTGCCAGTAGTAGCCATTAAAGTGTCTGAAATGGGGACACTTTTTTCAAATGGTTACAAAATCTTGTACACTTCGAATTTTTAGCTGCATTTTTTTGTGCATGCCAACAAAAATACAAGGATCACATCTACCAAGTTTGGGGCCAAAACTCCTTCTGAAAAAATTAAAAAAATCTCAAACTGCAAAAAGTTACGAAAATCGTGAAAAATGGAAAACGAGTCATCTTGCCATGAAACTTCACGTGAAAGCTTAAGGGACCATTGTATGAATTTACAAGGAATAAAAATGGCATTGGCATGCAGAAATATGAAGATGTGCCTAAACTCAACTACCACCCTATCGATCCACAGCTTGCGCATCCCGTCTCTCTGGCCGACGTAATGCCCCCCCGCCCGCCCGCTCGTTTCGTCGGTTGGCTTATGCATACGGAGTTCATTCCCAGTCTAAGATCGGACCGGACCGATCGTTGCAGCCACAGGATTGGCAGCACGTAGAGGGGGACCCGGCCGATCCCCGGCTTACACATCCTGCCCCTTTGGCCGGCTGAGGTCCCGTACGCTCGTTTCATGGGTTGACTTAGGCATACGGTGTTCATTGCCAGTCTAAGCATACGGAGTTCATTCCTAGTCTAAGATCGGACTGGACTGAGGGTTGCAGCAACACATGCTGGGCTCGGGCATGTGCTGGTGCCGCATTTTTCTTCACCGGGGCACCATCGCCGAAGCATCACCGAAGAACCTAACCAGCGACATTGAGGTTCCGACGATCGGGGGGCCGGGGGGTGTGCGCACATGATGTGCGGTGGGTGCTCGTACTTGGCCCTTATATTGGCCCCCTATCCCTCATCAAACCTTGAGAACTCACGCCCCCTTAAAGAGCATTTGAATTTTACAGGTTTGCTGCCAGTAGCCATTAGAGTGTCTAAAATGGGGACACTTTTTTCAAATGGTCACAAAATCTTGTACACTTCGAGTTTTTAGCTGAATTTTTTTGTGCATGCCAACAAAAACACAAGGATAACATCTAAAAAAGTTTTGGGCCAAAAATACTTCCAAAAAAATTTTAAAAATCCTGAACCGTAAAAAGTTTTAAAAATTATGGAAAATAGAAAACGAGTCGTCTTGCCATGAAACTTCACGTGAAGGGTTAAGGGACCATTGTACGAATTTACAAGCCATAAAAATGGCATTGGCACATAGAAATATGAAGATGTGCCTAAACCCACCTACCACCCTATCGATCCACGGCTTGCGCATCCCTTATCTCTGGCCGGTGTAGTGCCCGCCCGCCCACCCGCTCATTTCATTGGTTGGCTTAGGCATACGGAGTTCATTCCCAGTCTAAGATCAGACCAGACCGAGGGTTGCAGCAGCAAGATCGGCAGCACACAGAGGGGGACCCGATCGATCCCCGGCTTGTGCATCCCAGCCCTCTGGCCGGCTGAGAGCCCGCACGCTCGTTTCGTGGGTTGACTTAGGCATACGGAGTTCATTCCCAGTCTAAGATCGGACCGGACCGATGGTTACAGCAAAACATGCTGGGGTCGGGCATGTGCTGGTGTCACATTTTTCTTCGTCAGGGCACCATCGCCGGAGCATCGTCGGAGAATCTAACCGACGACGTTGGGGTTCCGACGATCGGGGGGGCCGGGGGGGTGTGCGCACATGATGTGCGATGGGTGCTGGTAGTTGGCCCTTATATTGGCCCCTTATCCCTCATCAAACCTTGAGAACTCACACCCCCTTAAAGAGCATTTGAGATTTTACAGGTCTGCTGCCAGTAGCCATTAAAGTGTTTGAAATGGGGAACTTATTTGAAATGGTCACAAAATCTTGTACACTTTGAGTTTTTAGCTGAATTTTTTTGTGCATGCCAAAAAAAATACAAGGATAACTCCTTCCAAAAAAATTTTAAAAAATCCCAAACCGTAAAAAGTTTTGAGAAATGTGAAAAATAGAAAACGAGTCGTCTTGCCATGAAACTTCACGTGAAGGGTTAAGGGACCATTGTATGAATTTACTAGCCATAAAAATGGCAATGGCATGCAGAAATTTGAAGATGTGGCTAAACCCACCTACCACCCTATCGATCCACGGCTTACGCATCCCGTCTCTCTGGCCGGTGTAATGCCTGCCTGCCCGCCCGCCCGCTCATTTCGTCGGTTGGCTTAGGCCTACGGAGTCCATTCCCAGTCTAAGATCGGACCAGACCGAGGGTTACGACAGTAGGATTGGCAACACGTAGAGGGGGACTCGATCGATCCTCGGCTTACGCATCTTGCCCCTCTGGCCGGCTGAGCCCCCGCACGCTCGTTTCGTGGGTTGACTTAGGCATACGATGTTCATTCCCAGTCTAAGCATACGGAGTTCATTCCTAGTCTAAGATTGGATCGAAACGAGGCTTGCGGCAACACATGCTGGGCTCGGACATGTGCTGGTGCCGCATTTTTCTTCACCGGGGCACCATCACCAGAGCATCGCCAAAGAACCTGACCGGCGGCATTACGATTTCGACGATCGGGGGGCTCGGGGGGGTGTGCGCACATGATGTGCGATGGGTGCTGGTACTTGGCCCTTATATTGGCCCCCCTACCCCTCATCAAGCCTCGAGAACTCACACCCCCTTAAAGAGCATTTGAGATTTTACAGGTTTGCTTCCAGTAGCCAATAAAGTGTCTGAAATGGGGACACTTTTTTCAAATGGTCACAAAATCTTGTACACTTTTCGGTTTTTAGGTGAATTGTTTTGTGCATGCCAACAAAAATACAAGGATCTCGTCGACCAAGTTTGGGGCCAAAACACCTTCCGAAAAAATTTTAAAAAATCTCGAACCGTAAAAAGTTTCAAAAATCGTGAAAAATATAAACCGAGTCGTCTTGCCATGAAACTTCACGTGAAGGCTTAAAGGACCATTGTATTAATTTACAAGCCATAAAAATTGCATTGGCATGAAGAAATATGAAGATGTGCCTAAACCCACCTACCACCCTATCGATCCACGGGTTGTGCATCCTGTCTCTCTGGCCGACGTAGTGCCCGCCCGCCCGCTCGTTTCGTCGGTTGGCTTAGGCATACGGAGTTTATTCCCAGTCAAAGATAGGAACAGACCGAGGGTTGCGGTAGCAAGATCGGCAGCACGGAGAGGGGGACCCGGTCGATTCCCGGCTTGCGTATCCCGCCCCCTGGCCGATTGAGCGCCCGCACGTTCATTTCATGGGTTGACTTAGGCGTACGGAGTTCATTCCCAGTCTAAGATTGGACTGGACCGAGGGTTCTGGCAGCACATGTTGGGCTCGGGCATGTGCTGGTGCCGCATTTTTCTTCATTGGGGCACCATCGTCGGAGCATCGCCTTAGAACCTAACCGACGGCATTAGGGTTCCGGCAATCGGGGGGGCCTAGGGGGGTGTGCCCACATGATGTGCGATGGGTCTGGTACTTGGCCCTCATATTGGCCCCTTATCCCTCATCAAACCTCGAGAACTCACACCCCCTTAAAGAGCTTTTGAGATTTTGCAGGTTTGCTGCCAGTAGCCATTAAAGTGTCTGAAATTGGGACACTTTTTTCAAATGGTCACAAAATCTTGTACACGTCGAGTTTTTAGCTGAATTTTTTTGTGCATGCCAAAAAAATACAAGGATCATGTCTACCAAGTTTGGGGCCAAAAATCGTTCCAAAAAAATTTTTAAAAATCCCGAACCGTAAAAAGTTTTGAAAATCATGAAAAATAGAAAATGAGTCATCTTGCCATGAAACTTAACGTGAAGGCCTAAGGGACCATTGTATGAATTTACAAGCCATAAAAATGGCATTGGCACATAGAAATATGAAGATGTGGCAGAACCCACATGCCACCCTATCGATCCACGGCTTGTGCATCCCATCTCTCTGGCCGGTGTAATGCCCGCCCGCCTGCTTGTTTCGTCGGTTGGCTTAGGCATACAGAGTTCACTCCCAGTCTAAGATCGGACAGGACTGAGGGTTGCAGTAGCAGGATCAATAGCACGTAGAGGGGGACCCGGTTGATCCCCGGCTTGCGCATCCTGCCCCTCTGGCCGACTGAGCGCCTGCACGCTCGTTTCATGGGTTGACTTAGGCATACGGAGTTCATTCCCTATCTAAGGTTACGAAGTTCATTCCCAGTCTAAGATTGGACTAGACCGATGGTTGTGACAGTACATGCTGGGCTCGGGCATGTGCTGGTGTCGCATTTTTCTTCGTCGGGGCATCATCATCGGAGCATCGTCGGAGAACCTGACCGGCAGCATTGGGGTTCCTGCGATCGGAGGGGCCGGGGGGGGTGTGCGCACATGATGTGCAATGGGTGCTGGTACTTGGCTCTTATACTTGCCCCTAATCCCTCATCAAACCTCAAGAACTCACACCCCCTTAAAGAGCATTTGAGATTTTACCGGTTTGCTGCCAGTAGCCATTAAAGTGTCTAAAATGGGGACACTTTTTTCAAATGGTCACAAAATCTTGTACACTTCGAGTTTTTAGCTGAATTTTTTTGTGCATGCCAACAAAAATACAAGGATCACGTCTACCAAGTTTGGGGCAAAACTCATTGCAAAAAAATTTAAAAAAATCCCGAACCGCAAAAGGTTTCGAAAATCTTGAAAAATAGAAAATGAGTCGTCTTGCAATGAAACTTCACGTGAAGGCTTAAGGGACCATTGTATGAATTTACAAGCCATAAAAATGGCATTGGCATGCAAAAATATGAAGATGTACCTAAACCCACCTACCACTCTATCGATCCACGGCTTGTGCATCCCGTCTCTCTGGCCGGCGTAGTGCCTGCCCGCCCGCCCGCCTGCCCGTTTCATCGGTTGGCTTAGGCATACGGAGTTCATTCCTAGTCTAAGATCAGACCGGATCGAGGGTTGCGGCAACAAGATCGGCAGCAGGCAGAGGGGGACCAGATCGATCCCCGACTTGCACATCCCGCCCTTCTGGCCGACTGACCTCCCGTACGCTCGTTTCGTGGGTTGACTTAGGCATACGGAGTTCATTCCCAGTCTAAGGTCGAACCGGACCGTGGGTTTTGGCAGCACATGTTGGGCTCGGGAATGTGCTGGTGCCGCATTTTGCTTCGTCAGGGCACCATCGTAGGAGCATCGCCGGAGAACCTAACCGGCGACATTGGGGTTCTGGCGATCGGGGGGGCTGGGGGGTGTGCGCACATGATGTGGGATGGGTGCTGGTACTTGGCCCTTATATTGGCCCCCTATCCCCATCAAACCTTGAGAACTCACACCCCCTTAAAGAGCATTTGAGATTTTACAGGTTTGCTGCCAGTAGCCACTAAAGTGTCTGGAATGGGGACATTTTTTTCAAATGGTCACAAAATCTTGTACACTTCGAGTTTTTAGCTGAATTTTTTTGTGCATGCCAAAAAAAATACAGGGATCCCGTCTACCAAGTTTGGGGCCAAAACTCCTTCCAAAAAATTTTAAAAAATCTCGAACCGTAAAAAGTTTCAAAAATCATGAAAAATAGTAAACAAGTCATCTTGCCATGAAACTTCATGTGAAAAATAGAAAACGAGTCGTCTTACCATGAAACTTCACGTGAAGGCTTAAGGGACCATTGTATGAATTTACAAGCCATAAAAATGGCATTGGCATGCAGAAATGTGAAGATGTGCCTAAACCCACCTACCACCCTATCGATCCACGGCTTGCGCGTCCCGTCTCTTTGGCCGGCGTAGTGCTCGCCCGTCCGTTCATTTCATCGGTTGGCTTAAGCATACGGAGTTCATTCCTAGTCTAAGATTAGACCAGACCGAGGGTTGCGGCAGCAAGATCGGCAGCATGTAGAGGGAGACCCAGCCGATCCCCGACTTGCGCATCCCGCCCCTCTGGCCGGCTAAGCACCCGCACGCTCATTTCATGGGTTGACTTAGGCATGCGGAGTTCATTCCCAGTCTATACATACGGAGTTCATTCCCAGTCTAAGATCGGACCAGACCGAGGGTTGAAGCGGCACATGCTGGGCTCGGGCATGTGCTGGTGCTGTATTTTTCTTCACCGGTGCACCATCGTCGGAGAACCTGACCGGCGGCAGTGGGGTTCAGGTGATCGGGGGGGCGGGGGGGTGTGCGCACATGATGTGCGATGCGTGCTGGTACTTGGCCCTTATATTGGCCCCCTATCCCTCATCAAACCTCGAGAACTCACAACCCCTTAAAGAGCATTTGAGATTTAACAGGTTTGCTGCCAGTAGCCATTAAAGTGTTTGAAATGGGGACATTTTTTTCAAATGGTCACAAAATCTTGTACACTTCGAGTTTTTAGCTGAATTTTTTTGTGCTTGCCAAAAAAAATACAAGGATCACGTCTACCAAGTTTGGGAAAAAAACTCCTTTCGAAAAAATTTTAAAAAATCTTGAACCGTAAAAAGTTTTGAAAATCACGAAAAATAGAAAACGACTCGTCTTGCCATGAAACTTGACGTGAAGTCTTAAGGGACCATTTTATGAATTTACAAGCCATAAAAATGGTATTGGCATGCAAAAATATGAAGATGTGCCTAATCCCACCTACCACCCTATCGATTCACGACTTGCACATCCCGTCTCTCTGGCCGACGTAGTGCCCGCCCGCCCGCCGGCCGCTCGTTTCATCGGTTGCCTTAGGCATATGAAGTTCATTCCCTGTCTAAGGTTGGACCAGACCGAGGGTTACGGCAGCAGGATCGGCAGCACATAGAGAGGGACCCCACCGATCCTCGGCTTATGTATCCCACCCCTCTGGCCGGTTGAGCACCCTCACGCTCGTTTCGTGGGTTCAGTTAGGCATACGGAGTTCATTCCCAGTCTAAGCATACGGAGTTCATTCCAAGTCTATGATCGGATCGGACCGAGGGTTGCGGCAGCACATGCTGGGCTTGGGCATGTGCTGGTGCCACTTTTTTCTTTGTCGGGGCACCATCACTGGAGCATCATCGGAGAACCTGACCGGCAGCATTAAGGGTCCGACGATCGGGGGGGCCAGGGGGTGTGCGCACATGATGTACGATGGGTGCTGGTACTTGGCCCTTATATTGGCCCTCTATCCCTCATCAAACCTCGAGAACTCACACCCCCTTAAAGAGCGTTTGAGATTTTACAGGTTTGCTGCCAGTAGCCATAAAAGTGTCTGAAATGGGGACACTTTTCTCAAATGGTCACAAAATCTTGTACACTTCGAGTTTTTAGCTAAATGTTTTTGTGCATGGCAACAAAAATAAAAGGATCACGTCTACCAAGTTTGGGGCCAAAACTCCTTTCGAAAAAATTTAAAACAATCTCAAAGCGTAAAAAGTTTCGAAAATCTTGAAAAATAGAAAATGAGTCATCTTGCCATGAAACTTCACGTGAAGGCTTAAGAGACCATTGTATGAATTCACAAGCCATAAAAATGGCATTGACACTTAGAAATATGAAGATGTGCCTAAACCGACCTATCACCCTATCGATCCATGGCTTGCGCATCCCGTCTCTCTGGCCGGTGTAGTGCCCGCCCGCCCGTCCCCTCGTTTCGTGGGTTGGCTAAGGCATACGGAGTTCATTCCCAGTCTAAGATCGGACCGGATCGAGGGTTGCGGCAGCAGGATCGGTAGCAGACAGAAGGGGACCCGGTCGATCCCCGGCTTGCCCGTCCTACCCTTCTAGCCGGCTAAGCACCCGCGCGCTCGTTTCGTGGGTTGACTTAGGCATACGAAGTTCATTCCCTGTCTAAGCCTGAGGAGTTCATTCCCAGTCTAAGATCAGACCGAACCGAGGGTTACGGCAGCACATACTGGGCTCGGGCATGTGTTGGTGCCACAATTTTCTTCGTCTGGGCACCATCGTCGGAGCATCGTCGGAGAACCTGACCGGTGGCTTTGGGGTTCTGACGATCGGGGGGCCAGGGGGTGTGTGCACGTGATGTGCAATGGGTGCTGGTACTTGGCCCTTATATTGGCCCCCTATCCCTCATCAAACCTTGAGAGCTCACAACCCCTTAAAGAGCATTTGAGATTTTACAGGTTTACTGCCAGTAGCAATTAAAGCATCTGAAATGGGGACACTTTTTTCAAATGGTCACAAAATCTTGTACACTTCGAGTTTTTAGCTTAATTTTTTTGTGCATGCCAACAAAAATACAAGGATCACGTCTACCAAGTTTGGGGCCAAAAATTCTTTCGAAAAAATTTTAAAAAATCTCGAACGGTAAAAAGTTTTGGAAATCATGAAAAATAGAAAACGAGTTGTCTTGCCATGAAACTTCACATGAAGGCTTAAGGGACCATTGTATGAATTTACAAGAAATAAAAATGGCATTGGCACATAGAAATATGAAGATGTGCCTAAACCCACTACCACCCTATCGATCCACAGCTTGCGCATCCCGTCTCTTAGGCATACGGAGTTCATTCCCAGTCTAAGATCAGACCAGACCGAGGGTTGTGGGAGCAGGATCAACAGCATGCAGAGGTGGACCCGATCGATCCCCGGCTTGTGCATCCCGCCTGTTTGGTCGGCTGAGCGCCCGCACGCTTGTTTCATGGGTTGACTTAGGCATACGGAGTTCATTCCTAGTCTATGCATATAGAATTCATTCCCAGTCTAAGATCGGACCAGACCGAGGGTTTCGGCAGCACATGCTGGGCTTGGGCATGTTTTGGTGGTGCATTTTTCTTCGTCGGGGCACCATCGCCGGAGCATCATCGGAGCATGTCCTGGTGCCGCATTTTTTTTTGCCGGGGCACCATCACCGAAGCATCGTCGAAGAACTTGACCGGTGGCATTGGGGTTCCGACGATCGGGGGGGTCGAGGGGGCTGTGCGCACATAATGTGCGATGGGTGCTGGTACTTGGCCCTCATATCGGCCCCCTATCCCTCATCAAACCTTGAGAACTCACACCCCCTTAAAGAGGATTTGAGATTTTACAGGTTTGCTGCCAGTAGCCATTAAAGTGTCTTAAATGGGGACAGTTTTTCCAAATGGTCACAAAATGTTGTACACTTCAAGTTTTTAGCTGAATTTTTTTGAGCATACTAACAAAAATAAAAGGATCACGTCTACCAAGGTTGGGGCCAAAACTCCTTCCGAAAAAATTTTAAAAAATCTTGAACCGCAAAATGTTTCAAAAATCATGAAAAATAGAAAACGAGTTGTCTTGCCATGAAACTTCATGTGAAGGCTTAAGGGAGCATTGTATGAATTTACAAGCCATAAAAATAGCATTGGCATGCAGAAATATGAAGACGTGCCTAAACCCACCTACCACCCTATCGATCCATGACTTGCGCATCCCGTCTCTCTACCTGGCGTAGTGCCTGCCCGCCCGCCCGCTCGCTCATTTCGTCGGTTGGCTTAGGCATATGGAGTTCATTCCCAGTCTAAGACCACACCGGACCGAGGGTTGATGCAACAGGATTGGTAGCATGTAGAGGGAGACCCGGCCGATCCCTGGCTTGCGCATTTCGCCCCTCTGGCCGGCTGAGCGCCCGTACGCTCGTATCGTGCGTTGACTTAGGCATACGGAGTTCATTCCCAGTCTAAGTATACGGAGTTCATTCTCAGTCTAAGATCAGATCGGACTGACGGCTATAGCAGCACATGCTAGGCTCCGACATGTGCTGGTGTCGCATTTTTCTTCGTCGGGGCACCATCACCGGAGCATCGTCAGAGAACCTGACCGACGGCATTGGGGTTCCGACGATCAGGGGGGGCCAGGGGGTGTGCACACATGATGTGTGATGGGTACTGGTACTTGGCCCTTATATTGGCCCCCTATCCCTCATCAAACCTCGAGAACTCACACCCCCTTAAAGAGCATTTCAGATTTTACAGGTTTGCTGTCAGTAGCAATTAAAGTGTCTGAAATGGGGACACTTTTTTCAAATGGTCACAAAATCTTGTACGCTTTGACTTTTTAGCTGAATATTGTTGTGCATGCCAACAAAAGTACAAGGATCAAGTCTACCAAGTTTGGGGCCAAAACTCCTTCTGAAAAAATTTTAAAAAATCCCAAACCGTAAAAAGTTTCAAAAATCGCGAAAAATAGAAAACGAGTCGTCTTGCCATGAAACTTCACGTGAAGGCTTAAGGGACAATTGTATGAATTTACAAGCCATAAAAATGGCATTGGCATGTAGAAATATGAAGATGTGCCTAAACCCACCTACCACCCTATCGATTCACGGGTTGCACATCCCGTCTCTCTAGCCGACGTAGTGCCCGCCCGCCCGCCCGCCCGTTCATTTCATCGGATGGCTTAGGCATACGAAGTTCATTCTCAGTCTAAGATCAGACAGGATCGAGGGTTGCAACAGCACGTTGAAAGGGATCTGGTCGATCCTCGGCTTGTGCACCCTGCCCCTCTGGCTGGTTGGGCACTCGCATGCTCGTTTCGTGGGTTGACTTAGGCATACGGAGTTCATTCCCAGTCTAAGCATACGGAGTTCATTCCCAGTCTAAGATCAGACCAGACCGAGGGTAGCACATGCTGGGCTCGGGCATTTACTGGTGTCGCATTTTTCTTCGTCGGGTTACCATCACCGGAGCATCGTCGAAGAACCTGACCGGCGGCATTGGGATTCCAGCGATTGGGGGGGCCGGGGGGTGTGCGCACTTGATGTGCGATGGGTGCTGGAACTTGGCTCTTATATTGGCCCCCTATCCCTCATCAAACCTCGAGAACTCACACCTCCTTAAAGAGCATTTCAGATTTTACAAGTTTGCTATCAGTAGCAATTAAAGTGTCCGAAATGGGGACACTTTTTTCAAATGGTCACAAAATCTTGTACGCTTCGAGTTTTTAGCTGAATATTTTTCTGCATGCCAACAAAAATACAAGGATCACGTCTACCAAGTTTGGGGCCAAAACTCTTTCCGAAAAAATTTTCAAAAATCTCGAACCGCAAAAAGTTTCAAAAATTGTGAAAAATAGAAAACGAGTCGTCTTGCCATGAAACTTCACGTGAAGGCTTAAGGGACCATTGTATGAATTTACAATCCATAAAAATGGCATTGGCATGCAGAAATATGAAGATGTGCCTAAACCCACCTACCACCTTATCGATCTACGGCTTACGTATCCTGTCTCTCAGGTCGGCGTAGTGCCCGCCCGCCTGCACGCCTGCTCATTTTGACGGTTGGCTTAGGCATACGGAGTTCATTCCCAATCTTAATCGGATCGAACCGAGGGTTGCGGCAGCAAGATCGGTAGCACGCAGAGGGGGACCCGACCGATCCTCGGTTGAGCACCCGCACGCTTATTTTGTGGGTTGACTTAGCCATACGGAGTTCATTCCCATTCTAAGATCGGACCAGACCGAGGGTTGCGGCAGCACATGCTGGGCTCGGGCATGTGCTGGTGCCACATTTTTCTTCGCCGGAGCATCACCGGAGAACCTGACCAATGGCAGTGGGGTTCCGACGATCGGGGGGGCCGGGGGGTGTGCGTACATGTTCTGCGATGGGTGCTGGTACATGGCCCTTGATTGGCCCCCTATCCCTCTTCAAACCTCGAGAACTCACACCCCCTTAAAGAGCAATTCAGATTTACAGGTTTGCTGGCAGTAGCCATTAAAATGTCTGAATTGGGGACACTTTTTTCAAATGGTCACAATATCTTATATGCTTCGAGTTTTTAGCTGAATTTTTTTGTGGATGCCCACAAAAATACATGGATCATGTCTACCTAGTTTGGGGTCAAAACTCCTTTCAAAAAAATTTTAAAAAGTCTCGAACTGTAAAAAGTTTCAAAAATTGTGAAAAATAGAAAACGAGTCGTCTTGCCATGAAACTTCACGTGAAGGCTTAAGGGACCATTGTATGAATTTACAAGCCATAAAAATGGCATTGGCAACCAGAAATATGATGATGTGCCTAAACCCACCTGCCACCCTATCGATCCACGGCTTGCGCATCCCGTCTCTCTGGCCGGGGTAGTGCCCGCCCGCCCGCCAACTCGTTTCGTCGGTTGGCTTAGGCATACGGAGTTCATTCCCAGTCTAAGAATGGACCGGACCTAGGGTTGCGGCAGCAGGATCGGTAGCACGCAGAGGGGGACACGATCGATCCCCGGCTTGCGCATCCTGCCCCTCTGGCCGACTGAGCGCCCGTACGATCGTTTCATGGGTTGAGTTAGGCATACGGAGTTCATTCCTAGTCTAAGATCGGACTGGACCGAGGGTTGTGGCAGCACATGCTGGGCTCGGGCAAGTGCTGGTGCTGCATTTTTCTTCGCCAGGGCACCATCGCCGGAGAACTTGACCGGCGGCATTGGGGTTCCGACGATCGGGGGGGCCGGGGGCGCTGTGCGCACATAATGTGCGAAGGGTACTGGTACTTGGCCCTCATATTGCCCCCCTATCCCTCATCAAACCTCGAGAACTTTCATCCCCCTAAAGAGCATTTGAGATTTTACAGGTTTGCTGCCAGTAGCCATTAAAGTGTCTGAAATGGGGACACTTTTTTCAAATGGTCACAAAATCTTGTACACTTCGAATTTTTAGATGAATTTTTTTGAGCATGCCAACAAAAATACGAGGATCACGTCTAATATGTTTGGGGCCAAAACTCCTTCCAAAAAAATTTTAAAAAATCCTGAACCGCAAAAAGTTTTGAAAATCGTGAAAAATAGAAAACAAGTCATCTTGCCATGAAACTTCACGTGAAGGCTTAAGTGACCATTATATGAATTTACAAGCCATAAAAACGGCATTGGCATGCAGAAATATGAAGATGTGCCTAAACCCACCTACCACCCTATCGATCCATGACTTACGCATCCCGTCTCTCTGGCCGACGTAGTGCTCGCCCGCCCGTCCGCCCGCCCACCCGCTCGTTTCGTCGGTTGGCTTAGGCATATGGAGTTCATTCCCAGTCTAAGGTCAAACCAGACCGAGGGTTTTGGCAACAGGATCGGCAGCACACAGAGGGGAACTCGGCCGATCCCCGACTTACGTATCCTGCCCCTCTGGCCGGCTGAGCGCCCGCACGCTCGTTTTATAGGTTGGCTTAGGCATACGGAGTTCTTTCCCAGTCTAAGATCAGACCAGACCGAGGGTTGCGGCAGCACATGCTGGACTCGGGCATGTGCTGGTGCCGTATTTTTCTTCGTCTGGGCACCAATGCCGGAGCATCGTCGGAGAACCTGACTGGCGGCATTGGGGTTCTAGCGATCGGAGGGGCCGGGGGGCGGGGTGTACGCACATGATGTGCGATGGGTGCTGGTACTTGGCTGTTATATGGACCCCCTATCCCTCATCAAACCACCAGAACTCACACCCCCTTAAAGAGCATTTGAGATTTTACAGGTTTGTTGCCAGTAGCCATTAAAGTGTCTGAAATGGGGACACTTTTTTCAAAATGGTCATAAAATCTTGTACACTTTGAGTTTTTACCTGAAATTTTTTGTGCATGCGAACAAAAATACAAGGATCACGTCTAATAAGTTTGTTGCCAAAACTCTTGTCGAAAAAATTTTAAAAAATCCCGAACCGCAAAATGTGAAAAATAAAAAACGAGTCGTCTGGCCATGAAACTTCACGTGAAGGCCTAACGTACCATTGTATGATTTTACAAGCCATAAAAATGGCATTGACACGCAGAAATATGAAGATGTGCCTAAACCCACCTACCACCCTATCGATCCACGGCTTACGCATCCCGTCTCTCTGGCCGGCGTAGTGCCCGCCCACCCGCCCGCCCGTTCGTTTCGTCGGTTGCCTTAGGCATACGGAGTTCATTCCCAGTCTAAGATCGGACCGGACCGAGGGTTACGGCTGTAGGATCAGCAGTACGTAGAAGGGGATCCGGCCAATCACCGGCTTGTGCATCCCTTCCCTCTGGCCGGCTGAGCGCCCACACACTCGTTTCGTGGGTTGACTTAGGCATACGAAGTTCATTCCCAGTCTAAGCATACAGAGTTCATTCCCAGTCTAAGATCGGACCTGACCGAGGGTTACGGTACCACATGCTGGGCTCGTGCATGTGCTGGTGTCGTATTTTTCTTCACCGGGGCACCATCGTCGGAGTGTCACCGGAGAACCTGACCGGTGGCATTGGGGTTCCGACGATGGGAGGGGGGCCAGGGGGGGTGTGCGCACATGATGTGCGATGGGTGCTGGTACTTCACCCTTATATTGGCCCCCTATCCCTCATCAAAGCTCGAGAACTCACACCCCCTTAAAGAGCATTTGAAATTTTACAGGTTTGCTGCCAGTAGCCATTAAAGTGTCTGAAATGGGGACACTTTTTTCAAATGGTCACAAAATCTTGTACGCTTCGAGTTTTTAGCTGAATATTTTTGTGCAGTATAACAAAAATACAAGGATCACGTCTACCAAAAAAATTTTAAAAAATCTTGAACCGTAAAAAGTTTCAAAAATCGTGAAAAATAGAAAACGACTCATCTTGCCATCAAACTTCACGTGAAGGCTTAAGGGACCAATGTATGAATTTACAAGCCATAAAAATGGCATTGGCACGTAGAAATATGAAGATGTCCCGTCTCTCTAGTCGGCGTACCGCCCACCTGCCCGCCCGTTCGCTCGTTTCGTCGGTTGGCTTAGGCATACGAAATTCATTCCCAGTCTAAGATCGGATCAGACCGAGGGTTACAACAACAGGATCGAAAGCACACAGAGGGGGACCTGGCCGATCCCCGGCTTGTGCATCCCACCCCTCTGGCAGGCTGAGCACCCACACGCTCGTTTCGTGGGTTGACTTAGGCATACGGGGTTCATTCCCAGTCTAAGCATAGGGAGTTCATTCCCAGTCTAAGATCGGACCAGACCAAGGGTTGCGACAGCACATGCTGGGCTCGGGCATGTGCTGGTGCCGTATTTTTCTTCACTGGGGCACCATCATCGGAGCATCACCGGAGAACCTGACCTGCGACATTGGAGTTCCGACGATCAGGGGGTCGGGGGGTGTGCGCACATGATGTGCAATGGGTGCTGGTACTTGGCCCTTATATTGGCCCCCTATCCCTCATCAAACCTCAAGAACTCACACCCCCTTAAAGAGCATTTGAGATTTTACAAGTTTGCTGCCAGTAGCCATTAAAGTGTCTGAAATGGGGACATTTTTTTCAAATGGTTACAAAATCTTGCACGCTTCGAGTTTTGCACTGAATTTTTTTGTGCATGCCAACAAAAATACAAGGATCATGTCTACCAAGTTTGGGGCCAAAACTCCTTCCGAAAAAATTTTAAAAAATCCCAAACCGTAAAAAGTTTTAAAAATCGTGAAAAATAGAAAACGAGTCGTCTTGCCATGAAACTTCACGTGAAGGCTTAAGGGACCATTGTATGAATTTACAAGCTATAAAAATGGCATAGGCATGCAGAAATATGAAGATGTGCCTAAACCCACCTACCACCCTATCGATCCACGGCTTGCGCATCCCGTCTCTCTGGCCGGCGTAGTGCCCGCCCGTCCGCCCGCTGCTCTTTTTGTTGGTTGGCTTAGGCATACGGAGTTCATTCCCAGTCTAAGATCAGACCAGATCGAGGGTTGCAATAGCAGGATCGATAGCAGGCATAGGGGGACCCGACCGATCTCCGGCTTGCACATCCCGCCCCTCTGGCCGACTGAGCGCCCGCACGCTCATTTCGTGGGTTGACTTAGACATATGGAGTTCATTCCTAGTCTAAGCATACGGAGTTCATTCCCAGTCTAAGATCGAACCAGATCGAGGGTTACGACAGCACATGCTGGACTTGGGCATGTGCTGGTGCTGCATTTTTCTTCGCCGGGGCACCATCACCGGAGCATCGTCGGAGAACCTGACCGACGGCATTGGGGTTCCGACGATCGGGGGGCCGGGGGGTGTCACATGATGTGCGATGGGAGCTGGTACTTGGCCCTTATATTGGCCCCCTATCCCTCATCAAACCTCAAGAACTCACACCCCTTTAAAGAGCATTTGAGATTTTACAGGTTTGCTGCCAATTGCCATTAAACTGTTTGAATTGGGGATACTTTTTTCAAATGGTCACAAAATCTTGTACACTTCGAGTTTTTAGCTGAATTTTTTTGTGCATGCCAACAAAAATACAAGGACCACGTCTACGAAGTTTGGGACCAAAACTCCTTCGAAAAAAATTTAAAAAAATCCTGAACAACAAAAAGTTTTGAAAATCATGAAAAATAGAATACGAGTCGTCTTGCCGTGAAACTGCACGTGAAGTTTTAAGGGACCATTGTATGAATTTACAAGCTAGAAAAATGGTATTGGCATGAAGAAATATGAAGATATGCCTAAACCCACCTACCACCCTATCGATCCACGACTTGCGCATCCCATCTCTCTGGCCGGCGTAGTGCCCGCCCGCCCGCCCACCCGCCCACCCGCTCGTTTCGTCGGTTGGCTTAGGCATACGGAGTTCATTCCCAGTCTAAGATCGGACTGGACTGAGGGTTACGGTAGCAGGATCTGTAGCACACAGAGGTGGACCCGGCCGATCCCCGGCTTGCCCATCCCGCCCCTCTGGTCGGCTGAGCGCCCGCATGCTCGTTTCGTGGGTTAACTTAGGCATACGGAGTTCATTCCCAGTCTAAGCATACAGAGTTCATTCCCAGTCTAAGATCGAACCGGATCGAGGGTTACGGCAGCACATGTTGGGCTCGGGCATGTGCTAGCACCGCATTTTTCTTCATCGAGGCACCATCGCTGGAGCATCACCGAAGAACCTGACCGGCGGCGTTGGGGTTTCGACGATCGGGGGGGCTAGGGGGTGTTGCACATGATGTGCGATGGGTGCTAGCACTTGGCACTTATATTGGCCCCCTATCCCGCATCAAACTTCAAGAACTCACACCCCCTTAAAGAGCATCTGAGATTTTACAGGTTTGCTGCCAGTAGCCATTAAAGTGTCTGAAATGGGGACACTTTTTTCAGATGGTCACAAAATCTTGTACACTTCGAGTTTTTAGCTGAATTTTTTTGTGCATGCCAACAAAAATACAAGGATCACATCTACCAAGTTTGAGGCCAAAACTCCTTCCGACAAAATTTTAAAACATCCCGAACCGCAAAAAGTTTTGAAAATCATGAAAAATAGAAAACGAGTCGTCTTGCCATGAAACTTCACGTGAAGGCTTAAGGGACCATTCTATGAATTTACAAGCCATAAAAAGGGCATTGGCATGCAGAAATATGAAGATGTGCCTAAACCCACCTACCACCCATCGATCCACGGCTTGTGCATCCCGTCTCTCTGCCCGGCGTAGTGCCCGCCCGCCTGCCCGCCCATTCGTTTCGTCAGTTGGCTTAGGCATACGGAGCTCATTCCCAGTCTAAGATCAGACCAGTTGAGGGTTGCAGCAGCAGGATCGGTAGCACGTAGAGAGGGGCCCGGCCGATCCTCGGCTTGCGCATCCCGCCCCTCTGGCCGACTAAGCACCCGCACGCTCGTTTCGTGGGTTGACTTAGGCATACGAAGTTCATTCCAAATCTAAGCATACGGAGTTCATTCCCAGTCTAAGATCAAACTGGATCGAGGGTTACGACAGCACATGCTGGGCTCGGGCTTGTGCTGGTGTCGTATTTTTCTTCACCGAGACACCATCGCCGGAGCATCACCAGAGAACCGGACTGGCGGCATTGGAGTTCCAGCAATCGGGGGGCCGGGGGGGGTGTGCTAACATGATGTGGAATGGGTGCTTGTACTTGGCCCTTGTATTGGCCCCCTATCCCTCATCAAACCTCAAGAACTCACTCCCCTTAAAAGAGCATTTGAGATTTTACAAGTTTGCTACCAGTAGCAATTAAAGTGTCTGAAATGGGGATACTTTTTTGAAATGGTCAAAAAATGTTGTACAGTTTGAGTTTTTAGCTGAATTTTTTTGTGCATGCCAAAAAAAATACAAGGATCACGTCTACCAAGTTTGGGGCCAAAACTCCTTTCGAAAATATTTAAAAAAATCTCAAACCATAAAAAGTTTTGAAAATTGTGAAAAATAGAAAACGAGTCGTCTTGCCATGAAACTTCACGTGAAGGCTTAAGGGACCATTGTATGAATTTACAAGCCATAAAAATGGCAATGGCATGCAGCAATATGAAGATGTGCCTAAACCCACCTATCACCCTATCGATCCACGGCTTGCACATCCCGTCTCTTTGTCCGACGTAGTGCCCGTCCGCCCGCCCGCCCGCTCGTTTCGTCGGTTGGCCTAGACACACGGAGTTCATTCCCAGTCTAAGATCGGACTGGACCAAGGTTTGTGGCAACAGGATCGACAGCACGCAGAGGGGTACCCGACTGATCCCTGGCTTGTGCATCTCGCCCCTCTGGCCGATTGAGCGCCCGCAAGCTCGTTCCTTGGGTTGACTTAGGCATACAGAGTTCATTCCTAGTCTAACCATACGGAGTTCATTCCCAGTCTAAGATCGGACCGGACCGAAGGTTGCGATAGCACATGCTAGGCTCGGGCATTTGCTGGTGCCGTATTTTTCTTCGTCGGGGCACAATCTCTGCTGAACCTGACCGACGGCATTGGGGTTCCGACGATGGGGGGCCCGAGGGGGTGTGCGCACATGATGTGCGATGGGTGCTGGTACTTGGCCCTTATATTGGCCCCCTATCCCTTATCAAACCTTGAGAACTCACAACCCCTCAAAAAGCATTTGAGATTTTACAGGTTTCCTGCCAGTAGCCATTAAAGTGTTTGAAATGGGGACACTTTTTTCAAATGGTCACAAAAATCTTGTACACTTTGAGTTTTTAGCTGAATTTTTTTGTGCATGCCAACAAAAATAAAAGGCTCACGTCTATGAAGTTTGGGGCCAAAACTCCTTCTGAAAAAATTTTAAAAAACCCCGAGCCGTAAAAAGTTTCGAAAATCATTAAAAAATAGAAAAGGAGTCAGCTTGCCATGAAACTTCACGTGAAGGCTTAAAAGACCATTGTATGAATTTACAAGCCATAAAAATGGCATTGGCATGCAGAAATATGAAGATGTGCCTAAACCCACCTGTCACCCTATCGATCCACGGCTTGCGCATCCCGTCTCTTTGGCCGACGTAATGCCCGCCTGCCCGCCCGCCCGCTCGTTTCGTCAATTGGCTTAGGCGTACGGAGTTCATTCCCAGCTAAGATCAGACTGGACCAAGGGTTGCAGTAGCAGGATTGATAACACGTAGAGGGGGACCCGACAGATCCCCGGCTTGCGTAGCCTGCCCCTCTGGCCGACTGAGCGCCTCGTTTCATGGGTTGACTCAGGCATACGGAGTTCATTCCCAGTCTAAGCATACGGAGTTCATTCCCAGTCTAAAATTGGACTGCACCGAGGGTTGCGCCAGCACATTCTGGGCTCAGGCATGTGCGGGTGCCGCATTTTTCTTCGTCGGGGCACCATCGTCGGAGCAACGCCGAAGAACCTAACCGACGGCGTTGGGGTTCCGATGATCGGGGGGGCCGGTGGGGGTGTGCGCACATGATGTGCGATGGGTGCTGGTTTTTGGCCCTTATATTGGCCCCCTATCCCTCATCAAACCTTGAGAACTCACTCCCCCTTAAAGAGCATTTGAAATTTTACAGGTTTGCTGCCAATAGCCATTGAAGTGTCTAAAATGGGGACACTTTTTTCAAGTGGTCACAAAATCTTGTACACTTCGAGTTTTCAGGTGAATTTTTTTGTGCATGCCAACAAAAATACAAGGATCATGGCTACCAAGGTTGGGGTAAAACTCCTTCCAAAAAAATTTTAAAAAATCTCGAACCCCAAAAAGTTTTGAAAATAATGAAAAATAGAAAATGAGTCGTCTTGCCATGAAAGTTCACGTGAAGGCTTAAGGGACCATTGTATGAATTTACAAGCCATAAAAATGGCATTGGCATATAGAAATATGAAGATGTGCCTAAACCCACCTACCACCCTATCGATCCACGGCTTGCGCATCCCGTCTCTCTGGCCGACCTAGTGCCCGCCCGCCCGCCCGCTCGTTTTGTCGGTTGGCTTAGGCATACGAAGTTCATTCCAGTCTAAGATCGAACCGGACCAAGGGTTGCGGTAGCAGGATCAGCAGCACGCAAAGGGGGACCTGATCAATCCCTGACTTGTGCATCTCACCCCTCTGGTCGACTGAGCACCGGCACGCTCGTTTCGTGGGTTGACTGAGGCATACGGAGTTCATTCCCAGTCTAAGCATACGGAGTTCATTCCCGATCTAAGATTGGACTGGACCGAGGGTTACGGCAGCAAATACTGGGCTCGAGCATGTGCTGGTACCGCATTTTTCTTTGCCGGGGTACCATCGTCGGAGCATCGCCGGAGAACCTGACCGGCGGCATTGGGGTTCCGGCGATCGGGGGGCCGGGGGGGGTTGTGCGCACAGGACGTGTGATGGGTGCTAGTACTTGGCCCTTATATTGGCCCCTATCCCTCATCAAACCTCGAGAACTCACACCCCTTTAAAGAGCATTTGAGATTTTAGAGGTTTGTTACCAGTAACCATTAAAGTGTTTGAAATGGGGACACTATTTTCAAATGGTCACAAAAGCTTGTACACTCCGAGTTTGTAGCTGAATTTTTTTTTGCATGCCAACAAAAATACAAGGATCACGTCTACCGAGTTTGGGGCCACAACCCCTTCTGAAAAAATTTTAAAAAATCCTGAACCATAAAAAGTTTCAAAAATTGTGAAAAATAGAAAACAAGTTGTCTTGCCATGAAACTTCATGTGAAGGCTTAAGGGACCATTGTATGAATTTACAAGCCATAAAAATGGCATTGGCATACAGAAATATGAAGATGTACCTAAACCCACCTACCACCCTATCGATCCACGGCTTGCGCATCCCGTCTCTCTGGCCGACGTAGTGCCCGCCTGCCCGCCCACCCGCTCGTTTCGTCGGTTGGCTTCGGCATACGGAGTTCATTCCCAGTCTAAGATCGGACCAGACAAGGGTTGCAGCAGCTGCAGAGGGGGACCCGATCGATCACCGGCTTGCGCATCCCGCCCCTTTGGTCGGCTGAGCACCCGCACGCTCGTTTCGTGGGTTGACTTAGGCATACGGAGTTCATTCCTAGTCTAAGCATACGGAGTTCATTCCCAGTCTAAGATCGTACCAGACCAAGGGTTGCGACAGCACATGCTGGGCTCGGGCATGTGCTGGTGCCGCATTTTTATTTGCCAGGGCACCGTCGTCGGAGCATCGTCGGAGAACCTGACCGGCGGCATTGGGTTCCGACGATCTGGAGGGGTGTGCGCACATGATGTGCGATGGGTGCTGGTACTTGGCCCTTATATTGGCCCCCTATCCCTCATCAAACCTCGACAACTCACACCCCCTTAAAGAGCATTTGAGATTTTACAGGTTTGCTGCCAGTCGCCATTAAAGTGTCTGAAATGGGGACACTATTTTCAAATGGTCACAAAATCTTGTACACTTCGAGTTTTTAGCTGAATTTTTTTGTGCATGCCAAAAAAAATACAAGGATCACGTCTACCAAGTTTGGGGCCAAAACCCTTTCCGAAAAAATTTTAAAAAAATCCCGAACCATAAAAAGTTTTAAAAATTGTGAAAAATATAAAACGAGTCGTCTTGCCATGAAACTTCACGTGAAGTCTGAAGGGACCATTGTATGAATTTACAAGCCATGAAAATGGCATTGGCATGCAAAAATATGAAGATGTGCCTAAACCCACCTACCACCTTATCGATCCACGGGTTGCGCATCCCGTCTCTCTAGCCGACGTAGTGCCCGCCCGCCCGCTCGTTTTGTCGGTTGGCTTAGGCATACGGAGTTCATTCCCAGTCTAAGATTGGACCAGACCGAGGGTTACGGTAGCAGGATCGGTAGCACGCAGAGGGGGACCCGGTCGATCACCGGCTTGCGCATCCCACCCCTCTGGCCGGCTGAGCGCCCGCACGTTCGTTTCATGGGTTGACTTAGGCATACGGAGTTCATTCCTAGTCTAAGCATACGGAGTTCATTCACAGTCTAATATCGGATCGAAGCGAGGGTTACGACAGCACATGCTGGGCTCGGGCATGTGCTGGTGCTGCATTTTTCTTCGTCGGGGCACCATCGCCGGAGATCCTGACCGACGGCATTGGGGTTCCGACAATCGGGGGGGCTGGGGGGTGTGCGCACATGATGTGCGATGGGTGCTGGTACTTGGCCCTTATATTGGCCCCCTATCCCTCATCAAACCTTGAGAACTCACACCCCCTTAAAGAGCATTTGACATTTTACCGGTTTGCTGCCAGTACCCATTAAAGTGTCTAAAATTGGGACACTATTTTCAAATGGTCACAAAAATCTTGTACACTTCGAGTTTTTAGCTGAATTTTTTTGTGCATGCCAACAAAAATAGAAGGATCACGTCTACGAAGTTTTGGGCCAAAACTCCTTTCGAAAAAATTTAAAAAAACCTCGAACCGTAAAAAGTTTCAAAAATCATGAAAACTAGAAAATGAGTCGGCTTGCCAAGAAATTTCACGTGAAGGCTTAAAGGACCATTGTATGAATTTACAAGCCATAAAAATGGCATTGGCATGCAGAAATTTGAAGATGTGCCTAAACCCACCTACCACCCTATCGATCCACGGCTTCCGCATCCCGTCTCTCTGGCCGAATAGTGCCCGCCTGCCCGCCCTCTCGTTTCGTCGATTGGCTTAGGCATACGGAGTTCATTCCCAGTCTAAGATCAGACCAGTTCAAGGGTTGTGGCAGCAAGATCGGCAGCACGCAGAGGGGGATCCAACCGATCCCCGGCTTGCGCATCCTGCCCCTCTGGCCGACGGAACGCCCGCACGCTCGTTTCGTGGGTTGACTTAGGCATGCGAAGTTCATTCCCAGTCTAAGCAGACGGAGTTCATTCCCAATCTAAGATCGGATCAAACCGAGGGTTGCGGCAGCACATGCTGGGCTCAGGCATGTGCTGGAGACTTATTTTTGTTCGCTGGGGCACCATCGTCGGAGAACTTGACAGGCAACATTGGGGTTCCGGCGATCGGGGGGGCCGGGGGGTGTGCGGACATGATGTGCGATGGCTGCTGGAACTTGGCCTTTATATTGGCCCCCTATCCCTCATCAAACCTTGAGAACTCACACCCCCTTTAAAGTGAATTCAAGATTTTACAGGTTTTCAGCCAATAGCCATTAAAGTGTCTGAAATGGGGACCCAACTTTTTCAAATGGTCACAAATCTTGTACACTCGAAGTTTTTTAGTTGAATTTTTTTGTGCATGCCAACAAGTCTAAGATCGGACCAGGACCGAGGGTTGCCCTGGCAGCACATGCGGGGCTCGGGCATGTTGCTGAGCCGTATTTTTCTTCGTCGGGACCATCGCCGAAGCATCATCGGAGAACCTGACCGATGGCATTGGGGTTCTGGCGATCGGGGGGGCCGGGGGGTGTGCGCACATGATGTGCGATGGGTGCTGGTACTTGGCCCTTATATTGGTCCCCTATCCCTCATCAAACCTCAAGAACTCACACCCCCTTAAAAAGTATTTGAGATTTTACAGGTTTGCTGCCTGTAGCCATTAAAGTGTCTGAAATGGGGACACTTTTTTCAAATGGTCACAAAATCTTCTACACTTCGCGTTTTTAGCTGAATTTTTTTTACATGCCAATAAAAATACAAGGATCACGTCTACCAAGATTGGGGCCAAAACTCTTTCCGAAAAAATTTTAAAAAATCTCGAACCGTAAAAAGTTTTAAAAATCATGAAAAATAGAAAACGGGTCGTCTTGCCATGAAACTTCACGTGAAGGGTTAAGTGACCATTGTATGAATTTACAAGCCATAAAAATGGCATTGGCACATAGAAATATGAAGATGTGCCTAAACCCACCTACCACCCTATCGATCCACGACTTGCGCATCCCGTCTCTCTCGTCAACGTAGTGCCCGCCCGCCCGCTCATTTCTTTGGTTGGCTTAGGCATATGGAGCTCTTTCCCCATCTAAGATCGGACTAGATTGAGGGTTGCGGCAGCAGGATCAACAGCACGTAGAGGGGGACCCGGTCGATCCCCGGCTTGCGCATCCCGCCCCTCTGGCTGGCTGAGCGCCCGCACGCTCATTTCGTGGGTTGACTTAGGCATACGGAGTTCATTGCCAGTCTAAGATCGGACCGGACTGAGGGTTGCGGTAGCACATGCTACGCTCGGGCATGTGCTGGTGCCGTATTTTTCTTCGTCGGGGCACCATCGTCGGAGAATCTGACCGATGGCATTGGGGTTCTGGCGATCGGGTGGCCGGGGGGGTGTGCATACATGATGTGTGATGGGTGCTGGTACTTGGCCCTTATATTGGCCATCTATCCCTCATCAAACCTCAAGAACTCACACCCCCTTAAAGAGCATTTGAGATTTTACAGGTTTGCTGCCAGCAGCCTTTAAAGTGTCTGAAATGGGGACACTTATTTCAAATGGTCACAAAATCTTGTACACTTGGAGTTGTTAGCTTAATTTTTTTTTTGCACGCAAACAAAAATACAAGGATCACGTCTACCAAGCTTAGTGCCAAAAATCCTTCCAAAAAAATTTTAAAAAATCCCAAACCGCAAAAATTTTTGAAAGTTGTGAAAAATAGAAAACGAGTCGTCTCGCCATGAAACTTCACGTGAAGGCCTAAGGGACCATTGTATGAATTTACAAGCCATAAAAATGGCATTGGCACATAGAAATATGAAGATGTGCTTAAACCCACCTACCACCCTAGCGATCTACGGCTTGCGCATCCCGTCTCTCTGGCCAGCGTAGTGCCCGCCCGTCTGCCCACCTGCTCATTTCGTCGGTTGGCTTAGGCATACAGAGTTAATTCCCAGTCTAAGATTGGACTGGACTGAGGGTTACAGCAGCAGGATTGACAGCATGCAAAGAGGGACCTGGCCGATCCCCGGCTTGCGCATCCCGCCCCTCTGGCCGGCTGACCGCCCGCACGCTCGTTTCATGGGTTGACTTAGGCATACGGAGTTCATTCCCAGTCTAAGCATACGGAGTTCATTCGCAATCTAAGATCGTACCAGACCGAGGGTTGTGGCAGCACATGCTGGGCTCGGGCATGTGCTGGTGCCGTATTTTTCTTCGCCAGGGCCCCATCACCGGAGCATCACCGGAGAACCTGATCGGCGGCATTGGGATTCCGATGATCGAGGGGGCCGGGGGGTGTGCGCACATGATGTGCGATGGGTGCTGGTACTTGGCCCTTATACTGGCCCCCTATCCCTCATCAAACCTCAAGAACTCCACCCCCTTAAAGAGCATTTGTGATTTTACAGGTTTGCTGCCAGTAGCGATTAAAGTGTCTGAAATGGGGACACTTTTTTCAAATGGTCAGAAAAACTTGTACACTTAGAGTTTTGAGCTGAATTTTTTTGTGCGTGCCAAAAAAAATACAGGGATCACGTCTACCAAGTTTTGGGCCAAAAATCCTTTCAAAAAAATTTTAAAAAATCTCGAACCGCAAAAAGTTTTAAAAATCGTGAAAAATAGAAAACGAGTCATCTTGCCATGAAACTTTACATGAAGGCTTAAGGGACCATTGTATGAGTTTACAAGCCATCAAAATGGCATTGGCATGCAGAAATATGAAGATCTGCCTAAACCACCCACCACCCTATCGATCCACGACGTGCACATCCCATCTTTCTGGCCGACGTAGTGCCCGCCCACCCGCCTGTTCGTTTCGTTCGTTGGCTTAGCCATACGGAGTTCAATCCCAGTCTAAGATCAGACCGGACCGAGGGTTACAGCAGCAGGATCAACCGCATGCAGAGGGGGACCCGGACGATCCCCAGCTTGCGCATCCCGCCCCTCTGGCCGACTGAGCGCCCGTACGCTCGTTTTGTGGGTTGACTTAGGCAAACGGAGTTCTTTCCCAGTTTAAGATCGGACCAGACCGAGGGTTGTGGCAGCACATGCTGGACTCGGGCATGTGCTGGTGCCGCATTTTTCTTCGTCGGGGCACCATCGACGGAGCACCGCTGGAGAACCTGACCGACAGCATTGGGGTTCTGGCGATCGGGGGGGCCAGGGGGTGGTGTGCGCACATGATGTGTGATGGGTACTGGTACTTGGCCCTTATATTGGCCCCCTATCCCTCATCAAACCTCGAGAACTCACACCCCCTTAAAGAGCATTTAAGATTTTACAGGTTTGCTGCCAGAAGCAATTAAAGTGTCTGAAATGGGGACACTTTTTTCAAATGGTCACAAAATCTTGTACACTTCGAGTTTTTAGCTGAATTTTTTTGTGCATGCCAACAAAAATACAAGGATCACGTCTACCAAGTTTGGGGCCAAAATTCATTCCGAAAAAATTTTAAAAAATCTGAACCGTAAAAATTTTTAAAAATTGTGAAAAATAGAAAACGAGTTGTCTCGCCATGAAACTGCACGGGAAGGCTTAAGGGACCATTACATGAATTTACAGGCCATAAAAATGGCATTGGCACACAAAAATATGAAGATGTACCTAAACCCACCTACCACTCTATCGATCCACGGCTTGCGAATCCCGTCTCTCTGGCTGACGTAGTGCCCGCCCGTCCGCCCGCTCGTTTCATCAGTTGGCTTAGGCATACGGAGTTCATTCCCAGTCTAAGATCAGATCGGAATGAGGGTTGCTACAGTAGGATCTGCAACACGTAGAGGGGGACCCGATCGATCCCCGACTTGCGCATCCCGCCCCTCTGGCCGACTGAGCGCCCGCACGCTCGTTTTATGGGTTGACTTAGGCATACGGAGTTCATTCTCAGTCTAAGATCGGACCAGACTGAGGGTTGCGGCAGCACGGGCTGGGCTCGGGCATGTGCTGGTGCCGCATTTTTTTTCGTCGGGGCGCCATCGCCGAAGAATCGTCGGAGAACCTGATCGACGGCATTGGGGTTCTGAAGATTGGGGGGGCCGGGGGGGCTGTTCGCACATGATGTGCGATGGGTGCTGGTACTTTGCCCTTATATTGGTCCCCTATCCCTAATCAAACCTTGAGAACTCACACCCCCTTAAAGAGCGTTTGAGATTTTACAGGTTTGCTGCCAGTAGCCATTAAAGTATCTGAAATAGGGACACTCTTTTCAAATGGTCACAAAATCTTGTACACTTCGAGTTTTTAGCTGAATTTTTTTGTGCATACCAACAAAAATACAAGGATCACGTCTACCAAGTTTGGGGCCAAAACACCTTCTGAAAAAATTTGGAAAAATCCCGAACCGCAAAAAGTTTTGAAAATCGTGAAAAATAGAAAACGAGTCGTCTTGCCATTAAACTTCATGTGAAGGCCTAAAGGACCATTGTATGAATTTACAAGCCATAAAAATGGCATTGGCATGCAGGAATATGAAGATGTGCCTAAACCCACCTACCATCCTATCGATCCACAGCTTGCGCGTCCCGTCTCTCTGGCCGGCGTAGTGCCCGTTCGCTCGCCCGCCCGTCCGTTCGTTTCGTCGGTTGGCTTAGGCATACGGAGTTCATTCCCAGTCTAAGATCGGATCAGACCGAGTGTTGCGGTAGCAGGATCGGCAGCACATAGAGGGGGACACGGCCGATCCCCGGCTTGGGCATTCCGCCCCTCTGGTCGGCTGAGCGCCCGCACGCTCGTTTCGTGGGTTGACTTAGGCATACAGAGTTCATTCCCAGTCCGAGCAAACGGAGTTGATTCCAAGTCTAAAATCAAACTGGACCGAGGATTACGACAGCACATGCTAGGCTCGGGCATGTGCTGGTGCCGTATTTTTCTTCGTCAGGGCACCATCATCGGAGCATCACCAGAGAACCTATCCGGCGTAGTGCCCGCCCGCCCGCCCGCTCGTTTCGTCAGTTGGCTTAGGCATACGGAGTTCATTTAGGGGACCATTGTATGAGTTTACAAGCCATAAAAATGGCATTGGCACATAGAAATAAGAAGATGTGCCTAAACCCACCTACCACCCTATCGATCCACGGCTTTCACTTCCCGTCTCTCTGGCCAGCGTAGTGCCCGCCCGCCCGCCCGCTCGTTTCGCCGATTGGCTTAGGCATACGGAGTTCATTCCCACTCTATGATCAGACTGGACCGAAGGCTCTGGTAGCACATGCTGGGCTCGGGCATGTGCTGGTGCCACATTTTTCTTCGCCGGGGCACCATCGTCGGAGTATCATCGGAGAACCTGACTGGGGGGGCCGGGGGGTGTGCGCACTTGATGTGCGGAGGGTGCTGGTACTTGGAGTTTATGTTGGCCCCCCTATCCCTCATCAAACCTCAAGAACTCACACCCCCTTAAAGAGCATTTGAGATTTTGCAGGTTTGCTGCCAGTAGCCATTAAAGTGTCTGAAATGGGGACACTTTTCTCAAATGGTCACAAAATCTTGGACACTTCAATTTTTTAATTGAATTTTTTTGTGCATGCCAACAAAAATACAAGGATCCGAAAAAATTTTAAAAAATCTCGAACCGCAAAAAGTTTTGAAAATCATGAAAAATAGAAAATGAGTCGTCTTGCCATAAAACTTCACGTGAAGGCTTAAGGGACCATTGTATGAATTTACAAGCCATAAAATGGCATTGGCACGCAGAAATATGAAGATGTGCCTAAACCCACCTACCACCCTATCGATCCACGGCCTGTGCATCTTGTCTCTTTGGCCGGCGTAGTGCCCGCCCACCTGCCCGCCCGCTCGTTTCGTCGGTTGGCTTAGGCATTTGCAGTTCATTCCCAGTCTAAGATCAGACCGGACCAAGGGTTGTGGCAGCCGCATCGACAGCATGCAGAGGGGGACCCGACCGATCCTCGGCTTGCGCATCTCGCCCCTCTGGCTGGCTGAGCGCTCGCACGCTCGTTTCGTGGGTTGACTTAGGCATACGGAGTTCATTCCTAGTCTAAGCATACGGAGTTCATTCCCAGTCTAAGATCGGATCGGACCGAAGGTTGTGGCAGCCGCATCGACAGCACGCAGAGGAGGACCCGGCTGATCCCCGGCTTGAGCATCCCGCCCCTCTTTTCGGCTGAGCGCCTGCACGCTCGTTTTGTGGGTTGACTTAGGCATATGGAGTTCATTCCTAATCTAAGCATACGGAGTTCATTCCCAGTCTAAGATCAGAATGGACCAAGGGTTGTGGCAGCACATGCTGGGCTCGGGCACGTATTGGTGCCACATTTTTCTTCGTCGGGGCGCCATCGTCGGAGCATCACCAGAGAACCTGACCGGCGGCATTAGGGTTCCAACGATCAGAGGGGCCGGGGGGTGTGCACACATGATGTGTGATGGGTGCTGGTACTTGGACCTTATGTTGGCCCCTTATCCCTCATCAAACCTCGAGAACTCACACCCCTTTAAAGAGCATTTGAGATTTTACAGGTTTGCTGCCGGTAGCCATTAAAGAGTCTGAAATGGGGACACTTTTTTCAAATGGTCACAAAATCTTGTACAGTTCGAGTTTTTAGCTGAATTTTTTTGTGCATGCCAAGAAAAACACTGGGATCACGTTTACCAAGTTTGGGCTAAAACACTTTCCGAAAAAATTTTAAAAAATCCTGAACCGTAAAAAGTTTTAAAAATCGTGAAAAATAGAAAACGAGTCGTCTTGCCATGAAACTTCACGTGAAGGCTTAAGGGACCATTGTATGAATTTACAAGCCATAAAAATGGCATTGGCATGCAGAAATATGAATATGTGCCTAAACCCACCTACCACCCTATCGATCCATGGCTTGTGCATCCCATCTCTCTGGCCGGCGTAGTGCCCGCCCGCCCTCCCACTCCGGTCGTTTCGTCGGTTGGCTTAGGCATACGTAGTTCATTCCCAGTCTAAGATCAAACCAGACCAAGGGTTGCGGTAGTAGGATTGGTAGCACGTAGAGGGGGACCCGATCAATCCTCGGCTTGTGCATCCCGCCCCTCTCACCGGTTGACTGCCCGTACGCTCATTTTGTGGGTTGACTTAGGCATACGGAGTTCATTCCCAGTCTAGCCATACGAAGTTCATTCCCAGTCTAGGCATACGAAGTTCATTCCCAGTCTAAGATCGGATCGGACCGAGTGTTGCGGCAGCACATGCTTGGCTCGGGCATGTGCTGGTGTCGTAATTTTCTTCACCGGGGCACCATCGCCGGAGCATCGGTGGAGAACCTGACCGACGACATTGTGGTTCCGGTGATTGGGGGGGCTGGGGGGTGTCGCACATGATGTGCGATGGGTGCTGGTACTTGGCCCTTGTATTCGCCCCCTCTCCCACATCAAACCTCGAGAACTCACACCCTCTTAAAAAGCATTTGAGATTTTACAGGTTTACTGCCAGTAGCCATTAAAGTGTCTGAAATGGGGACACTTTTTCAAAAGGTCACAAAATCTTGTACACTTCGAGTTTGTAGCTAAATTTTTTTGTGCATGCCAACAAAAATACAAGGATCATGTCTACCATGTTTGGGGACAAAACTCCTTTCGAAAAAATTTAAAAAAATCCTGAATCGCAAAAAGTTTTAAAAATTATGAAAAATAGAAAACGAGTCGTCTTGCCATGAAACTTCACGTGAAGGCTTAAGGGACCATTGTATGAATTTACAAGACATAAAAATGGCATTGGCATGCAGAAATATGAAGATGTGCCTAAACCCACCTACCACCCTATCGATCCACGGTTTGCGCATCCCGTCTTTCTGTTCGGCGTAGTGCCCGCCCGCCCGACCACTCCTATCGTCGGTTGGCTTAGGCATACGGAGTTTATTTCCAGTCTAAGATCAGACCGAACCAAGGGTTACGGCAGCAGGATCGGCAGCACGCAGAGGGGGACTCGATCAATCCCTGACTTACGCATCCCGCCCCTCTGGCCGGCTGAACGCCCGCACGCTCATTTCGTGGGTTGACTTAGGCATATGGAGTTCATTCCCAGTCTAAGATCGGATCAGACCGAGGGTTGCAGCAGCACATGCTGGGCTCGGGTATGTGCTGGTGCCGCATTTTTCTTCATCGGGGCACCATCGCCGGAGTATCGTCGAAGAACCTGATTGGCGGCATTAGGGTTCCGGCGATCGGGGGGGCCGGGGGGGTGCGTGCACATGATGTGCGATGCATGCTGGTACTTGGCCCTTATATTTGCTCCCTATTCCTCATCAAACCTCGAGAAGTCACACCCCCTTAAAGTGCATTTGAGATTTTACAGGTTTGATGCCAGTAGCCATTAAAGTGTCTGAAATGGGGACACTTTTTTCAAATGGTCACAAAATCTTGTACACTTCAAGTTTTTAGCTGAATGTTTTTGTGCATGCCAACAAAACTACAAGGATCATGTCCACCATGTTTGGGGACAAAACTCCTTCCGAAAAAATTTTAAAAAATCCTGAACTGCAAAAAGTTTCAAAAATCATGAAAAATAGAAAATGAGTCGTCCTGCCATGAAACTTCACATGAAGGCTTAATGGACCATTGTATGAATTTACAAGCCATAAAAATGGCATTGGCACACAGAAATATGAAGATGTACCTAAACCTGCCTACCGCCCTATCGATCCACGGCTTGCGCATCCCGTCTCTCTGGTCAGCGTGCTGCCCGCCCGCTTGTTTCGTCGGTTGGCTTAGGCATACGAAGTTCATTCCCAGTCTAAGATCAGACCGGACCGAGGGTTGTGGTAGCAGGATCGGCAACACGTAGAGGGGGACCCGGCCAATCCCCGGCTTGCGCACCCTTCCTCTCTGGCCGGCTGAGCGCCCGTACGTTCATTTCATGGGTTGAGTTAGGCATACGGAGTTCATTCCCAGTTTAAGCATACGGAGTTCATTCCCAGTCTAAGATTGGACCGGACAGAGGTTTACGGCAGCACATGCTGGGCTCGAGCATGTGCTGGTGCCGCATTTTTCTTCGTCGGGGCCCCATCATCGGAGAACCTGACCGGCGACATTGGGGTTCCGGCGATCGGGGGGGCCGGGGGGTGTGCGCACGTGATGTGCGATGGGTGCTGGTACTTGGCCCTTATATTGGCCCCCTATCCCTCATCAAACCTCGAGAACTCACACCCCTTGAAAGAGCATTTGAGATTTTACAGGTTTGCTGCCAGTAGCCATTAAAGTGTCTGAAATGGGGACACTTTTTTCAAATGGTCACAAAATCATGTGCACTTCGAGTTTTTAGCTGAATTATTTTGTGCATGCCAACAAAAATGCAAGGATCACATCTACCAAGTTTGGGGACAAAAATCCTTTTGAAAAAATTTTAAAAAATCCCGAACTGCAAAAAGTTTCAAAAATTGTGAAAAATAGAAAACGAGTCGTCTTGCGATGAAACTTCACGAGAAGTCTTAAGGGACCATTGTATGAATTTACAAGCCATAAAGATGGCATTGGCACGCAGAAATATGAAGATGTGCCTAAACCCAACAACCAGCCTATCGATCCACGGCTTGCGCATCCCGTCTCTCTGGCCGGCGTAGTGCCCGCCCGCCCCCCAGCTCGTTTCATCGGTTCGCTTAGGCATACGGAGTTCATTCCCAGTCTAAGATCGGACCAGGTCAAGGGTTACGGCAGCAGGATCAGCAACATGCAGAGGGGGACCCGGCCGATCCCGGACTTGTGCAGCTCGCCCCTCTGGCCGGCTAAGCGCCCGCACGCTCGTTTCGTGGGTTGACTTAGGCATACGGAGTTCATTCCCAGTCTAAGCATAGGAGTTCATTCCCAGTCTAAGATCGAACCAGACCGAGGGTTGCAACAGCACATGCTGGGCTCGAACATGTGCTGGTGCCGCTTTTTTCTTCGTCAGGGCACCATCGTCGAAGCATTGCTAGAGAACATGACCGACGGCATTGGGGTTCCAGCGATCGGGGGGACCGGGGGGGTGTTCGCAAATGATGTGCGATGGGTGCTTGTACTTGGCCCTTATATTGGCCCCTATCCCTCATCAAACCTCGAGAACTCACACCCCCTTAAAGAGCATTTGAGATTTTACAGGTTTGCTACTAGTAGTCATTAAAGTGTCTGAAATGGGGACACTTTTTTCAAATGGTCACAAAATCTTGTACACTTCAAGTTTTTAGCTGAATTTTTTTGTTCATGCCAACAAAAATAAAAGGATCATGTCTACCAAGTTTGGGGCCAAAAATCCTTCCGAAAAAATTTAAAAAAATCCCTAACCATAAAAAGTTTTGAAAATCATGAAAAATAGAAAACGAGTCGTCTTGCCATGAAACTTCACCTGAAGGCTTAAGGGACCATTATTTGAATTTACACACAAGAAAAATGGAATTGGCATGCAGAAATATGAAGATGTGCCTAAACTCACCTACCACCCTATCGATCCACAGCTTGCGCATCCCGTCTCTCTAGCCGGCGTGGTGCCTACCCGTCTGCTCGTTTCGTCGGTTGGCTTAGGCATATGAAGTTCATTCCCAGTCTAAGATTGGATCGGACCGAGGGTTACAGCAGCACGCAGAGGGGGACCCGACCGATCCCCGGCTTGCGCATCCCGCCCCTCTGGCCGGCTGAGCGCCCGCACGCTCGTTTCGTGGGTTGACTTAGGCATACAGAGTTCATGACCAGTCTAAGCATACAGAGTTCATTCCCAGTCTAAGATCGGACTAGACCGAGGGTTGCGGCAGCCCATGCTGGGCTTGGGCATATGCTGGTGCTGCATTTTTCTTCGTCGAGGCACCATCGTCGGAGCATCGTCGAAGAACTTGACCGGTGGCATTGGGGTTCCGACGATCGGGGGGCCGGGGGGGTGTGCGCACATGATGTGCGATGGGTGCTGGTACTTGGCCCTTATATTGGCCCCCCATCCCTCATCAAACCTTGAGAACTCACACCCCTTAAAGAGCATTTGAGATTTTACAGCTTTGCTGCTAGTAGCAATTAAAGTGTCTAAAATAGGGTTACTTTTTTCAAATGGTCAGAAAATCTTGTACACTTCGCGTTTTTAGCTGAATGTTTTTGTGCATGCCAATAAAAATACAAGGATCACGTCTACCAAGTTTGGGGCCAAAACTCCTTCCGAAAAAATTTAAAAAAATCCCGAACCATAAAAAGTTTTAAAAATCGTGAAAGAAAAAAAACGAGTCGTCTTGCCATGAAACTTCACGTGAAGGCTTAATGGACCATTGTATGAATTTACATGCCACAAAAATGGCATTGGCATGCAGAAATATGAAGATGTGCCTAAACCCACCTACCACCCTATCGATGCACAGCTTGCGCATCCCATCTCTCTAGCCGGCATAGTGCCTGCCCGTCCGTTCGTTTCGTCGGTTGGCTTAGGCATACGAAGTTCATTCCCAGTCTAAGATTGGACCGGATCGAGGGTTGTGGCAGCACGCAGAGGGGACCCGGCCGATCTCCGGTTTGCGCATCCTGCCCCTCTGGCCGGCTGAGCGCCCGTACGCTCGTTTCGTGGGTTGACTTAGGCATATGGAGTTCATTCCCAGTCTAAGCATACGGAGTTCATTCCTAGTCTAAGATCGGACTGGACCGAGGGTTACAGCAGCCCATGCCAGGCTGGGGCATGTGCTGGTGCCTCATTTTTCTTCACTGGGGCACCATCGTCGTAGCATCGTCGGAGAACTTGACAGGCGGCATTGGGGTTCTGATGATTGGGGGGGCCGGGGGGTGTGCGCACATGATGTGCGATGGGTGCTGGTACTTGGCCCTTATATTGGCCCCCTATCCCTCATCAAACCTCAAGAACTCACACCCCCTTAAAGAGCATTTGAGATTTTACAGGTTTGTTGCCAGTAGCCATTAAAGTGTCTGAAATGGGGACACTTTTTTCAAATGATCTCAAAATCTTGTACACTTCGAGTTTTTAACTAAATTTTTTGTGCATGCCAACAAAAATACAAGGATCACATCTACCAAGTTTGGGGCCAAAAATCCTTTCGAAAAAATTTTAAAAAATCTCGAACCGCAAATAGTTTCAAAAATCGTGAAAAATAGAAAACGAGTCGTCTTGCCATGAAACTTCACATGAAGGCTTAAGGGACCATTGTTTGAATTTACAAGCCATAAAAATGGCATTGGCACACAAAAATATGAAGATGTACCTAAACCCACCTACCACCCTATCGATCCACGGCTTGCGCATCCTGTCTCTCTGGCCGACGTAGTGCCCGCCCGCCCGCTCGCCCGCTCGTTTCGTCGGTTGGCTTAAGCATACGGAGTTCATTACCAGTCTAAGATCAGACCAGACCAGACCGAGGGTTGCGGCAGCAGGATCGGCAGCACGTAAAAGGAGACCCAGCAGATCCCCGGCTTGCACATCCTGCCCTTCTGGCCGACTGAGCGCCAGCACGCTCGTTTTGTGGGTTGACTTAGGCATACAGAGTTCATTCCCAGCCTAAGCATACGGAGTTCATTCCCAGTCTAAGATCAGACCAGACCGAGGGTTACGATAGCACATGCTGGGCTGGGGCATGTGCTGGTGCCACATTTTTCTTCATCAGGGCACCATCGTCGGAGCATCGCCGGAGAACCTGACCGACGGCATTGGGGTTCCGACGATCGGGGGGCCGGGGAGGGGGTGTGCGCACATGATGTGCGATGGGTGCTGGTACTTTGCCCTTATATTGGCCCCCTATCCCTCATCAAACCTCGAGAACTCACACCCCCTTAAAGAGCATTTGAGATTTTACAGGTTTGCTGCCAGTAGCCATTAAAGTGTCTGAAATGGGGACACTTTTTTCAAATGGTCACAAAATCTTGTACACTTCGAGTTTTTACCTGAATTTTTTTGTGTATGCCAACAAAAATACAAGGATCACGTCTACCAAGTTTGGGGCCAAAACTCCTTCTGAAATAATCTTAAAAAATCCTAAACCGTAAAAAGTTTCAAAAATCATAAAAAATAGAAAATGAGTCGTCTTGCCATAAATATGAAAATGTGCCTAAACCCACCTAACACCCTATCGATCCACGGCTTGCGCATCCTGCCTCTCTGGCTGACGTAGTGCCCGCCCGCCCGCTCATTTCGTCGGTTGGCTTAGACATACGGAGTTCATTCCCAGTCTAAGATCAGACAGGACTGAGGGTTGTGACAGTAGGATCGGCAGCACGCAGAGGGGGACTCGACCGATCCCCGGCTTGCGCATCCCACCCCTCTGGCCGACGGAGCGCCCGTACGCTCGTTTCACGGGTTGACTTAGGCATACAGAGTTAATTCCCAGTCTAAGCATACGGAGTTCATTCCCAGTCTAAGATCGGACCGGACCGAGGGCTACGGTAGCACATGCTGGGCTCGGGCATGTGCTGGTGCCGTATTTTTCTTCGTCAGGGCACCATCGTCGGTGCATCGTCGGAGAACCTGACTGGTGCCATTGGGGTTCCGATGATCGAGGGGGCCAGGGTGGGATGTGCGCACATGATGTGCGATGGGTGCTGGTACTTGGCCCTTATATTGATACCCTATCCCTCATCAAACCTCGAGAACTCACACCCCCTTAAAGAGCATTTGAGATTTTACAGGTTTGCTGCCAGTAGCCATTAAAGTGTCTGAAATGGGGACACTTTTTCAAATGGTCACAAAATCTTGTACACTTCGAGTTTTTAACTAAATTTTTTTGTGCATGCCAAAAAAAATACAAGGATCACGTCTACCAAGTTTGGGCCCAAAACTACTTCCGAAAAAATTTTAAAAAATCTCGAACTGTAAAAAGTTTCAAAAATCATGAAAAATAGAAAATGAGTCATCTCGCCATGAAACTTCACGTGAAGGCTTAAGGGACAATTGTATGAATTTACAAGCCATAAAAATGGCATTGGCATGTAGAAATATGGAGATGTGGCTAAACCCACCTACCACCCTATCGATCCACGGCTTGCGCATCCTGTCTCTCTGGCCGGCGTAGTGCCCGCCCGCCCGCCCGCCCGCCCGCTCATTTCGTCGATTGGCTTAGGCATATGGAGTTCATTCCCAGTCTAAGATCTGACCGGACTGAGGGTTACAGCAGTAGGATCGGTAGCACGCAAAGGGGACCCGACCGATCTCCAGCTTACGCATCCCGCCCCTCTGGCCGACTGAGCACCCGTACGATCGTTTCATGGGTTGACTTAGACATACGAAGTTCATTCCCAGTCTAAGCATACGGAGTTCATTCCTAGTCTAAGATCGGATCAGATCGAGGGTTACGGTAGCACATGCTGGGCTCGAGCATGTGCTGGTGCCGCATTTTTCTCGTCGGGACACCATCGTCGGAGCATCGTCGGAGCATCATCGGAGAACCTGACCGACGGCATTAGGGTTCCGATGATCAGGGGGCCGGGGGGTGTGCGCACATGAGGTGCGATGGGTGCTGGTACTTGGCCCTTATCTTGGCCCCCTATCCCTCATCAAACCTTGAGAACTCACACCCCCTTAAAGAGCATTTGAGATTTTACAGGTTTGCTGCCAGTAGCCATTAAAGTGTCTGAAATGGGGACACTTTTTTCAAATGGTCACAAAATCTTTTACACTTCGAGTTTTTAGCTGACTTTTTTTTTACATGCCAACAAAAATACAAGGATCACGTCTACCAAGTTTGGGGCCAAAACTCCTTCCGAAAAAATTTTAAAAAATCTTGAACCGCAAAAATTTTGAAAATCGTGAAAAATAGAAAATGAGTCATCTCGCCACGAAACTTCATGTGAAGGCTTAAGGGACCATTGTGAGAATTTATGAGCCATAAAAATGGCATTGGCATGCAGAAATATGAAGATGTGCCTAAACCCACCTACCACCCTATCGATCCACAGCTTGCGCATCCCGTCTCTCTGGCCGGCGTAGTGCCCGCGCGCCCACTCGCCCGCTCGTTTCGTCAAATGGCTTAGGCATACGGAGTTCATTCCCAGTCTAAGATTGGACCAACTGAGGGTTGCAGCAGCACGTAGAGGGGGACCAGGCCGATCCCCGGCTTGCGCATCTCGCCCCTCTGGCCGGTTGAGCGCCCGTACGCTCGTTTCATGGGTTGACTTAGGCATACGAAGTTCATTCCCAGTCTAAGATCGGACCGGATCGAGGGTTGCGACAGCATATGCTGGGCTCGGGCATGCGCTGGTGCCGCATTTTTCTTCCTCAAGACACCATCGCCGGAGCATCGTCGGAGAACCTGACTGGCGGTATTGGGGTTCCAGCGATCGGGGGGGCCGAGGGGGGGTGTGCGCACATGATGTGCGATGGTTGCTGGTACTTGGCCCTTATATTGGCCCCCTATCCCTCATCAAACCTTGAGAACTCACACGCACTTACTGAGCATTTCAGATTTTACAGGTTTGCTGGCAGCAGCCATTAAAGTGTCTGAAATGGGGACACTTTTTTCAAATGGTCACAAAATCTTGTACACTTCGAGTTTTTAGCTGAATTTTTTTATGCATGCCAACAAAAATACAAGGATCATGTCTACAAAGTTTGGGGCCAAAACTCCTTCTGAAAAAATTTTAAAAAATCCCGAACTGTAAAAATTTTGAAAATCCTGAAAAATAGAAAACGAGAAGTCTTGCCATGAAACTTCACGTGAAGGCTTAAGGGACCATTGTATGAATTTACAAGCCATAAAATTGGCATTGGCATGCAGAAATATGAAGATGTGACTAAACCCACCTACCACCCTATCGATCCACGGCTTGCGCATCCCATCTCTCTGGCCGGCGTAATGCCCCCCGCCCGTCCCGCTCGTTTCGTCAGTTGGCTTAGGCATACGGTGTTCATTCCCAGTCTAAGATCAGACCGGACCGAGGGTTGCGACAGTAGGATCGGCAGCACATAGAAGGGGACCCGACCGATCCTCGGCTTACGCATCCCGGCCCTCTGGCCAGCTGAGCGCCCGCACGCTCGTTTCATGGGTTGACTTAGGCATACGGAGTTCAGTCCCAGTCTAAGTGTATGGAGTTCATTCCCAGTCTAAGATCGGACTGGACCGAGGGTTACGGCACCATTGCCGGAGCATCACCCGAGAGCCTGACCGGCGACATTTGGGTTCCGGTGATTGGGGGGGCCGGGGGGTGTGCGCACATGATGTGTGATGGGTGTCGGTACTTGGCCTTAATATTGGTCCCTTATCCCTCATCAAACCTCGAGAACTCACACCCCTTTAAAGAGCATTTGAGATTTTACAGGTTTGGTTCTAGTAGCCATTAAAGTGTCTGAAATGGGGACACTTTTTTTAAAATGGTCACCAAATCTTGTACACTTCGAGTTTTTGGCTGAATTTTTTTATGCATGCCAACAAAAATAAAAGGATCACATCTACCAAGTTTGGGGCCAAAACACCTTCCAAAAAATTTTAAAAAATCATGAACCGTAAAAAGTTTTAAAAATCATGAAAAATAGAAAACGAGTCATCTTCCCATAAAACTTCACGTGAAGGCTTAAGGGACCATTGTATGAATTTACAAGCCATAAAAATGGCATTGGCATGCAGAAATATGAAGATGTGCCTAAACCCGCCTGCCACCCTATCGATCCACGACTTTCACATCCAGTCTCTACGGCCGGCGTAGTGCCCGCCCGCCCGCTAGTTTCATCAGTTGGCTTAGGCATACAGAGTTCATTCCCAGTCTCAGATCGAACCAAACTAATGGTTGTGGCAGCAGGATCGACAGTACGCAGAGGGGGACCCGGCCGATCCCTGGCTTGCTCATCCTGCCCCTCTGGCCGGCTGAACGCCTGCACGCTCGTTTCGTGGGTTGACTTAGGCATACAGAGTTCATTCCCAGTCTAAGCATACAGAGTTCATACCCAGTCTAAGATCAGACCAGACCGAGGGTTACGGCAGCACATGCTGGGCTCGAGCATGTGCTGGTGCCGCATTTTTCTTCATCGGGGCACCATCGCCGGAGAACCTGACCGACGGCATTGGGGTTCCGACGATCGGGGGGGTCGGGGGGTGTGCGCAGATGATGTGCGATGGGTGTTGGTACTTGGCCCTTATATTGGCCCCCTATCCCTCATTAAACCTCAAGAACTCACACCCCCTTAAAAAGCATTTGAGATTTTACAGGTTTGCTGCCAGTAGCCATTAAAGTTTCTGAAATGGGGACACTTTTTTCATATGGTCACAAAATCTTGTACACTTCGAGTTTTTAGCCGATTTTTTTTGTGCATGCCAACAAAAATACAAGGATCAAGTCTACCAAGTTTGGGGCCAAAACACCTTCCGAAAAAATTTTAAAAAATCCCAAACCGTAAAAAGTTTCAAAAATCGTGAAAAATAGAAAACGAGTCGTCTTGCCGTGAAACTTCACGTAAAGGCTTAAGGGACCATTGTATGAATTTACAGGCCATAAAAATGGCATTGGCATGCAGAAATATGAAGATGTGCCTAAACCCACCTACCACCCTATCGATCCACGGTTTGCGCATCCCGTCTCTCTGGCCGGCGTAGTGCCCGCCCGCCTGCCCCCCCGCTCGTTTCGTCGGTTGGCTTAGGCATATGGAGTTCATTCCCAGTCTAAGATGGGATCGGACCGAGGGTTGCGGTAGCAGGATTGGCAGCACATAGAGGGAGACTCGACGGATCCCCGGCTTGAGCATCTCGCCCCTCTGGCCGACGACATTGGGGTTACGGCGACCGGGGGGGCCCGGGGGTGTGCGCACATGATGTGCGATGGGTGCTGGTACTTGGCCCTTATATTGGCCCCCTATCCCTCATCAAACCTCAAGAACTCACACCCCCTTAAAGAGCATTTGAGATTTTACAGGTTTACTGCCAGTAGCCATTAAAGTGTCTGAAATGGGGACACTTTTTTCAAGTGGAAACAAATCTTGTTCACTTCGACTTTTTAGCTGAATTTTTTTATGCATGCCAACAAAAATACAAGGATCACGTCTACCAAGTTTGGGGCCAAAAATCCTTCTGAAAAAATTTTAAAAAATCTCAAAACGCAAAAAGTTTTGAAAATCATGAAAAATAGAATTTACCTGCCCGCCCGCCCGCATTTCGTCGGTTGGCTTAGGCATACGGAGTTCATTCCTAGTCTCAGATCTGACCGAATCGAGGGTTGCAACAACAGGATTGGCAGGACGCAGAGGGGGACCCGACCGATCCCTGGTTTGTGCATCCCGCCCCTCTGGCCGGTTGAGCTCCCGCACGCTTGTTTCGTTGGTTAACTTAGGCATACGGAGTTCATTCCCAATCTAAGATCAGATCGGATCGATGGTTGCGGCAGCACATGCTGTGCTCGGGCACGTGCTGGTGCCGTATTTTTCTTCGTCGGGGCACCATCGTCGGAGCATCGTCGGAGAACCTGACCGGCGGCATTGGGGTTCCGGTGATCGGGGGGGCCGGGGGGTGTGCGCACATGATGTGCGATGGGTGCTGGTACTTGGCCCTTATATTGGCCCCCTATCCCTCATGAAACCTTGAGAACTCACACCCCCTTAAAGAGCATTTGAGATTTTTCAGGTTTGCTACCAGTAGCCATTAAAGTGTCTGAAATGGGGACACTTTTTTCAAATGGTCACAAAATCTTGTACAGTTCGAGTTTTTAGCTAAATTTTTTTGTTCATGCCAACAAAAATACAAGGATCGCGTCTACCAACTTTGGGGCCAATACTCCTTCCGAAAAAATTTTAAAAAATCCCGAACCTCAAAAAGTTTCAAAAATTGTGAAAAATAGAAAACGAGTCGTCTTGCCATGAAAGTTCACGTGAAGGCTTAAGGGACCATTGTATGAATTTACAAGCCATAAAAATGGCATTGGCATGCAGAAATATGAAGATATGCCTAAACCCACCTACCACCCTATGGATCCACGGTTTGCGAATCCCGTCTCTCTGGTCGGCGTAGTGCCCGCCCGCCTGCCCCCCACCTCGTTTCGTCGGTTGGCTTAGGCATACGGAGTTCATTCCCAGTCTAAGATTGGACCGGATCGAGGGTTGCGGTAGTAGGATCGGTAGCACGCAGAGGGGGACCCGACCGATCCCCGGCTTGCACATCCCGCCCCTCAGACCGGTGACATTGGGGTTACGGTGATCAGGGGGGCCGGGGGGTGTGCGCACATGATGTGCGATGGGTGCTGGTAGTTGGCCCTTATATTGGCCCCCTATCCCTCATCAAACCTCGAGAACTCACACCTCCTTAAAGAGCATTTTTGATTTTACAGGTTTGCTGCTAGTAGCCATTAAAGTGTCTGAAATGGGGACACTTTTTTCAAGTGGACACAAAATCTTGTACACTTCGAGTTTTTAGCTGAACTTTTTTGTGCATGCCAAAAAAAATACAAGGATCATATCTACCAAGGTTGAGTTCAAAAGTCCTTCCGAAAAAATTTTAAAAAATCTCGAACCGCAAAAAGTTTTTAAAATCGTGAAAAATAGAAAACGAGTCATCTTGTGCTGAAACTTCACGTGAAGGCTTAAGGGACCATTGTATGAATTTACAAGCCATAAAAATGGCATTGGCATGTAGAAATATGAAGACATGCCTAAACCCACCTACCACCCTATCGATCCACGACTTGCGACGTAGTACCCGTCCGCCCGCCCGCCCGCTCGTTTCGACAGTTGGCTTAGGCATACGGAGTTCATTCCCAGTCTAAGATCAGACTGTACTGAGGGTTGCGGCAGCAGGATCGGTAGCACGCAGAGGGGGTCTCGATCGATCCCCGGCTTGCGCATCCCGCCCCTCTGGCCGACTGAGCGCCCGCACGCTCATTTCGTGGGTTGACTTAGGCATACGGAGTTCATTCCCAGTCTAAGCATACAGAGTTCATTCCCAATCTAAGATCGGATCGGATCGAGAGTTGTGGCAACACATGCTGGGCTCGGGCACATGCTGGTTCCGCATTTTTCTTCACTGGGGCAGCATCGTCGGAGAACCTGACCGGCGGCATTGGGGTTCCGACGATCGGGGGGTCGGGGGCGGGTGTGCGCACATGATGTGCGATGGGTGCTAGTACTTGGCCCTTATATTGGCCCCCTATCCCTCACCATACCACGAGAACTCACACCCCCTTAAAGAGCATATGAGATTTCACAGGTTTGCTGCCAGTAGTCATTAAAGTGTCTGAAATGGGGACACTTTTTTCAAATGGTCACAAAATCTTGTACACTTCGAGTTTTTAGCTGAATTTTTTTGTGCAAGCCAAGAAAAATACAAGGATCACGTCTACTAAGTTTGGGGCCAAAACTCCTTTGGAAAATATTTTAAAAAATCCCAAACCGCAAAAAGTTTCAAAAATCATGAAAAATAGAAAACAAGTCGTCTTGCCATGAAACTTCATGTGAAGGCTTAAGGGACCATTGTATGAATTTACAAGCTGTAAAAATGGCATTGGCATGCAGAAATAGGAAGATGTGCCTAAACCCACCTACCACCCTATCGATCCACGGCTTGCGCATCCAGTCTTTTTGGCCAGGGTAATGCCCGCCCGCCCGCCCGCTCGTTTCGTCGTTTCGCTTAGGCATATGGAGTTCATTCCCAGTCTAAGATCTAACCGGATTGAGGTTTGCGGTAGGATCGACAGCACGCAGAGGGGGACCCGACCGATCCCCGGCTTGCGTTTCCCGCCCCTCTGGCCAGCTGAGCGCCTGCACGCTTGTTTCGTGGGTTGACTTAGGCATACGAAGTTCATTCCCAATCTAAGATCAAACTGGACAAAGGGTTGTGGCAGCACATGCTGGGCTCAGGCATGTGCTGGTGCCGCATTTTTCTTCGCCGGGGCACCATCGCTGAAGCATCGCCGAAGAACCCGTCCGGCAGAATTTGGGTTCCGGCGATCGGGGGGGCCGGGTGGTGTGTGCGCGCATGATGTGCGATGGGTGCTGGTACTTGGCCCTTCTATTGGCCCCCTATCCCTCATCAAACCTCAAGAACTCACACCCCCTTAAAGAGAATTTGAGATTTTACAGGTTTGCTGCCAGTAGCCATTAAAGTGTCTGAAATGGGGACACTTTTTTCAAATGGTCACAAAATCTTGTACACTTCGTGTTTTTAGCTGAATTTTTTTGTGCATGCCAACAAAAATACAGGGATCACGTCTACCAAGTTTGGGGCAAAAACTTCTTCCAAAAAAATTTTAAAATATCCCAAACCGCAAAAAGTTTTGAAAATCATGAAAAATAGAAAACGAGTCGTCTTGCCATTAAACTTCACGTTAAGGCTTAAGAGACCATTGTATGAATATACAAGCCATAAAAATGGCATTGGCACATAGAAATATGAAGATGTGCCTAAACCCACCTACCACCCTATCGATCCACGGCTTGCGCATCCCGTCTCTCTGGCCGGCGTAGTGCTCGTCCGCCCGCCCGCCCGTTCGTTTCATCGGTTAGCTTAGGCATACGAAGTTCATTCCCAGTCTAAGATCTGGCCGGATTGAGGGTTGCGGTAGCAAGATCGACAGCACGCAGAGGGGGACCTGGTCGATCCCAGGCTTGTGCATCCCGCCCCTCTGGGCGGCTGAGTGCCCACACACTCATTTCGTGGGTTGACTTAGGCATATAGACTTCATTCCCAGTCTAAGCATACGTAGTTCTTTCCTAGTCTAAAATCGGACCAGACCCAGGGTTGCAGCAGCACATGCTGGGCTCGAGCATGTGCTGGTGCCGCACTTTTCTTTGTTGGGGCACCATCGCCGGAGCATCACCGGAGAACCTGACCGGCGGTATTGGGGTTCCGATGATCGGGGGGGGGGGGTGTGCGGACATGATGTGCGATGGGTGCTGGTACTTGGCCCTTATATTGGCCCCCTATCCCTCATTAAACCTCAAGAACTCACACCCCCTTAAAGAGCATTTGAGATTTTACAGGTTTGCTTCCAGTAGCCATTAAAGTGTCTGAAATGGGGACACTTTTTTCAAATGGTCACGAAATCTTGTACACTTCGAGTTTTTAGCTGAATTTTTTTGTGCATGCCAAAAAAAATACAAGGATAACGTCTACCAAATTTGGGGCCAAAACTCCTTCCGAAAAAATTTTACAAAATCTTGAACCGCAAAAAGTTTCAAAAATCATGAAAAATAGAAAACGAGTCGTCTTGCCATGATACTTCACGTGAAGGCTTAAGGGACCATTATATGAATTTACAAGCCATAAAAATGGCATTGGCACGTAGAAATATTAAGATGTGCCTAAACCCACCTATCACCCTATTGATCCACGGCTTGCACATCCCGTCTCTCTGACCGGCGTAGAACCCGCCCGTCCGCCCGCCTGCTTGTTTCGTCGGTTGGCTTAGGCATACGAAGTTCATTCCTAGTCTAAGATCAGACCGGACCGAGGGTTGCAGCAGCAGGACCGACAACACGTAGAGGGGGACCTGGCCGATCCCCGGCTTGCGTATCCCGTCGCTCCGGCTGGCTGAGCGCCCGCACGCTCATTTCATGGGTTGACTTAGGGATACAGAGTTCATTCCCAGTCTAAGCATACGTAGTTCAATCCCAGTCTAAGATTGGACCGGATCGAGGGTTGCAGCAGGACCTATTGGGCTCGAGCATGTGCTGGTGCCGCATTTTTCTTCTTCGGGACACCATCGCCGGAGCATTGTCGGGGAACCTGACCGGCGGCATTGGGGTTTCGGCGATCGGGGGGGCCGGAGGGGGTGTGCGCACATGATGTGTGATGGGTGCTGGTACTTGGCCCTTATATTGGCCCCCTATCCCTCATCAAACCTTGACAACTCACACCCCTTAAAGTGCATTTGAGATTTTACAGGTTTGCTGCCAGTAGCCATTAAAGTGTCTGAAATGGGGACACTTTTTTCAAATGGTCACAAAATCTTGTACACTTTCGATTTTTTAGCTGAATTTTTTTGTGCATGCCAAAAAAAATACAGGGATCACATCTACCAAGTTTTGGGCCAAAAGTCGTTCCGAAAATATTTTAAAAAATCCTGAACCGTAAAAAGTTTTGAAAATCGTGAAAAATAGAAAACGAGTCGTCTTGCCATGAAACTTCACGTGAAGGCTTAAGGGACAATTGTATGAATTTACAAGCCATAAAAATGGCATTGGCACATAGAAATATGAAGATGTGCCTAAACCCACCTACCACCCTATCGATCCACGGCTTGCGCATCCCGTCTCTTTGGCCGGCGTAGTGCCCGCCAACCCGCTCGTTTTGTTGGTTGACTTAGGCATACGGAGTTCATTCCCAGTCTAAGACCGGACCGGATCGGTAGCAGGATCGACAGCACACAGAGGAGGATGCGGCCGATCTTCGGCTTGCGCATCCCGCCCTTTTGGCCGGCTAAGCGCCCGTACGCTCGTTTCGTTGGTTGACTTAGGCATATGGAGTTCATTCCCAGTCTAAGCATAGGAGTTCATTCCTAGTCTAGGATCGGATCGGACCGAGGGTTGCAACAGCACATGCTGGGCTCAGGCATGTGCTGGTGCCGTATTTTTCATCGCAAGGGCACGATCGTCGGAGAACCTGACCGACGGCATTGGGGTTCCGGCGATCGGGGGGACCGGGGGGGGTGTGCGCATATGATGTGCGATGGGTGCTGGTACTTGGCCCTTGTAGTGGCCCCCTATCCCTCATAAAACCTTGAGAACTCACACCCCCTTAAAGAGCATTTGAGATTTTACAGGTTTGCTGCTAGTAGCCATTAAAGTGTCTGAAATGGGGACCCTTTTTTCAAATGGTCACAAAATCTTGTACACTTTCGAGTTTTTAGCTGAATTTTTTTGTGCATGCCAAAAAAAATACAAGGATCACGTCTAGCAAGTTTGGGGCCAAAAATCCTTCTGAAAAAATTTTAAAAAATCTCGAACCACAAAAAGTTTTCAAAAATCATGAAAAATAGAAAACGAGTCGTCTTGCCATGAAACTTCACGTGAAGGCTTAAGGGACCATTGTGTGAATTTACAAGCCATAAAAATGGCATTGGCACACAGAAATATGAAGATGTGCCCAAACCCACCTACCACCCTACCGATCCACTGCTTGCGCATCTCGTCTCTCTGGCCGACGTAGTGGCCGCCCGCTCGCCTGCTCGTTTCATCGGTTGGCTTAGGCATACGAAGTTCATTCCCAGTCTAAGATTGGACCGGACCGGCAGTAGGATCGACAGCACACAGAGGGGGACCCGATTGATCCCCAGCTTGCGCATCCCGCCCCTCTGGCCGGCTGAGCGCCCATACGCTCATTTCATGGGTTGACTTAGGCCTATGGAATTCATTCCCAGTCTAAGCATACGGAGCTCATTCCCAGTCTAAGATCGGACCAGACCGAGGGTTACGGCAACACATGCTGGGCTCGGGCATGTGCTGGTGCTGCATTTTTCTTCGCCGAGGCACCATCGTCGGAGCATCGTCAGGGAACCTGATCGGCGGCATTGAGGTTCCGGTGATCGGGGGGGCCGGAGGGGTGTGCGCACATGATGTGTGATGGGTGCTGGTAATTTATCCCTTATATTAGCCCTCTATCCCGCCCGCCCGCTCGTTACATCGGTTGGCTTAGGCATACGGAGTTCATTCCCAGTCTAAGATCAGACCGAACGGAGGGTTACGGTAGCACGTAGAGGGGGACCCAGCCGATCCCCGACTTGCGCATCTCGCCCCTCTGGACGACTGAGCGCCCGCACGCTCGTTTTGAGGGTTGACTTAGGCATACGGAGTTCATTCCCAGTCTAAGCATACGGAGTTCATTCCCAGTCTAAGATCGGATCGGATCGGGGGTTGCGGCAGCACATGCTGGGCTCGGGCATGTGCTGGTGCCGCATTTTTCTTCGCCGGGGCACCATCGCTGGAGCATCGCCGGAGAACCTGACCGGCGGCATTGGGGTTTTGGTGATCGGGGGGGTGTGCGCACATCATGTGCGATGGGTGCTGGTACTTGGCCTTTATATTGGCCCCCTATCACTCATCAAACCTTGAGAACTCACACCCCCTTAAAGAGCATTTGAGATTTTATAGGTTTGCTGCCAGTAGCCATTAAAGTGTCTGAATTGGGGACACTTTTTTCAAATGGTCACAAAATCTTGTGCACTTCGAGTTTTTAGCTGAATTTTTTTGTGCAAGCCAACAAAAATAAAGGGATCAGGTCTGCCAACTTTGGGGCTAAAACTCTTTCCGAAAAAATTTTAAAAAATCCCGAACGGCAAAAAGTTTCAAAAATCGTGAAAAATAGAAAACGAGTCGTCTTGCCATGAAACTTCACGTGAAGGCTTAAGGGACCATTGTATGAATTTACAAGCCATAAAAATGGCATTGGCATGCAAAAATATAAAGATGTGCCTAAACCCACCTACCACCTTACCGATCCATGGCTTGCACATCCCGTAGTGCCCGCCCACCCGTTCGCCCGCTCGTTTCGTCGGTTGGCTTAGGATACAGAGTTCATTCCCAGTCTAAGATAAGGGGGGACAGGCAACAGGATCGGCAGCACGTAGAGGGGGACCCCGCCGATCCCCAGCTTGCGCATCCCGCGCCTCTGGCCGACTGAGCACCCGCACGCTCGTTTCGTGGGTTGACTTAGGCATATGGAGTTCATTCCCAGTCTAAGCATATGGATTTCATTCCCAGTCTACGATCAGACCGGACCGAGGGTTGCGGCAGCACATGCTGGGCTCGGGCATGTGCTGGTGCCGCATTTTTCTTCGTCAGGGCACCATCGTCGGAGCATCGTCGGAGAACCTGACCGGCGGCATTTGGGTTCTGGCAATCGGGGGGTGTGCGCACATGATGTGCGATGGGTGCTGGTACTTGGCCCTTATATTGGCTCCCTATCCCTCATCAAACCTCGAGAACTCACACCCCCTTACAGAGCATTTGAGATTTTACAGGTTTGCTGCCAGTAGCCATTAAAGTATCTGAAATGAGGACACTTTTTTCAAATGCTCACAAAATCTTTCCACTTCGAGTTTTTAGCTGAATTTTTTTGTGCATGCCAAAAAAAATCCAAGGATCACATCTACCAAGTTTGGGGCCAAAATACCTTCCGAAAAAATTTTAAAAAATCCCGAACCGTAAAAAGTTTCAAAAATCATGAAAAATAGAAACTGAGTCGTCTTGCCATGAAACTTCACATGAAGGCTTAAGGGACCATTGTATGAATTTACAAGCCATAAAAATGGCATTGGCATGCAGAAATATGAAGATGTGCCTAAACCCACCTACCACCCTATCGATCCACGGCTTGCACATCCTGTCTCTTTGGCAGGCGCAGTGCCCGCCCACCCGTCCGCCTGCTCGTTTCGTTGGTTGGATTAGGCATACAGAGTTCATTCCTAGTCTAAGATCATAGACCAGACTGAGGGTTACGGCAGCAGAATCAGCAGCACATAGAGGGGGACCCGATCGATCCCCGGCTTGCGCATCCTGCCCCTCTGGCCGACTGAGCACCTGCACGCTCATTTCGTAGGTTCACTTCGGCATACGGAGTTCATTCCCAGTCTAAGCATATGGAGTCATTACTAGTCTAAGATTGGATCGAACAGAGGGTTGCAGCAGCACATGCTAGGCTCAGACATGTGCTGGAGCCGCATTTTTCTTCGTCGGGGCACCATCACCGGAGCATCGCCGGAGAACATGACCGACGGCATTGGGGTTCCAGCGATCGGTGGGGGCCAGGGGGTGCGCACATGATGTGCAATGGTTGCTGGTACTTGGCAATTATATTGGCCACCTATCCCTCATCAACCTTGAAAACTCACACCCCCTTAAAGAGCATTTGAGATTTTACAGGTTTGCTGCCAGTAGCCATTAAAGTGTCTGAAATGGGGACACTTTTTTCAAATGCTCACAAAATCTTATACACTTTGAGTTTTTAGCTGAATTTTTTTGTGCATGCCAAAAAAAATACAAGGATCACGTCTACCAAGTTTGGGCCAAAATGCCTTCCGAAAAAATTTTAAAAACCCGACCGGGCGACATTGGGGTTCCGACGATCGGGGGGCCGAGGGGCTGTGTGCACATGATGTGCAATGGGTGCCGGCACTTGGCCCTTATATTGGCCCCCTATCCGTCATCAAACCTTGAGAACTCACACCCCCTTAAGGAGCATTTGAGATTTTACATGTTTGTTGCCGGTAGCCATTGAAGTGTCTGAAATGGGACACTTTTTTCAAATGGTGACAAATCTCGTACACTTTGAGTTTTTAGCTGAATTTTTTTGTGCATGCCAATAAAAATACAAGGATCACATCTACCATGTTTGGGGTGAAAAATCCTTCCAAAAAAATTTTAAAAAATCCCGAACTGCAAAAAGTTTTCAAAATCTTGAAAAATAGAAAACGAGTCATCTTGCCATGAAACTTCACGTGAAGGCTTAAGGGATCATTGTATGAATTTACAAGCCATAAAAATGGCATTGGCATGGAGAAATATGAAGATGTGCCTAAACCCACCTACCACCCTATCGATCCACGGCATGCGCATCCCGTCTCTCTAGCCGACGTAGTGCTCGCCCGCCCACCCGCCCGCTCGTTTCGTCGGTTGGCTTAAGCATACGGAGTTCATTCCTAATATAAGATTGGACTAGATTGAGGGTTGCGGTAGCAGAATCAACAGCATGTAGAAGGGGACCCGGCCAATTTTCGGCTTGCGCATCCCACCCCTCTGGCCAGCTGAGTGCCCGCACGCTCGTTTTATGGGTTGACTTAGGCATACGGAGTTCATTCCCATTCTAAGCATATGGAGTTCATTCCCAGTCTAAGATCGGACCAGATCGAGGGTTACGGCAGCATATGCTAGGCCTGGGCATGTGCTGGTGCGGCATTTTTCATCACCGGGGCACCATCACCGGAACATCGTCGGAGAACCTGACCGACGGCATTGGGGTTCCAACGATCGGGGGGGCCAGGGGGTGTGCGCACATGATGTGCGATGGGTGCTGGTACATGGCCCTTATATTGGCCCCCTATCCCTCATCAAACCTCGAGACCTTAAAAAGCATTTGAGATTTTACAGGTTTGCCGCCAGTAAGCATTAAAGTGTCTAAAATGGGGACACTTTTTTCAAATGGTCACAAAATCTTGTACACTTCTAGTTTTTGGCTGAACTTTTTTGTGCACACCAATAAAAATACAAGGATCATGTCTACCAAGTTTGGGGCCAAAACTTCTTCCGAAAAAATTTTAAAAAATCCCGAAGCCAAAAAGTTTCAAAAATCGTGAAAAATAAAAAAGGAGTCGTCTTGCCATGAAACTTCACGTGAAGGCTTAATGGACCATTGTATGAATTTACAAGTCATAAAAATGGCATTGGCATGCAAAAATATGAAGATGTGCCTAAACCCACCTACCACCCTATCGATCAATGGCTTGGGCATCCCGTCTCTCTGGCTGACGTAGTGCCCGCCCGCCGCCGCTCTTTTCGTTGGTTAGCTTAGGCATACGAAGTTCATTCCCAGTCTAAGATCAGATCAGACCGAGGGTTGCGGCAGCAGGATTGGTAGCACGCAGAGGGGGACCCGGTCGATCCCTAACTTGCGCATCTCGCCCGTCTGGCCTACTGAGCGCCCGTACACTCGTTTCGTGGGTTGACTTAGGCATACGGAGTTCATTCCCAGTCTAAGATCGGACCGGACCGAGGGTTGCAGCAGCACATGCTGGGCTCGGGCTTGTGCTGGTGCCGTATTTTTCTTCACCGGAGCATCGCCGGAGAACCTGACCAGCGGCATTGGGGTTCCGGTGATCGGGGGGGCCAGGGGCGGTGTGCGCACATGATGTGCGATGGGTGCTGGTACTCGGCCCTTATATTGGCCCCCTATCCCTCATCAAACCTGGAGACCTCACACCCCCTTAAAGAGCATTTGAGATTTTACAGGTTTGCTGCTAGTAGCAATTAAAGTGTCTAAAATGGGGACACTTTTTTCAAATGGTCACAAAATCTTGTACACTTCGAGTTTTTAGCTGAATTTTTTTGTGCATGCCAACAAAAATACAAGGATCACGTCTACCAAATTTGGGGCCAAAAATCCTTTCGAAAAAATTTTAAAAAATCTCGAACCTCAAAAAGTTTCAAAAATCGTGAAAAAGAGAAAACGAGTCATCTTGCCATGAAACTTCACGTGAAGGCTTAAGGGACCATTGTTTTAATTTACAAGCCATAAAAATGGCATTGGCATGCAGAAATATGAAGATGTGCCTAAACCCACCTACCACCCTATCGATCCACGGCTTGCGAATCCCAGTCTAAGATCCCCGACATGCAAAGGGTGACCCAACCGATCCCTGACTTGCTCATCTCGCCCCTCTAGCCGGCTGAGCACCCACACGCTCATTTTGTGGGTTGACTTAGGGATACAGAGTTCATTCTCAGTCTAAGCATATGGAGTTCATTCCCAGTCTAAGATCGTACCGGACCGAGGGTTATGACAGCACACGCTGGGCGCGGGCATGTGCTGGTGCCATAATTTGCTTCGTCGGGGCACCATCGTCAGAGCATCGTCGGAGAACCTGACCGGTGGCATTAGGGTTTCGGTGATCGGGAGGGTCGAGGCAGGGGGTGTGCGCACATGATGTGTAATGGGTGCTGGTACTTGGCCCTTATATTGGCCCCTATCCCTTATCAAACCTCGAGAACTCACACCCCCTTAAAGAGCATTTGAGATTTTATAGGTTTGCTGCCAGTAGCCATTAAAGTGTCTGAAATGGGGACACTTTTTTCAAATGGTCACAAAATCTTCTACACTTCGAGTTTTTAAATGAATTTTTTTGTGCATGCCAACAAAAATACAAGGATTATGTCTAAGTTTGGGGCCAAAACTTCTTCCAAAAAAATTTGAAAAAATCTCGAACCGTAAAAAATTTTGAAAATCATGAAAAATAGAAAACGGGTCGTCTTGCAATGAAACTTCACGTGAAGGCTTAAGGGATGATTGTATGAATTTACAAGCCATAAAAATGGCATTGGCATGCAGAAATATGAAGATGTGCCTATACCCACCTACCACCCAATCGATCCACGGCTTGCGCATCCCCTCTCTATGGCCGACGTAGTGCCCACACGCCCGCCCGCCCGCTCGTTTCGTCGGTTGGCTAAGGTAGACGAAGTTCATTACCAGTCTAAGATTGGACCGGACTGAGCATTACAGCAGTAGGATCGACAGCACGTAGAGGGGGACCCAGCCGATGCCTGGCTTGCGCATCCCGCCCCTCTGGCCAGCTGAGCGCCCGAACGCTCGTTTTGTGGGTCGACTTAGGCATACGGAGTTCATTTACAGTCTAAGCATACGGAGTTCATTCTCAGTATAAGATTGGATCAGACCGAGGGTTGTGATAGTACATGCTGGGCTCGGGCATGTGCTGGTGCCGTATTTTTCTTCGTCGGGGCACCATCGTCGGAGCATTGCCGGAGAACCTGACCGACAGCATTGGGGTTCCAGCGATCAGGGGGGCCGGGGGGGGTGTGCGCACATGATGTGCGATGCGTGCTGGTACTTGGCCCTTATATTGGCCCCTTATCCCTCATCAAACCTCAAGAACTAACACCCCCTTAAAGAGCATTTGAGATTTTATAGGTTTGCTGCCAGCAGCCATTAAAGTGTCTGAAATGGGGACACTTTTTTCAAATGGTCACAAAATCTTGTACACTTCGAGTTTTTAGCTGAATTTTTTTGTGCAAGCCAAAAAAAATATAAGGATCACGTCTACCAAGTTTGGGGCCAAAACTCCCTCCGAAAAAATTTTAAAAAATCTCGAATCGCAAAAAGTTTCCAAAATCGTGAAAAATAGAAAATGAGTCGTCTTGCAATGAAACTTCACGTGAAGGCTTAAGGGACCATTGTATGAATTTACAGGCCATAAAAATAGCATTGGCATGCAAAAATATGAAGATGTACCTAAACCCACCTACCACCCTATCGATCCACGACTTGCGCATCCCGTCTCTCTGGCCGGCGTAGTGGCCGCCCGCCCGCTCATTTCGTCGGTTGGCTTAGGATACGGAGTTCATTCCCAGTCTAAGATTGGACAGGACTGAGGGTTATGGCAGCAGGATCGGCAGCACGTAGAAGGGGAACGGATCGATTCTCGGCTTGCCCATCCCGCCCCTCTGGCTGGCTGAGCGCCCGCACGCTCGTTTCGTGGGTTGACTTAGGCATACGGAGTTCATTCCCAGTCTAAGCATACGGAGTTCATTCCCAGTCTAAGATCAGACCAGACCGAGGGTTGCGGCAGCACATGCTGGGCTCATAAATGTGCTGGTGCCGCATTTTTCTTCACCGGGGCACCATCGTCGGAGCTTCACCGGAGAACCTGACCGGCAGCATTGGGGTTCCAGCGATCGGGGGGGCCGAGGGGGTGTGCGCTCATGATGTGCGATGGGTGCTGGTACTTGGCCCTTATATTGGCCCCTTATTCCTCATCAAACCTCAAGAACTAACACCCCCTTAAAGAGCATTTGAGATTTTACAGGTTTGCTGCCAGTAGCCTTTAAAGTGTCTGAAATGGGGATACTTTTTTTAAATGGTCACAAAATCTTGTACACTTCGAGTTTTTAGCTGAATTTTTTTATGCATCCCAAAAAAAATACAAGGATCAAATGTACCAAGTTTGGGGCCAAAACTCCTTCCGAAAAAATTTAAAAAAATCCCAAGCCATAAAAAGTTTTGAAAATCATGAAATATAGAAAACGAGTCGTCTTGCCATGAAACTTCACGTGAAGGCTTAAGGGACCATTGTATGAATTTACAAGCCATAAAAATGGCATTGGCATGCAGAAATATGAAGATGTACCTAAACTCACCTACCACCCTATCGATCCACGGCTTGCGCATCCCGTCTCTCTGGCCGACGTAGTGCCCGCCCGCCCGCGCGTTTCATCGGTTGGCTTAGGCATACGGAGTTCATTCCCAGTCTAAGATCTGATCGGACTGAGGGTTGCAGTAGCAGGATCGATAGCACGTAGAAGGGGACTCGGCCGATCCTTGGCTTACGCATCCCGCCCCTCTGGTTGGCTGAGCGCTCGCACGCTCCTTTCGTGGGTTGACTTAGGCATACGGAGTTTATTCCCAGTCTAAGCGTACGGAGTTCATTCCCAGTCTAAGATCGAACTGGACCGAGGGTTACGGCAGCACATGCTATGCCCGGGCATGTACTGGTGCCACATTTTTCTTCACCGGGGCACCATCGTCAGAGCATCGTCGGAGATCTTGACCGGCGGTATTGGGGTTCCGACGATCGGGGGGGCCGGAGGGGGTGTGCTCACATGATGTGCGATGGGTGCTGGTACTTGGCCCTTATATTGGCCCCCTATCCCTCATCAAACCTCGAGAACTCACACCGCCTTAAAGAGCATTTGAGATTTTACAAGTTTGCTGCCAGTAGCCATTAAAGTGTCTGGAATGGGGACAGTTTTTTCAAATGGTCACAAAATGTCGTACACTTCGAGTTTTTAGCTGAATTTTTTTGTGCATGCCAAGAAAAATACAAGGATCACGTCTACCAAGTTTGGGGCCAAAACTCTTTCCCAAAAGATTTTGAAAAATCCTGAACCGTAAAAAGTTTTGAAAATCGTGAAAAATAAAAAACGAGTCGTCTTACCATGAAACTTCACGTGAAGGCTTAAGGGACCATTGTATGAATTTACAAGCCATAAAAATGGCATTGGCACGCAGAAATATGAAGATGTGCCTAAACCCACCTACCACCCTATCGTTCCACAGCTTACGCATCCTGTCTCTCTGGCCGACGTAGTGCCCGCCTGTCCACCCGCCCGCTCATTTTGTCGATTGGCTTCGACATACAGAGTTAATTCCTAGTCTAAGATTAGACCAGACTGAGGGTTGCTGCAGCATGATCGGCAGCACGCAGAAGGGGACCCGATCGATCCCCGACTTATGCATCCCGCCCCTCTGGGTGGCTGAGTGCCCGCACGCTCATTTCGTGGGTTGAGTCAGGCATATGGAGTTTATTCCCAATCTTAGCATACGGAGTTCATTCCCAGTCTAAGATCGGATCGGACCTAGGGCTGCAGCAGCACATGCTGGGATCGGGCATGTGCTGGTGCCGTATTTTTCTTCGTCGGGGCACCATCATCGGAGCATCACCGAAGAACCTGTCTGGTAATGTCATAACGTCTAGATCCAGGGATCTATCGCTAGACATTGACTTAAGGGAGTCGCCACCAATCTTTTTTATCTAGGTGCGATTGGCCACCTAAAGAATCTGTCCTTTCAGGAAACACCTAAGTTTAAGGGTCCCTAAAAGAATAGGTTCAGGTCTACAAACCAGAACAGGGTTCGAGAGTTCGGTTACGTGTGAGGAAGGTTATAGCACCCTCACAACGCCCATCAAAAGATGGTACCAGCTAAAATTTATGTTATCCAAAAAGCCTTAAAATTTTACCAATTAATTAATTATTGGAAATTATTCTCAATTGACTCTAATACTTTTAGCAGAAAATTGAGAAAATTCCCTCACCTTAAGAGTATGCAAGAAAAACTACTGCTTCACTTGCAGAGGCTCCATCGTCGGATTAGTTAAAGAAAAATCAAAATCAAAATCAAAATAGAAAGGAAGGAAAGAATGATTTTTTTTTTGTAGGGAAAATTGATACTTTCAACTTTTCCCCAAAAATACTTTTTTTGAAAATTTATTTTTAAGGAAAATTGATACTTTCAACTTTTCCCAAAAAATATTTTTTTGGAAATTTATTTTTAAGAAAAATTGATACTTTCAACTTTTCCTCAAAAATATTTTTTTTGAAACTTTGATTTCCAAGGAAAATTGATACTTTCAACTTTTCCTCAAAAACCCTTTTTTGAAAATTTATTTTTAAGGAAAATTGATACTTTCAACTTTTCCCTAAAAATATTTTTTTTGGAAATTTTGATTTTTATTTAAAGAAAATAGAATAATAAAAATAGAAAAATAAAGAAAAGTAAAACAAAAATAAAAATAAAATTAAGATAAAAAGAATATTAAATAAACCTAATCTAATAAATAAAAAAACAAATAAACAAATAAATGAAAATAAAAAAAATTCAAAAAAAAAAACCTGGAGCGGCTCGTATCGCGGCTCGGCTCGGCTCGGCTCAAGGAAGAGAAACGGCTTGGGGGCGGCTTGGGAAGCTCGGCTCGGCTCGACTTGGCTCGACGGGGGGCTGGCACGCGCGGGTCAGAAAGTGGGTCGACGCTCGGGTCGGGTCGGGTCACGGTAAAATGCGCGGATCCTCTGGTTCACTTAAGGCCAAAACGACGTCGTTTTGAGAGGGTATAAAAGGCACTTCCCTCTGTTTTTCGGCAGAACGCTCCTCCCTTCTCTCTCTCTTCTTCCTTTTTCCTCTCTTTTCTCTCTAAAAGGTCGAAGAACTTCGATTGAAGATTCACCGGATTCTGGGTTTTGTCACCGAAATCTAGGTTTTTTCACCGGAAGTTCACCAAAAGTTCGTCGGAAGGTCACCGGTTTCTGGGATTCTTTGTCGGAAACTGGGTAGGTCGTCGAAAACTTCAAGGTTGGTCAGAATTTTCACCAAAAAATTCAAACTTTGCCGAAAACTTCACTGGAATCTGGAATTTTCCAAAAATTCCTAGAAAAAAAATGCCAAAAATCTTCAAAAAATTTCTTCTAATTCCCAAAACCCTTCTACACCTTTTTTTAGCCTTCTATACGCCTCTTTTCCCTTAAATCAGTAGCTTTTGCTTACTGTTTTTCTTCTGTCTAGCATTCTGTTCCAGAGGTCCCTTTTATAGGGATTGATCAGGAGTTCCTGATCAATCCCAATTCCTCCTTGGACGGGAATTCAATCTTTGAATCCAATCTGGACTCTCTTGATTGAATTCCCCTTCACAGTGGGATTCTTCCACTTTCAATCCCAGCCCTCCAAAATCAAATAAAAAAAATAATAGATAATTAGAAAAGATAGGATAGATAAAAAAAATAATAATAATATCAGATATTCAAAAAATCAGATAAATGGAACAAGAATTATTAACAGATAATACAATAAGATAAATCAAAAAAATATTACAAGAAAAATAATAAAAAATAATAATAATAATAAATAAATTATAATATATAATAAATATAGAACTATATAAATAAAATACATATAAATATTAACAGAAAAATAAATAAATAAATAAATAAGTAAAAATATACATATAATAATAATAAATAATAAAATCATAAAATACAAAAGAAAAGAAACAAAAAAAAGGGAAAAAAAATACAAAGTAAAAATTGCATTGGGCTTACCGATTTGGGCCAGGCCCAATTGATCTGGGCCAGGACCCAACTGGGTGTCTACAGCTGCCCCTCTTTGCACATTTTCTGTGAAACAGAAATTGCGCAAAGACGTAGACACCCAATCAAGACTCAACTCAACATTGTCATTTTTTTTTTTGTGTTTTTTTTTTTTGTTTTTTTTTTTTTTTTTTACCAAAGCTCCTCTAAACAGAGGCTCAATGACTTTGAGAAACATAAATTGCTCCTCTAAACAGAGGCACTACGACTTTTGAAAATAAATTGCTCCTCTAAACAGAGGCACCACGACTTTTGGAAAGTAAATTGCTCCTCTAAACAGAGGCACCACGACTTTGGAAAGTAAATTGCTCCTCTAAACAGAGGCACTACGACTTTTGAAAAGTAAATTGCTCCTCTAAACAGAGGCACTACGACTTTTGAAAAGTAAATTGCTCCTCTAAACAGAGGCACCACGACTTTGGAAAATAAATTGCTCCTCTAAACAGAGGCACCACGACTTTTGGAAAGTAAATTGCTCCTTTACAATCATGTCCAAAGGAGTTGAAAGTTGTGTTTGAAGGAATTTCAGGGGATTATGCCCAAAGGTCTTATAAATCAACCCTGATACCAAAAGACATCCTATTTCAAGGATTAGGAACTTACCTGACAAGCTTTTTTTTCAATTTTACAAAATATCTTCATATCTGTCTTCTCCATGTGGGATGTTGGAACACCCTTGCTTCTTGAATTTATACACTCTACTTTTCTGAAAGTAGTGTATGCTATGCAAATGCATATGAATTTCAATGCATGCTATGCAAATGTTAGCCAAATAATTCCTATTCAATGTATAGTACTCAAGTTTCTCAAGCTCTTCTTGGGCATCAAGCTTTTTGATTCTTCAGAGATCCAATTACACTGCTCTTCTAAGATCGAAACAGTGTAGCTCTTAATTGTTTTTTTCCACTCACATTCTTCCTTGTTCAGTTTCTCAATACTTTGGAATAAGCTTCATCAATCGATCATCACTTGACCATCATTCAATGAATTTTTCAGCACTAACAAATTTCAAAACAAGTTTCATCCACCATCACTGGGTCATTACTCATAGGTGTCTCAGCATTAACCATTCCAAAACAAACTTTGTCCACTGATTGTTCTCATCATTCAATCATAACTTGCAAATCATATCGACCAATTCATCATTGTACTAATCACTCGGTTATACCACTTTTCAAGATTTGCCCCATTATATTCTCCATTTGGTCACATCATATATCCTTCCAAATCATCTTTTTTTAGGTTTCTACCATTTCTTCATTTTGCTACCACCATCATCTTAGATTTTCTTTTCAAATGAATGCAAGACTCTTTTAAGCACATATTCATTCATTCATTATCATTTCAATTCTTGACAAATACAATGCAATCAAGCATTTTCTCAATTCATTCTAGGGGTGAAACAATAAGAGAACACAAGGTGAATTATGGTAAAGATAATCAATGAAGATCTGTTTTGGTACAAAACAAATGGGAAAGAAAATAAATTGGACATATGTCATTGGGATGGATGGTATGTTCAAATGATGAATATCTAGACAATTCTCAATATTAATCTAGCATTCTTTTTCAAAAACTCATTCCATTTACTGTTGAAGTCAACTTGAGCTTGGCAAACTTTGCCCCAGTCTTTGAGGGATCTTCAAATGTCTTTGATCTTCCATTTATGTGAGCCGTTTGACCTGGATCTTTTTCTATCAACCTTTCAGGTTTTTAATTTGAATCTCCTTTTTTTTCATTTTCTCATTTCTTTCTTTTCCTTTTTTCTTTCTTTTTTTTCCTTTTTTCATCATCTTTTTTCTCTTTTCTCATTTTTCATCCATTGTTGATATCTTTCATGCATCAAACTTTAGAGCCTGATTCCATTGCTTCCTCATGAGCATACTTTCACTCAACATATGATCATTCAAGTTGAGTATTCACATTTGATCCAAATGGACTTTTCAAGGTTGTAATGTAGGCCAAGGTGAAGGGTCATAAAAAAATGGATATAATAGGCTCAAAACACGTATTAAAAAGGTTCAACACCAAAGGATCATTTGATATAACTTGGCATTTTGCCCCCACATTGTTCCACTATTTACTTTCTTCACACAAAGGATTCTCATTACTTTGCCCCAAGTCATGTGTGGCATTTTTTATTTTTTTATTTTTTTTTTTTGAGATCTTTTTGTGATTTTTTCAAAAATTGCCCCCTCAGTGTAGAGGGTGATCCTTGGTTAGGGTTCTTCAAAAAAAGAAATCATAACAGGCTCAAAGGGGTAGCAATAAATGGTTTTTCGAATGGTAAAAGAAAGATGGCCATTTTTCATCTCAATTGTGAATACCTTTCTTGAACATCATCTATTGAACAAAGCTCATGAATCTGTATAAAAGATTACACATCTTCAAGACATATCTATTTCACCTCCGGTAACAGCCTATTTTTGCTCAAATCATCTTCTCATATTAAATGGGGATGAGTTTTCAAAATTAAATCCCAGAATTATTGTTATCATTGTCTAAATATTCATCATCTGAAATTTAAGAATGGGAATGTAAAGTTATGAAAGGTAACGGAGCATGGAGTAATGGTCAAGTGAAAGAGAAAAATGTAATGAAATGCATTGACTTGCCTTTATTAAAATGATAACAAGTGAAGTCATATTGCAAAAAGAAATCTAACATTATTTGAAAAGAAATCCTAAAATGATAGAAGAAACCTTCAACCAGCCTTATCTCCATTTTTTAAAATTGTCCCCCTATGCGATCAGGTGAAGAATCTCTATTGACATCTTGCCCCTCAATTCATTGTGACTCTTCGGACCCTTTCTGTTCTTGACTTTCACTCAGAGCGCTAACATTAGATGTTGTTGCTTTTCCTTGATCAAAACTTACCATTCCATCATTGATCAACCGTAGCACCTTATACTTTAAAGCAGTGCAATTTTCAGTAGAATGGCCAGTAATTCCATAGTGATAGTCGCAGTGGGCTGTAGGATCATACCACTTTGGGTAGGGTGGTTTAAGTGGCTTCACATGGATGGGGGCAATCAAATGGCTATTATAGAGTTCTTGATATAACTCTGTATAAGTCATAGGGATTAGATCAAATACAAGTTTTTCTCAAGTAGTTCGTTGTTCTCGTGAACCACTTGCTGGGTTAATAGGGTGAACTTGGGTTCTTGCAGGAGCTTGAATGTTGAGGCTGTATGTAAGATCTTGAGGGCTATAAATTGATCGGTATGTGGATGAATAAGGTGGTTGTGGAGCCAGCTGGTATGGGTAGGATGAGACATTATTTACAGTAGGATAGTATAAAGAGTAACCTTGGGATGTATAGGGTTGATAACCCCTGAATTGTTGTCTATCAAAGCTCACAGCTTGAGCTTCTTTCTTTTTTGATGTCTTTTTGGTTTCTCCTCCTTTTAACTTGCCATTTTTTATGGCACTTTCAATAATTTCTCCAGAGATCACCATGTCGGCAAAATTCTTTGTTGCATTCCCTATCATCTTTTCATAATAGGGAGGTTTTAAAGTGCTAACAAATAGCACTGTAGTTTCTTTCTCGGTCAGTGGAGGTTGTACCTGTGAAGTTATATCTCTCCATCTCTGGGCGTATTCTTTAAAAGAGTCATTTGCCTTTTTCTCTAGATTCTGTAAAGACAAACGATCAAGAGCCAAATCGATAATGTGTCGATATTGACTGATGAAGTCATGAGCCATATCGCTTCAAGAGCAAATGTGGGTCCTATCCAACTGAACATACCACCTGGCAGCAGAACCAGTAAGGCTATCCTGGAAGACATGCATCAAGAGTTTTTCATCATGTGCATGAGCTGCCATCTTTCTGTAATACATAGTGATGTGGGTTTTGGGGCACTTTGTACCGTCATATTTTTCAAATTTTGGTACTTTGAACTTATGAGGGATAACCACATCAGGAACTAGGCAGAGCCCAGCAGCATCAACTGACCCATAAAAGCTAAATCCTTCTACAGCCCGTAGCCTCTGCTCTAGCATGCTAATTTTAGAGCATTCCTCAGCTTCCACCCTTATCTTTTCCTTCTCTTTCTTTTTTAAATCATCTAGATCAAGAATTGGTTTTGTTGCCTTTTCAGTGAAGACAGGATTTATATAGCTATTATACTGCCCTGGGTTAAAAGCTGATGGCATTCCAAGATATGTTGGATATGCAAAATGTTATGGTGGGACCTCTTGGGCAGACTGGGCTTGAGGTGGGCCAAAACCTAGAGGGTACAAAGGGTCAGCCACTTCTTGTTGGCTTGTACTTCCTTCAACTCCTCTTCCTTTATTCATGTTATTAAGGGCCTCCAGAATCTTGCTTAGTTCATTTTCAATCTTCTCCTGAGCTTTTTCTAGCTTTTCAAATCTATGAGAACTTTCCTCTTCCATTTGCCTTGCTCTGGATCTTGTGTTGTATGGATAAGCAGGGTTTTCGCTAGATGGAGCTATCTTAGGACCTTGAGTACCATACTTATGATTAGAAATGTTATGCTGTGCCTTATGTATGATGCTTTGATACACAAATGAAATGTACATTTTTCTGAATGAAATCTAGTATGAAATGAATGCAAATGATTGTGTTAAAACATGATCATGAAAGTAATGCAAATGCATACAATCAGACAAACAACATAGTTAGTTCGATGGATGAAATGAAAGTGATGCTGATGCATAATGGTACATATGATAAAAATAATACACAAAGTTAAACAGTCAAAATGATTAGACAAACACCCTTTTTGTGTCTTAATTTCAGGGTATATCTATCATTAGGTAGAAAATGGCTCTATCTTAGGTATAGGCACTCTTAAGGTTCACTACATGCGATTTTAAGGTCAAAGTCTAAAGGTCCTCAAATTGCTCCTTACATCCTTGTCCATCATAGACTAGTAAGGCACCCTAATCCTCACCCATTACAGGCTACAAGAGGAAAAGGTTCAATTTGAGTGGGAGTATTTCGCTAGCCACTGCAGAGGCATTAGACCTCACGAAAGCAATAGGTACTTTACTCCTTCCTAGATGGACAGAGCTCAGGTATAGAGCTCATGTTATGCACATGCACATGAATGACATAATTAACAAGGTAAATAAACATGAATGAATAATAACACATATATACAAAAAGGTTCAATTTTATTAGGCTTTTGGATAACACAAATTATTTGCTGGCCTGACTCTCAAAGTCCCCAGTGGAGTCACCAAGCTGTCATAACGTCTAGATCCGGGGATCTATCGCTAGACATTGACTTAAAGGAGTCACCACTGATCTTTTTTATCTTGGTGCGATTGGCCACCTAAGGAATCTGTCCTTTCAGGGAACACATAAGTTTAAGGGTCCCTAAAAGAATAGGTTCAGGTCTACAAACCAGAATAGGGTTTGGGAGTTCAGTTACGTGTGAAGAAGGTTATAGCACCCTCAAAACGCCCATCAAAAGATGGTACCAGCTGAAATTTGTGTTATCCAAAAAGCCTTAAAATTTTACCAAGTAATTAATTATTGGAAATTATTCTCAATTGACTCTAATACTTTTAGCAAAAAATTGAGAAAATTCCCTCACTTCAAGAGTATGCAAGAAAAACTACTGCTTCACTTGCAGAGGCTCCATCGTCGGATTAGTTAAAGAAAAATCAAAATCAAAATCAAAATAGAAAGGAAGGAAATAATGATTGTTCTTGTGTAGGGAAAATTGATACTTTCAACTTTTCCCCAAAAATATTTTTTTTGAAAATTTATTTTTAAGGAAAATTGATACTTTCAACTTTTCCTCAAAAATATTTTTTTTGAAACTTTGATTTCCAAGGAAAATTGATACTTTCAACTTTTCCCTAAAAATATTTTTTTTGGAAATTTTGATTTTTATTTAAAGAAAATAGAATAATAAAAATAGAAAAATAAAGAAAAGTAAAACAAAAATAAAAATAAAATTAAGATAAAAAGAATATTAAATAAACCTAATCTAATAAATAAAAAAAACAAAAAAACAAATAAATGAAAATAAAAAAAATTCAAAAAAAAAAACCTGGAGCGGCTCGTATCGCAGCTCGGCTCGGCTCAGCTCGGCTTGGCTCCGAGGGGGGCTGGCACGCGCGGGTCAGGAAGCTAGTCGACGCTCGGGTCGGGTCGGGTGACGGCAAAACACGCGGATCCTCTAGGTCATTTAAGGCCAAAACGACGTCGTTTTGAGAGGGTATAAAAGGCACTTCCCTTTGTTTTTCGATAGAACGCTCCTCCCCTCTCTCTCTCTTCTTCCTTTTACCTCTCCCTTCTCTCTAAAAGGTCGAAGAACTCCGGTTGAAGATTCATCGAATTCTGGGTTTTGTAGCCGTAATCTGGGTTTTTTCGTCGGAAGTTCACCGGAAGTTCACCGGAAGGTCACCGGTTTCTGGGATTCTTTACTGGAAACTGGGCAGGTCACCGAAAACTTCAAGGTTGGTCGGAATTTTCATCAAAAAATTCAAACTTTGCCGAAAACTTCACCGGAATCTGGAATTTCCAGAAATTCCCAGAAAAAAGTCGCCAAAAATCTCCAAAAAATTTCTTCTAATTCCCAGAACCCTTCTACACCTTTTCTTAGCCTTCTATACGCCTCTTTTCCCTTAAATCAGTAGCTTTTGCTTACTGTTTTTCTTCTGTCCAGGATTCTGTTCCAGAGGTCCCTTTTATAGGGATTGATCAGGAGTTCCTGATTAATCCCAATTCCTCCTTGGACGGGAATTCAATCTTTGAATCCAATCTGGACTCTCTTGATTGAATTCCCCTTCACAGTGGGATTCTTCCACTTTCAATCCCAGCCCTCGAAAATCAAATAAAAAAAATAATAGATAATTAGAAAAGATAGGATAGATAAAAAAAAATAATAATAATATCAGATACACAAAAAATCAGATAAACGGAACAAGAATTATTAACAGATAATACAATAAGATAAATCAAAAAAATATTACAAGAAAAATAATAAATAAATAAATTATAATATATAATAAATATAGAACTATATAAATAAAATACATATAAATATTAATAGAAAAATAAATAAATAAGTAAAAATATACATATAATAATAATAAATAATAAAATACATAAAATACAAAAGAAAAGAAACGAAAAAAAAGAAAAAAAGGAAAAAAATACAAAGTAAAAATTGCATTGGGCTTACCCATTTGGGCCAGGCCCAATTGATCTGGGCCAAGACCCAATTGGGTGTCTACAGGTAGGATTGGGGTTTCGGTGATCGGGGGGCCGAGGCCTGCGTGCACATCATGTGCGATGGATGCTGGTACTTGGCCCTTATATTGCCACCTATCCCTCATCAAACCTCGAGAACTCACACCCCCTTAAAGAGCATTTGAGATTTTACAGGTTTACTGCTAGTAGCCATTAAAGTGTTTGAAATGGGGACACTTTTTTCAAATGGTCACAAAAATCTTGTACGCTTCGAGTTTTTAGCTGAATTTTTTTGTGCATGCCAACAAAAATACAAGGATCACGTCTACAAAGTTTGGGGCCAAAACTCCTTCCGAAAAAATTTTAAAAAATCCTGAACCGTAAAAAGTTTCAAAAACGTGAAAAATTGAAAACGATTCGTCTTGCCATGAAACTTCACGTGAAGGCTTAAGGGACCATTGTATGAATTTACAAGCCATAAAAAATGGCATTGGCACACAAAAATATGAAGATGTGCCTAAACCCACCAACAACCCTATCAATCCACGGCTTGCGCATCCTGTCTCTCTGGTTGGCGTAGTGACCACCCGCCTGCCCGCCCGCTCGTTTCGTCGGTTGGCTTAGGCATATGGAGTTCATTTCCAGTCTAAGATAGCACCAGATCGAGGGTTGTGGCAGCACGCAGAGGGGGGCCCGATTGATCCCCGTCTTGCCCATCCCGCCCCTCTGGCCGGTTGAGCACCCACATGCTCATTTGTGGGTTGACTTAGGCATAAGGAGTTCATTCCCAGTCTAAGCATACAGAGTTTATTCCAGTCTAAGATCGGACCGGACCGAGGGTTGCGACAGCACAAGCTGGGCTCGGGCATGTGCTGGTGCCGCATTTTTCTTCGTCGCGGCACCATCGTCGGAGTATCGTCGGAGAACCTGACCGGCGGCATTAGGGTTCCGACGATCGGGGGGGCAGGGGGTGTGCGCACATGATGTGCGATGGGTGCTGGTACTTGGCCCTTATATTGGCCCCCTATCCCTCATCAAACCTTGGGAACTCACACCCCATTAAAGAGCATTTGAGATTTTACAGGTTTGCTGCCAGTAGCCATTAAAGTGTTTGAAATGGGGACACTTTTTTCAAATGGTCACAAAATCTTGTACACTTCTAGTTTTTAGCTGACTTTTTTTATGCATGCCAACAGAAATACAAGGATCATGTCTACCAAGTTTGGGGCCAAAACTCCTTTCGAATAAATTTTAAAAAATCTCGAACCCAAAAAGTTTCAAAAATCGTGAAAAATAGAAAATGAGTCATCTTGCCATGAAACTTCACGTGAAGGGTTAAGGGACCATTGTATGAATTTACAAGCTATAAAAATGGCATTGGCATGCAGAAATATGAAGATATGCCTAAACCCACCTACCACCCCATCGATCCACGGCTTGCGTATCCCGTCTCTCTAGCCGGCGTAGTGCCCGCCCGCCCTGCTCGTTTCGTCGGTTGGCTTAGGCATACGGAGTTCATTCCCAGTCTAAGCATACGGAGTTCATTCCCAGTCTAAGATTAAGCATACGGTAGGTGGGTTTAGGCACATCCCATATTTCTGCGTGCCAATGCGCATCCCGTCTCTCTGACAGGCGTAGTGCTCGCCCGCCTGCCCGCCGCCTGCCCGCCCGCCCGCTCGTTTCGTCGGTTCGCTTAGGCATACGGAGTTCATTCCCAGTCTAAGATCGGACAGGACTGAGGGTTGCGGCAGCAGGATCGACAGCACGTAGAGGGGGACCCGGTCGATCCCCGGCTTGGCATCCCACCCCATTGGCCGGTTGAGCGCCCGCACGCTCGTTTCATGGTTTGACTTAGGCATACGGAGTTCATTCCCAGTCTAAGATTAGACTGGACCAAGGGTTGCGGCAGCACAAGCTGGGCTCGGGCATGTGCTGGTGCTAAATTTTTCTTCGCCAGGGCACCATCGTCGGAGCATAGCCAGAGAACTGACCGACGGCATTAGGGTTCTGGTGATCGGGGGGCCGGGGGGTGTGCACACATGATGTGCGATGGGTGCTGGTACTTGGCCCTTATATTGGCCCCCTATCCCTCATCAAACCTTGAGAACTCACACCCCCTTGAAGAGCATTTGAGATTTTACAGGTTTGCTGCCAGTAGCCATTAAAGTGTCTGAAATGGCGACACTTTTTTCAAATGGTCACAAAACGAGTCGTCTTGCCATGAAACTTCACGTGAAGGCTTAAGGGACCATTGTATGAATTTACAAGCCATAAAAATGGCATTGGCACGCAGAAATATGAAGATGTGCCTAAACCCGCCTACCACCCTATCGATCCACGGCTTGCGCATCCCATCTCACTGGCCGATGTAGTGCCCGCCCGCCTGCCTCACACGGTCGTTTCGTTGGTTGGCTTAGGCATACGGAGTTCATTCCTAGTCTAAGATCAGACCGAACCGAAGGTTACGGTAGCAGGATCGGCAGCACGTAGAGGGGGACCCGGCCGATCCCCGGTTTATGCATCCCGCCCCTCTAGCCGGCTGAGCGCCCGCACACTCGTTTCATGGGTTGACTTAGGCATATGGAGTTCATTCCCTGTCTAAGCATACGGAGTTCATTCCTCAGTCTAAGATCGGACCAGACTGAGGGTTGCGGCAACACATGCTGGGCTCTGGAATGTGCTGGTGCCACATTTTTCTTTGCCGGGGCACCATCGCCGGAGCATCTCCGGAGAACTTGACCGGCGGCAATGGGGTTCCGACGATTAGGGGGGCCGGGGGGTGTGCACACATGATGTGCAATGGGTGCTGGTACTTGGCACTTATATTGGCCCCCTATCCCTCATCAAACCTCGAGAACTCACACCCCCTTAAAGAGCATTTGAGATTTTGCAGGTATACTGCCAGCAGCCATTAAAGTGTCTGAAATGGGACACTTTTTTCAAATGATCACAAAATGTTGTACACTTCGAGTTTTTAGCTGAATTTTTTTATGCATGCCAACAAAAATACAAGGAACACGTCTACCAAGTTTGGGGCCAAAACTCCTTCCGAAAAAATTTTAAAAAATCCCGAACCCCAAAATTTTTAAAAATTATGAAAAATAGAAAACGAGTCGTCTTGCCATGAAAGTTCACGTGAAGGCTTAAGGGACCATTGTGTGAATTTACAAGCCATTAAAATGGCATTGGCACACAAAAATATGAAGATGTGCCTAAACCCAACTACCACCCTATCGATCCACGGTTTACGCATCCCATCTCTCTGGCCGGCGTAGTGCCCGCCCGTCCGCTCGTTTCGTCGGTTGGCTTAGGCATACGGAGTTCATTCCCAGTCTAAGATCAAACCGGACTAAGGGTTACAGCAGCAAGATCGGCAGCACGTAAGGGGTTGCCCGACCCATCAGCGACTTGCGCATCCCACCCTCTGGCCGGCTGAGCGCCCGCACACTCGTTTCATGTGTTGACTTAGGCATACAGAGTTCATTCCTAGTCAAGCATATGGAATTCATTCCCAGTCTAAGATCGGCCCAGACCGAGGTTTGTGGCAGCACATGCTGGGCTCAGGCATGTGCTGGTGCCGCATTTTTCTTCGTTGGGGCACCATCGTCGGAGCATCGTCGGAGAACCTGACCGGTGGCATTGTGGTTCCGACAGTCGGGGGGGCCGGGGGGTGTGCGCAAATGATGTACGATGGGTGCTGGTACTTGGCCCTTATATTGGACTCCTATCCCTCATCAAACCTCGAGAACTCACACCCCCTTAAAGAGCATTTGAGATTTTGCAGGTATGCTGCCAACAGCCATTAAAGTGTCTGAAATGGGGACACTTTATTCAAATGGTCACAAAATCTTGTACACTTTGCGTTTTTAGCTGAATGTTTTTGTGCGTGCCAACAAAAATAGAAGGATCACGTCTACCAAGTTTGGGGCCAAAACTCCTTCCGAAAAAAGTTAAAAAAATCTCGAACCTTAAAAAGTCTCCAAAATCGTGAAAAATAGAAAACGAGTCGTCTTGCCATGAAACTTCACATGAAGGCTTAAGGGACCATTTTATGAATTTACAAGCCATAAAAATGGCATTGGCATGCAGAAATATGAAGATGTGCCTAAACCCACCTACCACCCTATCGATCCACGGCTTGCACATCCCGTCTCTCTGGTCGGTGTAGTGCCCACCCGCCCGCCCGCTCGTTTCGTCGGTTGGCTTAGGCATAGGGAGTTCATTCCTAGTCTAAGATCGGACCTGACTGAGGGTTGCAGCAACAGGATCGGCAGCACGCAGAGGGGGACCCGACCGATCCACGGCTTGCGCATCCGGCCCCTCTGGCCGGTTGAGCGCCCGTACGCTCGTTTCGTGGGTTGACTTGGGCATACGGAGTACATTCCCAGTCTAAGCATACATAGTTCATTCCCAGTCTAAGATTGGACTGCACCAAGGGTTACGGAAGCACGTGCTGGGCTCGGGCATGTGCCGGTGTCATATTTTTCTTCGTCGGGGCACCATCGTCGGAGCATCGTCGGAGATACTTGATCCGGTGGCATTGGGGGTTCCGGCGATCGGGCGGCCGGTGGGGGGTGGCCGCACATGATGTGCGGATGGGTGCTGGTACTTGGCCCTTATATGGCCCCCTATTCCCTTCATCAAACCTCGAGACACTCACACTCGCTTAAAAAGCATTTGAGATTTTACAGGTTTGCTGCCTGTAGCCATTAAAGTGTTTGAAATAGAGACACTTTTTTCAAATGGACACAAAATCTTGCACACTTCAAATTTTTACCTGAATTGTTTTGTGCATGCCAATAAAAATACAAGGATCACGTCTGCCAAGTTTGGGGCAAAAACTCCTTCCGAAAAAATTTTAAAAAATCTTGAACCATAAAAAGTTTCAAAAATCATGAAAAATAGAAAACGTGTTGTCTTGCCATGAAACTTCACGTGAAGGCTTAAGGGACCATTGTATGAATTTACAAGCCATAAAAATGGCATTGGCATGCAGAAATATGAAGATGTGCCTAAACCCACCTAGCACCCTATCGATCCACGGCATGTGCATCCCGTCTCTCTGGCTGGCGTAGTGCTCGCCCAACCGTACGCTCGTTTCGTCGGTTGGCGTAGGCATACGGAGTTCATTCCCAGTCTAAGATTGGACCGGACCAAGGGTTGCGGCAGCATGATCGATAGCACGCAGAGGGGACCCGGCCGATCCCCAGCTTGCGCATCCCGCACCTATGGCCGGCTGAGCGCCCGCACGCTCGTTTCATTGGTTGACTTAGGCATACGGAGTTCATTCTTAGTATAAGCATATGGAGTTCATTCCCAGTCTAAGATTGGACCGGAGCAAGGGTTACGGCAGCACATGCTGGGCTCGGGCATGTGTTGGTGCCACATTTTTTTTCGTCGGGGCACCATCGTCGGTGCATCGTCGGAGAACCTGACCGGCAGCATTGGGGTTCCGGCGATCGGGGGGCCGGGGGTGTGCGCACATGATGTACGATGGGTGCTGGTACTTGGCCCTTCTATTGGCCCCCTATCCCTCATCAAACCTCCGAAAGTCACACCCCCTTAAAGAGCATTTGAGATTTTACAGGTTTGCTGCCAGTAGCCATTAAAGTGTCTGAAAAGGGGACACTTTTTTCAAATGGTCACAAAATCTTGTACACTTCGAGTTTTTAGCTGAATGTTTTTGTGCAAGCCAATAAAAATACAAGGATCATGTCTACCAATTTTAGGGACAAAATTCCTTCCAAAACAATTTTAAAAAATCTCGAACCGTAAAAGGTTTAAAAAATCGTGAAAAATAGAAAACGAGTCGTCTTGCCATGAAACTTCACGTGAAGGCTTAAGGGACCATTGTATGAATTTACAAGCTATAAAAATGGCATTGGCATGCAAAAATATGAAGATGTGCCCAAACTCACCTACCACCCTATCAATCCATGGCTTGCGTATCCCGTCTGTCTGGCCGGCGTAGTGCCTGCCCGCCCGCCCGCCTGCTTGTTTCGTCGGTTGGCTCAGGCATATAGAGTTCATTCCCAGTCTAAGATTGGATGGGATCGAGGGTTGAGGCAGTAGGATCAGTAGCACGTAGAGGGGGACCCAACTGATCCTCGGCTTGTGCATCCCCTCCTTCTGGCCGGCTGAACGCCCGCACGCTCGTTTTGTGGGTTGACTTAGGCATACAGAGTTCATTCCTAGTCTAAGCATACGAAGTTCATTCCCAGTCTAAGATTGGACCTAACCGTGGGTTGCGGCAGCACATGCTGGGCTCGGGCATGTGCTGGTGACGCATTTTTCTTCGTAGGGGCACCATCGTCGGAGAACCTGACCAGCAGCATTAGGGTTCCGACGATCGGGGTGGCCGGGGGGTGTGCGCACATGATGTGCGATGGGTGCTGGTACTTGGCCCTTCTATTGGCCCCCTATCCCTCATCAAACCTCCAGAACTCACACCCCCTTAAAGAGCATTTGAGATTTTACATGTTTGCTGCCAGTAGCCATTAAAGTGTCTGAAAAGGGGACACTTTTTTCAAATGGTCACAAAATCTTGTACACTTCGAGTTTTTAGCTGAATGTTTTTGTGCATGCCAACAAAAATACAAGGATCACGTCTACCAAGTTTAGGGCCAAAATTCCTTCCAAAACAATTTTAAAAAATCTCGAATCGTAAAAAGTTTAAAAAATCGTGAAAAATAGAAAACGAGTTGTCTTGCCATGAAACTTCACGTGAAGGCTTAAGGGACCATTGTATGAATTTACAAGCTATAAAAATGGCATTGGCATTCAGTAAATATGAAGTATGTGCCCAAACCCACCTACCACCCCTTATCAATCCAACGACTTGCGTATCCCGGTCTGTCTGGTCGGCGTAGTGCCTGCCCGCCCGTCGCGCCCGCCTCGTTTCGTCAGTTGCTCAAGGATACAAAGTTCATTTCCCAGTCTAAGATTTGGATGCGAACCGAGGGTTTTGCGGCAGCAGGATCAGTTAGCACGTAGAGGGGGACCCCTGCTGATCCTCGACTTGTGCATTCCCGTCCCTCTGGCGGCTGAGCGCCCGCACGCTCGTTTCGTGGGTTGACTTAGGCATACGGAGTTCATTCCTAGTTCTAAGCATAACGAAGTTCATTCCTAGTCTAAGATTGGAACCTAATCGAGGTTACGGCAGCACATGCTGGCTCGGGCATGGGCTGGTGACGCATTTTTCTTCGTAGGGGCACCATCGTCGGAGAACTTGATCGGCCACATTGGGGTTCTGACGATCGGGGTGGCCGGGGGGTGTGCGCACATGATGTGCGATGGGTGCTGGTACTTGGCCCTTCTATTGGCCCCTTATCCCTCATCAAACCTCCAGAACTCACACCCCCTTAAAGAGCATTTGAGATTTTACATGTTTGCTGCCAGTAGCCATTAAAGTGTCTGAAAAGGGGACACTTTTTTCAAATGGTCACAAAATCTTGTACACTTCGAGTTTTTAGCTGAATGTTTTTGTGCAAGCCAATAAAAATACAAGGATCATGTCTACCAATTTTAGGGACAAAATTCCTTCCAAAACAATTTTAAAAAATCTCGAACCGTAAAAGGTTTAAAAAATCGTGAAAAATAGAAAACGAGTCGTCTTGCCATGAAACTTCACGTGAAGGCTTAAGGGACCATTGTATGAATTTACAAGCTATAAAAATGGCATTGGCATGCAAAAATATGAAGATGTGCCCAAACTCACCTACCACCCTATCAATCCATGGCTTGCGTATCCCGTCTGTCTGGCCGGCGTAGTGCCTGCCCGCCCGCCCGCCTGCTTGTTTCGTCGGTTGGCTCAGGCATACAGAGTTCATTCCCAGTCTAAGATTGGATGGGACCGAGGGTTGCGGCAGCAGGATCAGTAGCACGTAGAGGGGGACCCGGCTGATCCTCAGCTTCTGCATCCCGTCCCTCTGGCCGGCTGAGCGCCCGCACACTCGTTTCATGGGTTGACTTAGGCATACGGAGTTCATTCCTAGTCTAAGCATACGGAGTTCATTCCCAGTCTAAGATTGGACCTAACCGAGGGTTGCGGCAGCACATGCTGGGCTCGGGCATATGCTGGGCTCTGGCATGTGCTGGTGACTCATTTTTCTTCGTAGGGGCACCATCGCCGGAGAACCTGACCGGCCGCATTGGGGTTCCGATGATCGAGGTGGCCGGGGGGTGTGCGTACATGATTTACGATGGGTGCTGGTACTTGGCCCTTCTATTGGCCTCCTATCCCTCATCAAACCTCGAGAACTCACACCCCCTTAAAGAGCATTTGGGATTTTACAGGTTTGCTGCCAGTAGCCATTAAAGTGTCTGAAATGGGGACACTTTTTTCTAATGGTCACAAAATCTTTTACACTTCGAGTTTTTAGCTGAAATTTTTTGTGCATGCCAACAAAAATACAAGGATCATGTCTACCAAGTTTGGGGCAAAAACTCCTCGTGAAAAAATTTTAAAAAATCCCAAATTGTAAAAGTTTTGGAAATCATGAAAAATAGTAAACGAGTCGTCTTGCAATGAAACTTCACGTGAAGGCTTAAGGGACCATTGTATGAATTTACAAGCCATAAAAATGGCATTGGCATGCAGAAATATGAAGATGTGCCTAAACCCACCTACCACCCTATTTATCCACGGCTTCCGCATCCCGTCTCTCTGGCTGACATAGTGCCCGCCCGTCCGTCCGCCTGCTCGTTTCGTCGGTTGGCTTAGGCATAGGGAGTTCATTCCCAGTCTAAGATCAGACCGGATCGAGGGTTGCGGTAGCATGATCGGCAGCACACAGAGGGGGACCCGACAGATCCCCAGCTTAGGCATCCCGCCCCTCTGGCCGGCTGAGCGCCCGCACGCTCATTTCATGGGTTGACTTAGGCATACGGAGTTCATTCCTAGTCTAAGCATAAAGAGTTCATTCCCAGTCTAAGATCAGACCGGACCGAGGGTTATGGTAGCACATACTGGGCTCGGGCATGTGCTGGTGTCACATTTTTCTTCGCAGGGCCACCATCGTCGGAGAACCTGACCTGCGACATTTGGGTTCCGACGATCGGGGGGGCCGGGGGGGCCGGTGTGTGCACATGATGTGCGATGGGTGCTGTTACTTGGCCCTTATATTGGCCCCCTATCCCTCATCAAACCTTGAGAACTCACATCTCCTTGAAGAGGATTTGAGATTTTACAGGTTTGCTACCAGCAGCCATTAAAGTGTCTAAAATGGGGACATTTTTTTCAAATGGTCACAAAATCTTGTACACTTTGAGTTTTTAGCTGAATTTTTTTGTGCACGCCAACAAAAATACAGTGATCACGTCTACCAAGTTTAGGCCAAAACTGCTTCCGAAAAAATTTTAAAAAATCCCAACCACAAAAAGTTTCAAAAATCGTGAAAAATAGAAAACGAGTCGTCCTGCCATGAATTTTCACATGAAGGCTTAAGGAACCATTGTATGAATTTACAGCCATAAAAAATGGCATTGGCATGCAGAAATATCAAGATGTTCTTAAACCCACTACCACCCTATCGATCCACGGCTTGCGCATCCCGTCTCTCTGGCTGCGTAGTGCTCGCCCGCCCGCACGCTCGTTTCGTCAGTTGGCTTAGGCATACGGAGTTCATTCCCAGTCTAAGATTGGATCGGACCGAGGTACGGCAGCAAGATCGACAGCACGCAGAAGAGGACCCGACCGATCCCCAGCTTGCGTATCCCGCCCCTTTGGTTGGCTGAGCGCCAGCACGTTCGTTTCGTAGGTTGACTTAGGCATACGGAGTTCATTCCCAGTCTAACATCGGACCGGACCGAGGGTTGCGACAGCACATGCTGGGCTCGAGCATGTGCTGGTGACGTATTTTTCTTCACCGTGGCACCATCGTCGGAGAACCTGACCGACGGCATTAGGGTTCCCACGATCAGGGGGGCCGGGTGGCGTGTGCGCATATGATGTGTGATGGGTGCTGGTACTTGGCCCTTATATTGGCTTCCTATCCCTCATCAAACCTCAAGAACTTACACCCCCTTCAAGAGCATTGGAGATTTTACAGGTTTGCTGCCAGTAGCCATTAAAGTGTCTGAAATGGGGACACTTTTTCAAATGGTCACAGAAACTTGTGCACTTTGAGTTTCTAGCTGAATTTTTTTATGCATGGCAACAAAAATACAAGGATCACGTCTACCAAGTTTCAAAAATTGTGAAAAATAGAAAACGAGTCATCTTGCCATGAAACTTCACGTGAAGGCTTAAGGTGACCGTTGTATTAATTTACAAGCCATAAAAATGGCATCGACACGCAAAAATATGAAGATGTGCCTAAACCCACCTACCACCCTATCGATCCACAGTTGCGCATCCCGTCTCTCTGGCCGGAGTAGTGCCCGCCAGCCTGCCCTCCCGCTCCTTTCGTCGGTTGGCTTAGGCATATGGAGTTCATTCCCAAGCTAAGATGAGACCGGCCCGAGGGTTACGATAGTAGGATCGGCAGCACGTAGAGGGTGACCCGGCCAATCCCCAGCTTGCGCATCCTGCCCCTCTGGCCGGCTGAGCGCCCGCACGTTTGTTTCGTGCATTGACTTAAGCATACGGAGTTCATTCCCACTCTAAGCATACGGAGTTCATTCCCAGTCTAAGATTGGACTGGACCGAGGGTTGTGGTAGCACATGCTGGGCTCGAGCATGTGCTGGTGCCACATTTTTCTTCACCGGGGCACCATCACCGGAGCATCGCCGGAGAACCTGACCGACGGCATTGGGGTTCCGACGATCAGGGGGGCCGGGGGGGTGTGCGCACATGATGTGTGAGGGGTGCTCATACTTGGCCCTTATATTGGCCCCTATCCCTCATCAAACCTTGAGAACTCACACCCCCTTAAAGAGCATTTGAGATTTTACAGGTTTGCTGCCAGTAGCCATTAAAGTGTGTGAAATAGGGACACTTTTTTCAAATGCTCACAAAAACGAGTCGTCTTGCCATGAAACTTCACGTGAAGGCTTAAGGGACCATTGTATGAATTTACAAGCTATAAAAATGGCATTGGCATTCAGAAATATGAAGATGTGCCCAAACCCACCTACCACCCTATCAATCCACGACTTGCGTATCCCGTCTGTCTGGCCGGCGTAGTGCCCGCCCGCCCGTCCGCCCGCTCGTTTCGTCAGTTGGCTCAGGGATACAAAGTTCATTCCCAGTCTAAGATTGGATGGGACCGAGGGTTGCAGCAGCAAGATCAGTAGCACGTAGAGGGGGACCCTGCTGATCCTCGGCTTGTGCATCCCGTCCCTCTAGCCGGCTGAGCGCCCGCACGCTCGTTTCGTGGGTTGACTTAGGCATACGGAGTTCATTCCTAGTCTAAGCATACGAAGTTCATTCCTAGTCTAAGATTGGACCTAATCGAGGGTTACGGCAGCACATGCTGGGCTCGGGCATGTGCTGGTGACGCATTTTTCTTCGTAGGGGCACCATCGTCGGAGAACTTGACCGGCCACATTGGGGTTCTGACGATCGGGGTGGCCGGGGGGTGTGCGCACATGATGTGCGATGGGTGCTGGTACTTGGCCCTTCTATTGGCCCCCTATCCCTCATTAAACCTCCAGAACTCACACCCCCTTAAAGAGCATTTGAGATTTTATAGGTTTGCTGCCAGTAGCCATTAAAGTGTCTGAAAAGGGGACACTTTTTTCAAATGGTCGCAAAATCTTGTACACTTCGAGTTTTTAGCTGAATGTTTTTGTGCATGCCAACAAAAATACAAGGATCACGTCTACCAAGTTTAGGGCCAAAATTCCTTCCAAAATAATTTTAAAAAATCTCGAACCGTAAAAAGTTTAAAAAATCATGAAAAATAGAAAACGAGTCGTCTTGCCATGAAACTTCACGTGAAGGCTTAAGGGACCATTGTATGAATTTACAAGCTATAAAAATGGCATTGGCATGCAGAAATATGAAGATGTGCCGAAACCCACCTACCACCCTATCAATCCACGGCTTGCGTATCCCGTCTGTCTGGCCGGCATAGTGCCCGCCCGCCCGCTCGTTTCGTCGGTTGGCTCAGGCATACAGAGTTCATTCCCAGTCTAAGATTGGATGGGACCAAGGGTTGCGGCAGCAGGATCAGTAGCACGTAGAGGGGGACCCGGTTGATCCTCGGCTTGTGCATCCCGTCCCTCTGGCCGGCTGAGCGCCCGCACGCTTGTTTCATGGGTTGACTTAGGCATACAGAGTTCATTCCTAGTCTAAGCATACGGAGTTCATTCCCAGTCTAAGATTGGACCTAACCGAGGGTTGCGGCAGCACATGCTGGGCTCGGGCATGTGCTGGTGACTCATTTTTCTTCGTAGGGGCACCATCGCCGGAGAACCTGACCGGCCGCATTGGGGTTCCGATGATCGAGGTGGCCGGGGGGTGTGCGTACATGATGTGCGATGGGTGCTGGTACTTGGCCCTTCTATTGGCCTCCTATCCCTCATCAAACCTCGAGAACTCACACCCCCTTAAAGAGCATTTGGGATTTTACAGGTTTGCTGCCAGTAGCCATTAAAGTGTCTGAAATGGGGACACTTTTTTCTAGTGGTCACAAAATCTTTTACACTTCGAGTTTTTAGCTGAAATTTTTTGTGCATGCCAACAAAAATACAAGGATCATGTCTACCAAGTTTGGCGCAAAAACTCCTCGTGAAAAAATTTTAAAAAATCCCAAATTGTAAAAGTTTTGGAAATCATGAAAAATAGTAAACGAGTCGTCTTGCAATGAAACTTCACGTGAAGGCTTAAGGGACCATTGTATGAATTTACAAGCCATAAAAATGGCATTGGCACGCAGAAATATGAAGATGTGCCTAAACCCACCTACCACCCTATCGATCCACGGCTTCCGCATCCCGTCTCTCTGGCCGACATAGTGCCCGCCCGTCCGTCCGCCTGCTCGTTTCGTCGGTTGGCTTAGGCATAGGGAGTTCATTCCCAGTCTAAGATCAGACCGGATCGAGGGTTGCGGCAGCATGATCGGCAGCACACAGAGGGGGACCCGACAGATCCCCAGCTTGGGCATCCCGTCCCTCTGGCCAGCTGAGCGCCCGCACGCTCATTTCATGGGTTGACTTAGGCATACGGAGTTCATTCCTAGTCTAAGCATAAAGAGTTGATTCCCAGTCTAAGATCAGACCGGACCGAGGGTTACGGTAGCACATACTAGGCTCGGGCATGTGCTGGTGTCACATTTTTCTTCGCAGGGGCACCATCGTCGGAGAACCTGACCTGCGACATTTGGGTTCCGACGATCGGGGGGGCCGGGGGGGCCGGTGTGCGCACATGATGTGCGATGGGTGCTGTTACTTGGCCCTTATATTGGCCCCCTATCCCTCATCAAACCTTGAGAACTCACATCTCCTTGAAGAGGATTTGAGATTTTACAGGTTTGCTACCAGCAGCCATTAAAGTGTCTAAAATGGGGACATTTTTTTCAAATGGTCACAAAATCTTGTACACTTTGAGTTTTTAGCTGAATTTTTTTGTGCATGCCAACAAAAATACAGTGATCACGTCTACCAAGTTTAGGGCCAAAACTGCTTCCGAAAAAATTTTAAAAAATCCCAAACCACAAAAAGTTTCAAAAATCGTGAAAAATAGAAAACGAGTCGTCCTGCCATGAAATTTCACATGAAGGCTTAAGGGACCATTGTATAAATTTACAAGCCATAAAAATGGCATTGGCATGCAGAAATATCAAGATGTTCTTAAACCCACTTACCACCCTATCGATCCACGGCTTGCGCATCCCGTCTCTCTGGCTGGCGTAGTGCTCGCCCGCCCGCACGCTCGTTTCGTCAGTTGGCTTAGGCATACGGAGTTCATTCCCAGTCTAAGATTGGATCGGACCGAGGGTTACGGCAGCAAGATCGACAGCACGCAGAAGAAGACCCGACCGATCCCCAGCTTGCGTATCCCGCCCCTTTGGTCGGCTGAGCGCCAGCACGTTCGTTTCGTAGGTTGACTTAGGCATACGGAGTTCATTCCCAGTCTAACATCAGACCGGACCGAGGGTTGCGGTAGCACATGCTGGGCTCGGGCATGTGCTGGTGACGCATTTTTCTTCACCGCGGCACCATCGTCGAAGAACCTGACCGACGGCATTAGGGTCCCCACGATCAGGGGGGCCGGGTGGCGTGTGCGCATATGATGTGTGATGGGTGCTGGTACTTGGCCCTTATATTAGCTTCCTATCCCTCATCAAACCTCGAGAACTTACACCCCCTTAAAGAGCATTGGAGATTTTACAGGTTTGCTGCCAGTAGCCATTAAAGTGTCTGAAATGGGGACACTTTTTCAAATGGTCACAGAAACTTGTGCACTTTGAGTTTCTAGCTGAATTTTTTTATGCATGGCAACAAAAATACAAGGATCACGTCTACCAAGTTTCAAAAATCGTGAAAAATAGAAAACGAGTCATCTTGCCATGAAACTTCACGTGAAGGCTTAAGGTGACCGTAGTATTAATTTACAAGCCATAAAAATGGCATCGACACGCAAAAATATGAGGATGTGCCTAAACCCACCTACCACCCTATCGATCCACAGTTGCGCATCCCGTCTCTCTGGCCGGAGTAGTGCCCGCCAGCCCGCCCTCCCGCTCCTTTCGTCGGTTGGCTTAGGTATATGGAGTTCATTCCCAATCTAAGATGAGACCGGATCGAGGGTTACGGTAGTAGGATCGGCAGCACGTAGAGGGTGACCCGGCCAATCCCCGGCTTGCGCATCCTGCCCCTCTGGCCGGACTGAGCGCCCGCACCTTTGTTTCGTGCATTAACTTAAGCATACGGAGTTCATTCCCACTCTAAGCATACGGAGTTCATTCCCAGTCTAAGATTGGACTGGACCGAGGGTTGTGGTAGCACATGCTGGGCTCGAGCATGTGCTGGTGCCACATTTTTCTTCACCGGGGCACCATCACCGGAGCATCGCCGGAGAACCTGACCGACGGCATTGGGGTTCCGATGATCAGGGGGGCCGGGGGGGTGTGCGCACATGATGTGTGAGGGGTGCTCATACTTGGCCCTTATATTGGCCCCTATCCCTCATCAAACCTTGAGAACTCACACCCCCTTAAAGAGCATTTGAGATTTTACAGGTTTGCTGCCAGTAGCCATTAAAGTGTGTGAAATAGGGACACTTTTTTCAAATGGTCACAAAATCTTGTACACTTCGAGTTTTTAGTTGAATTTTTTTGTGCACGCCAAAAAAAATACAAGGATCACGTCTACCAAGTTTGGGGCCAAAAATCCTCCCAAAAAAATTTTAAAAAATCTCGACCGTAAAAAGTTTCAAAAATCATGAAAAATAGAAAACGAGTCGTGTTGCCATGAAACTTCACGTGAGGGCTTAAGGGACCTTTTGTATGAATTTACAAGCCATAAAAATGGCATTGGCATGCAAAAATATGAAGATGTACCTAAACCCACCTACCACCCTATTGATCCACGGCTTGCACATCCCGTCTCTCTGGCCGACGTAGTGCCCGCCCATCCGCCCGCCCGCTCGTTTTGTCGGTTGGCTTAGGCATACGGAGTTCATTCCCAGTCTAAGATCAGATCGGACTGAGGGTTGTGACTGCACGCAGAGGGGGACCCAGTCGATCCCCTGCTTGCGCATCGTGCCCCTCTAGCCGGCTGAGCGCCCGCACGCTCGTTTCATGGGTTGACTTAGGCATACGGAGTTCATTCCCAGTCTAAGATCGGACCGGATCGAGGGTTACGGTAGCGCATGCTGGGCTCGGGCGTGTACTGGTGCCACATTTTTCTTCGTTGGGGCACCATCGTCGGAGCATCACCGATAACCTGACTGGAGGCATTAGGGGTCCGACGATCGGAGGGTCGGGGGAGGGTGTGCGCACATGATGTGCGATGGGTGCTGGTACTTTGCCCTTATATTGGCCCCTATCCGTCATCAAACCTCGAGAACTCACACCCCCTTTAGAGCATTTGAGATTTTACAGGTGTGCTGCCAGTAGCCATTAAAGTGCCTGAAATGGGGACACTTTTTTCAAATGGTCACAAAATCTTGTACACTTCGAGTTTTTAGCTGAATTGTTTTGTGCTAGCCAAAAAAAATACAAGGATCACGTCTACCAAGTTTAGGGCCAAAAATCCTTCCGAAACAATTTTAAAAAATCTCAACCGTAAACAGTTTCGAAAGTCATGAAAAATAGAAAACGAGTCGTCTTGCCATGAAATTTCACGTGAAGGCTTAAAGGACCATTGTATGAATTTACAAGCCATAAAAATGGCATTGGCATGCAGAAGTATAATGATGTGCCTAAACCCACCGACCACCCTATCGATCCACGGCTTGCGCATGCCGTCTCTGTAGCCGGCGTAGTGCCCGCCCGCCTGCTCATTTCGTGGGTTGTCTTAGGCATAAGGAGTTCATACCCAGTCTAAGATTGGACCGGACCGAGGGTTGCGGCAGCACATGCTGGGCTCAGGCATGTGCTGGTGCTGCATTTTTCTTCACCGGGGCACCATCATCGGAGCACCGCCGGAGAACTTGACTGGCGGCATTGGGGTTCCGACGATCGAGGGGGCCGGGGGGGTGTGCGCACATGATGTACGATGGGTGCTGGCACTTGGCCCCTATATTGGCCCCTTATCCCTCATCAAACCTCGAGAACTCACACCCCCTTAAAGAGCATTTGAGATTTTACAGGTTTGCTGCCAGTAGCCATTAAAGTGTCTGAAATGGGGACACTTTTTTTAAATGGTCGCAAAATCTTGTACACTTCGAGTTTTTAGCTGAATTTTTTTGTGCATGCCTACAAAAATACAAGGACTATGTCTACCAAGTATGGGGCCAAAACTCCTTCCGAAAAAATTTTAAAAAATCCCGAACCGTAAAAAGTTTCAAAAATCGTGAAATATAGAAAAGGAGTCGTCTTGCCATTGAACTTCACGTGAAGGCTTAAGGGACCATTGTATGAATTTACAAGCCATAAAAATGGCATTGGCACGTAGAAATATGAAGATGTGCCTAAACCCACCTACCACCCTATCGATCCACGGCTTACCCATCCTTTCTCTCTGGCCAACGTAGTGCTAGCCCGTCCGCCCGCCAACCCGCTCGTTTTATCGATTGGCTTAGGCATACAGAGTTCATTCCCAGTTTAAGATCTGACCAGACCGAGGGTTGCGGTAGCAGGATCGGCAGCATGCAGAGGGGACCTGATCGATCCTCGGCTTACTTATCCTGCCCCTTTGGCCAGCTGAGCGCCCGCACGCTTGATACGTGGGTTGACTTAGGCATACGGAGTTCATTCCCAGTCTAAGCATACGGAGTTCATTCCCAGTCTATGATTGGACTGGACTGAGGGTTGCGACAGCACATGCTGGGCTCAGGCAAGTGCTGATGCTGCATTTTTCTTCACCCAGGCACCATCGTCGGAGCATCGTCGGAGAACCTGACCGGCGGCATTGGGGTTCTGACGATTTGGGGGGCCGAGAGGGGGGTGTTCACACATGATGTGTGATGGGTGCTGGTGCTTGGCCCTTATAGTGGCCCCCTATCCCTCATCAAACCTCGAGAACTCACGCCCCCTTAAAGAGAATTTGAGATTTTATAGGTTTGCTGCCAGTAGCCATTAAAGTGTCCGAAATGGGGACACTTTTTTCAAATGGTCACAAAATCTTGTACACTTCGAGTTTTTAGCTGAATGTTTTTGTGCATGCCAACAAAAATACAAGGATCACGTCTACCATGTTTGGGGCCAAAACTCCTTGAAAAAAAATTTTAAAATATCCCGAACCGTAAAAAGTTTCAAAAATCATGAAAAATAGAAAATGAGTCGTCTTGCCATGAAACTTCACGTGAAGGCTTAAGGGACCATTGTATGAATTTACAAGCCATAAAAATGGCATTGGCATGCAGAAATATGAAGATGTGCCTAAACCCATCTACCACCCTATCGATCCACGGCTTGCGCATCCCGTCTCTCTGACCGGCATAGTGCCCGCCTGCCCGCTCCTTTCGTCGGTTGGCTTAGGCATACGGAATTCATTCCCAGTATAAGATCAGACCGGACTGAGGGTTACGACTGCACGTAGAGGGGGACCCAGTCGATCCTCGGCTTACGCATCGCGCCCCTCTAGTCGACTGAGCGCCCGCAGGCTCGTTTCGTGGCTTGACTTAGGCATACGGAGTTCATTCCTAGTCTAAGATTGGACCGGATCGAGGGTTGCGGCAGCACATGCTGGGCTTGAGCATGTACTGGTGCCACATTTTTCTTCGCCGGGGCACCACCGTCGGAGCATCGCTAGAGAACCTGACTGGTGGCATTTGGGTTCCGATGATCGGGGGGGCCGAGGGGGTGTGCGCGCATGATGTGTGATGGGTGCTGGTACTTGGCCCTTATATTGGCCCCCTATCCCTCATCAAACCTCAAGAACTCACACCCCTTAAAGAGCATTTGAGATTTTACAGGTTTGCTACCAGTAGCCACTAAAGTGTCTGAAATGGGGACACTTTTTCAAATGGTCACAAAATCTTGTACACTTCGAGTTTTTACCTGAATTTTTTGCGCATGCCAACAAAAATACAAGGATCATGTCTACCAAGTTTGGGGCCAAAACTCCTTCCGAAAAAATTTTAAAAAATCCCGAACCGTAAAAAGTTTCAAAAATCATGAAAAATAGAAAACGAGTCGTCTTGCCATTAAACTTCACGTGAAGGCTTAAAGGACCATTGTATGAATTTACAAGCCATAAAAATGGCATTGGCACCCAGAAATATGGAGATGTGCCTAAACCCACCTACCACCCTATCGATCCACGGCTTGCGCATCCCGTCTCTCTGGCCGGCGTAGTGCCCGCCCGCCTGCCCGCCTGCTCGTTTCATCAGTTGGTTTAGGCATATGGAGTTCATTCCCAGTCTAAGATCGGACCGGACCGAGTGTTGCGGTTGCAGGATTGGCAGCACGCAGAGGGGGACCCGATCGATCCCTAGTTTGCGTATCCCACCCCTCTGGCCAGCTGAGCGCCCGCACGCTCATTTCGTGGATTGACTTAGGCATATGGAGTTCATTCCTAGTCTAAGATCGGACCGAACCGAGGTTTGTGGTAGCACATGCTGGGCACGGGCATGTGCTGGTGCCGTATTTTTTTGTGTCGGGGCACCATCATTGGAGCATCGCCGGAGAACCTGACCGGCGGCATTGGTGTTCCGACGATCGGGGCAACCAGGGGGGGTGTGCGCACATGATGTGTGATGGGTGCTGGTACTTGGCCTTTATATTGGCAGCCTATCCCTCATCAAACCTTGAGAACTCACACCCCCTTAAAGAGCATTTGAGATTTTACAGGTTTGCTGCCCATAGCCATTAAAGTGTCTGAAATGGGGACACTTTTTTCAAATGGTCACAAAATCTTGTACACTTCAAGTTGTTAGCTGAATGTTTTTGTGCATGCCAACAAAAATACAAGGATAATTTCTACCACGTTTGGGGTGCAAACTCCTTCCGAAAAAATTTTAAAAAATCCCTAACGGCAAAAAGTTTCAAAAATCATGAAAAATAGAAAACGAGTCGTCTTGCCATGAAACTTCACGTGAAGGCTTATGGGATCATTGTATGAGTTTACAAACCATAAAAATGGCATTGGCATGCAGAAATATGAAGATGTGCCTAAACCCACCTACCACTCTATCGATCCACGGCTTGCGCATCCCGTCTCTCTCGCCCGCGTAGTGCCCGCCCGCCCACTCATTTTGCTGGTTGGCTCAGGCATACGGAGTTCATTTCTAGTCTAAGATGGGACCGAACTGAGGGTTGTGGCAGTAGGATCGGCCACACGTAAAGGGGGACCCGCCCGATCTCCGGCTTGCGCATCCCGACCCTCTGGCCGGCTGAGCGCCCGCACGCTCGTTTTGTGGGTTGACTTAGGTATACGGAGTTCATTCCCAGTCTAAGCATACGGAGTTCATTCCCAGTCTAAGATCGGACCGGACCAAGGGTTACGGCAGCACATGCTGGGCTCGGGCATGTGCTGGTGCCGTATTTTTCTTCATCGGGGCACCATCACCGAATCATCATCGGAGAACCTGACCGACGGCATTGGGGTTCCGATGATCGGGGGGCCGGGGGGGTGTGCGCACATGATGTGCGATGGGTGCTGGTACTTGGCCCTTATATTGGCCCCCTATCCCTCATCAAACCTCGAGAACTCACACCCTCTTAAAGAGCATTTGAGATTTTACAGGTTTGCTGCCAGTAGCCATTAAAGTGTCTGAAATGGGGACACTTTTTTCAAATGGTCACAAAATCTTGTACACTTCGAGTTTTTACCTGAAATTTTTTGTGCATGCCGACAAAAATACAACGATTACGTCTGCCAAGTTTGGTGCCACAACTCGTTCTGAAAAAATTCTAAAAAATCCCGAACCATAAAATGTTTCAAAAATCGTGAAAAATAGAAAATGAGTCGTCTTGCCATGAAACTTCACGTGAAGACTTGAGGGACCATTGTATGAATTTACAAGCCATAAAAATGGCATTGGCACACAAAAATATGAAGATGTGCTTAAACCTAGCTACCACTCTGCAAATGGTCAAAAAATCTTGTACACTTTGAGTTTTTAGCTGAATTTTTTTGTGCATGCCTACAAAAATACAAGGATCATGTCTACCAATTTTGGGGCCAAAACACTTTCTGAAAAAATTTAAAAAAATCCCAAACCGCAAAAAGTTTCAAAAATCATGAAAAATAGAAAACGAGTCGTCTTGCCATGAAACTTCACGTGAAGGCTTAAGGGACCATTGTATGAATTTACAAGCCATAAAAATGGCATTGGCATGTAGAAATATGAAGACGTGCCTAAACCCACCAACCACCCTACCAATCCACGGCTTGCGCATCCCGTCTCTCTGGCCGGTGTAGTGCCCGCCCACCCGCTAATTTCGTCGGTTGGCTTAGGCATATGGAGTTCATTCCCACCGGATTGAGGGTTGCGGCAGCAGGATCGACAGCATGCAGAGGGGGACCCAGTCGATCCCCGACTTGCGCATCCCGCCCCTCTGGCCGGCTGAGCGCCCGCATGCTCGTTTCGTGCGTTGACTTAGGCATACAGAGTTCATTCCCAGTCTAAGCATACGGAGTTCATTCCCAGTCTAAGATCGGACCGGACCGAGGGTTATGGCAGCACATGCTGGGCTCGGGCATGAGCTAGTGCCGCATTTTTCTTCATCGGGGTACCATCGCCGGAGCATCGTCGGAGAACCCAACAGGCAGCATTAGGGTTCCGACGATCGGGGGGTGTGCGCACATGATGTGTGATGGGTGCTGGTACTTGGCCCTTATATTGGCCCCCAATCCCTCATCAAACCTCGAGAACTCACACCCTCTTAAAGAGCATTTGAGATTTTACAGGTTTGCTGCCAGTAGCCATTAAAGTGTTTGAAATGGGGACACTTTTTTCAAATGGTCACAAAATATTGTACACTTTGAGTTTTTAGCTGAATTTTTTTATGCACGCCAACAAGGATACAAGGATCACGTCCACCAAGTTTGGAGCAAAGAATCCTTTCAAAAAAATTTTAAAAAATCCAGAACCGCAAAAAGTTTCGAAAATCGTGAAAAATAGAAAATGAGTCGTCTTGCCATGAAACTTCACGTGAAGGCTTAAGGGACCATTGTATGAATGTAAAAGCCATAAAAATGGCATTGGCATGCAAAAATATGAAGATGTGCCTAAACCCACCTACCACCCTATCGATCCACGGCTTGTGCATCCCGTCTCTCTGGCCGTATAGTGCCCGTCCGCACGCCCACCCGCTCGTTTGGTCGGTTAGCTTAGGCATACGGAGTTCATTCCCTATCTAAGATTGGATCAGACTGAGGGTTGCAGCAGTAGGATCGGCAGCACGCAGTGGGGGACCCGGCCGATCCCGGGCTTGCGCATCCCGCCCCTCTGGCCGGCTGAGCACCCGTAACCTCGTTTCATGGTTTGACTTAGGCATACGGAGTTCATTCCCAGTCTAAGCATACGGAGTTCATTCCCAATCTAAGATTGGACAGGACCGAGGGTTACGTAGCACATGCTAGGCTCGGGCATGTGCTGGTGCCGCATTTTTCTTCGTCGGGGCACCATCGTCGGAGCATCACCGGAGAACCTGATCGGCGACATTAAGGTTCCAGCGATCGGGGGGGCGGCGGGGTGTGCGCACATCATGTGCGATGGGTGCTGGTACTTGGCCTTTAGATTGGCCCCCTATCTCTCATCAAACCTCAAGAACTCACACCCCCCTTAAAGAGCATTTGAGATTTTACAAGTTTGCTGCCAGTAGCCATTAAAGTGTCCTAAATGGGGACACTTTTTTCAAATGGTCACTAAATCTTGTATACTTCGAGTTTTTAGCTGAATGTTTTTGCGCATGCCAACAAAAATACAAGGATCACGTCTACCAAGTTTGGGGCCAAAACCCCTTCCAAAAAATTTTTAAAAAATCCCGAACCGTAAAAAGTTTCAAAAATTGTGAAAAATAGAAAACGAGTCGTCTTGCCATGAAACTTCACGTGAAGGCTTAAGGGACCATTGTATGAATTTACAAGCCATAAAAATGGCATTGGCACGCAGAAATATGAAGATGTGCCTAAACCCACCTACCACCCTATCGGTCCATGGCTTGCGCATCCTATCTGTCTGGTCGGCATAGTGCCCGCCCGCCCGCCCGCCCGCTTGTTTCGTCGGTTGGCTTAGGCATATGAAGTTCATTCCCAGTCTAAGATCGGACTGGACCGAGGGTTGCGGTAGCAAGATCAGCAGCATGTAGAGAGGGACCCGACCGATCTTCGGCTTGTGCATCCCACCCCTCTGGCCTGGTGAGCGCCCGCACGCTCATTTCGTGGGTTGACTTAGGCATACAGAGTTCATTCCTAGTCTAAGCATACAGAGTTTATTCCCAATCTAAGCATACAGAGTTTAATTCCCAGTCCAAGATCGGACCAGACCGAGGGTTGCGACAGCACATGCTGGGCTCAGACATGTGCTGGTGCTGCATTTTTCTTCGTTGGGCACCATCGTTGGAGCACCGTCAGAGAACCTGGCTGACGGCATTGGGGTTCCGACGATCGTGGGGGCCGGGGGGGTGTGCGCACATGATGTGCGATGGGTGCTGGTACTTGGCCCTTATATTGGCCCCCTATCTCCCACCAAACCTCGAGAACTCACACTCCCTTAAAGAGCATTTGAGAATTTACAGGTTTGCTGCCAGTAGCCATTAAAGTGTCTGAAATGGGGACACTTTTTTCAAATGGTCACAAAATCTTGTACACTTTGAGTTTTTAGCTGAATTTTTCTGTGCATGCCAAGAAAAATACAAGGATCACGTCTACCAAGTTTGGGGCCAAAACCCCTTCTGAAAAAAATTTAAAAAATCCCGAACAGCACAAAGTTTCAAAAATCGTGACAAATAGAAAACGAGTCGTCTTGCCATGAAACTTCACGTGAAGGCTTAAGAGACCATTGTATGAATTTACAAGCCATAAAAATGGCATTGGCACGTAGAAATATGAAGATGTGCCTAAACCCACCTACCACCCTATCGGTCCATGGCTTGCGCATCCTATCTCTCTGGCCGGCATAGTGCCCGCCCGCCCGCTCATTTCGTCGGTTGGCTTAGGCATATGGAGTTCATTCCAGTCTAAGATCGGATCAGACTGAGGGTTACGACAGTAAGATCGACAACATGCAGAGAGGGACCCGACCGATCCTCGACTTGCGCATCCTGCCCCTCTGGTCGGGTGAGCGCCCGCACGTTCGTTTCGTGGGTTGACTTAGGCATACAGAGTTCATTCCTAGTCTAAGCATACAGAGTTTATTCCCAGTCTAAGCATACGGAGTTCATTCCCAGTCTAAGATCAGACCAGACCGAGGGTTGCGACAGCACATGCTGGGCTCGGGCATGTGCTGGTGCCATATTTTTCTTCATCGGGACACCATCGTTAGAGCACCGCCGGAGAACCTAGCTGGCGACATTAAGGTTCCGGCGATCGTGGGGCCCGGGGGGGTGTGCGCACATGATGTTCGATGGGTGCTGGTACTTGGCCCATATATTGGCCCCCTATCTCTCATCAAACCTCGAGAACTCACACTCCCTTAAAGAGCATTTGAGATTTTACAGGTTTGCGGCCAGTAGCCACTAAAGTGTCTAAAATGGGGACACTTTTTTCAAATGGTCACAAAATCTTGTACACTTCGAGTTTTTAGCTAAATATTTCTGTGCATGCCAAGAAAAATACAAGGATCACGTATACCAAGTTTGGGGCCAAAACTCCTTCCGAAAATTTTTTTAAAAATCCCGAACCGTAAAAAGTTTCAAAAATCGTGAAAAGTAGAAAATGAGTCGTCTTGCCATGAAACTTCACGTGAAGGCTTAAGGGACCATTGTATGAATTTACAAGCCATAAAAATGGCATGGCAAGCAGAAATATGAAGATGTGCCTAAACCCACCTAGCACCCTATCGATCCAAGTCTTGCACATCCCGTCTCTCTGGTCGACGTAGCGCCTGCCCGCCAGCACGCCCGCTCATTTCGTCGGTTGGCTTAGGCATACGGAGTTCATTCCCAGTCTAAAATCAGACCAAACTGAGGGTTGCGGTAGCAGGATCGACAGCACACAAAAGGGGACCCGATTGATCCTCGACTTGCGCATCCCGCCCCTCTGGCCGGCTGAGCGCTCGCACGGTCGTTTCGTGGGTTGACTTAGGCATACGGAGTTCATTCCCAGTCTAAGCATACAGAGCTCATTCCCAATCTAAGATCGGATCGGACTGAGGGTTGCAACAGCACATGCTGGGCTCGGGCATGTGTTGGTGCCACATTTTTCTTCGACGGGGCACCATCGTCGGAGCATCATCGGATAACCCGACCGATGGCGTTGGGGTTCCAACGATCGGGGGGCCGGGGGGGGTGTGCGCACATCATGTGTGATGGGTGCTGGTACTTGGCCCTTATATTGGCCCCCTATCCTTCATCAAACCTCGAGAACTTATGCCCCCTTAAAGAGCATTTGAGATTTTACAGGTGTGCTGCCAGTAGCCATTAAAGTGTCTTAAATGGGGAAACTTTTTTCAAATGGTCATAAAATCTTGTAAACTTTAGGTTTTTAGCTGAATTTTTTTGTGCGTGCTAACAAAAATACAAGGATCATGTCTGCCAAGTTTGGGGCCAAAATTCCTTTCGAAAAAATTTTAAAAAATCCCAAACCGTAAAAAGTTTCAAAAATCATAAAAAATAGAAAATGAGTCGTCTTGCCATGAAACTTCACGTGAAGGCTTAAACCCACCTACCACCCTATCAATCCATGGCTTGCGCATCCCATCTCTCTGGCCGACGAAGTACCCGCCGGCCCGTCCGCCTGCTCGTTTCGTCGGTTGGCTTAGGCATACGGAGTTCATTCCCAGTCTAAGATTAGACCGGACCGAGGGTTGCGGTAGCAGGATCGGTAGCACGCAGAGGGGGACCCGACCAATCCCCACCTTATGCATCCCACCCCTTTGGCAGGCTGAGTGCCCGCACGCTCGTTTAGTGGTTGACTTAGGCATACGGAGTTCATTCCCAGTCTAAGCATACAAAGTTCATTCCCATTCTAGGATCGGACGAGACTGAGGGTTGCGGCAGCACATGCTGGGCTCGAGCATGTGCTAGTGCCACATTTTTCTTCGTCGGGGCACCATCACCGGAGAACCTAATCGGCGGCATTGGGTTCCGACGATCGGGGGGCCCGGGGGTGTGCGCACATCATGTGCGATGGGTGCTAATACTTGGCCCTTATATTGGCCTCCTATCCCTCATCAAACCTCGAGAACTCACACCCCCTTAAAGAGCATTTGAGATTTTATAGGTTTGCTGCCAGTAGCCACTAAAGTGTCTGAAACGGGGACACTTTTTGCAAATGGTCACAAAATCTTGTACGCTTCGAGTTTTTAGCTGGATTGTTTTATGCATGCCAACAAAATAAAAGGATCACGTCTAGCAAGTTTGGGGCCAAAACTCCTTTCGAAAAAATTTTAAAAAATCCTAAACCGTAAAAAGTTTCAAAAATCATGAAAAAAAGAAAACGAGTCATCTTGCCTTGAAACTTCAAGTGAAGGCTTAAGGGACCATTGTATGAATTTACAAGCCATAAAAATGGAATTGGCACATAGAAATATGAAGATGTCCCTAAACCCATCTACCACCTTATCGATCCACGGCTTGCGCATCCCGTCTCTCTGGCCGGCGTAGTGCCCGCCCGCCTGCTCATTTCATCGGTTAGCTTAGGCATACAGAGTTCATTCCAGGTCTAGGATTGGACCAGACTGAGGGTTGCGGCAGTAGGATCGATAGCACGCAGAGGGGGACCCGATCGATCCCCGGCTTGCGCATCTCGCCCCTCCGGCCGGTTGAGTGGCCGCACGTTCGTTTCATGGGTTGACTTAGGCATACGGAGTTCATTCCCAGTCTAACATTGAACTGGACCAAGGGTTGCGACGGCAGGATCGACAGCACACAAAGGGGGACGCGATCGATCCCCGGCTTGTGCATCCTGCCCCTCTGGCCGACTGAGTGCCCGTACGCTCATTTTCGTGGGTTGACTTAGGCATACGGAGTTCATTCCCAATTTGAGATTGGATCAGACCGAGGGTTGCAGCAGCACATGCGAGGGTTGGGCATGTGCTGGTGCCGCATTTTTCTTCACCGGGGCACCATCGTCGGAGCATCGTCGGAGAACCTAACCGGCGGCATTGGGGTTCCGACGATCGGGGGGGTCGGGGGTGTGCGCACATGATGTGCGATGGGTACTGGTACTTGGCCCTTATATTGGCCCCCTATCCCTCATGAAACCTCAAGAACTCACACGCCCTTAAAGTGCATTTGAAATTTTACAGGTTTGCTGCCAGTAGCCATTAAAGTGTCTGAAATGGGGACACTTTTTTCAAATGGTCACAAAATCTTGTACACTTCGAGTTTTTAGCTGAATTTTTTTGTGCATGCCAACGAAAATACAAGGATCACGTCTGCCAAGTTTGGACCAAAAATCCTTTCGAAAAAATTTTAAAAAATCTCGAACCGTAAAAAGTTTCAAAAATCATGAAAATTAGAAAACGAGTCATCTTGCCATAATACTTCACGTGAAGGCTTAGGGGACCATTGTATGAATTTACAAGCCATAAAAATGGCATTGGCATGAAGAAATATGAAGATGTGCCTAATCACATCTACCACCCTATCAATCCACGACTTGCGAATCTCGTCTCTCTTACCGACGTAGTGCCCGCCCGCCTGCTCGTTTCATCAGTTGGCTTAGGCATACGGAGTTCATTCCTAGTCTAAGCATACGGAGTTCATTTCCGGTCTAAGATTGGACCGAACCGAGGGTTACGGTGGCACATGCTAGGCTCGGGCAAGTGCTGGTGCCGTATTTTTCTTTGTCGGGGCACCATCCCCGGAGCATCATCGAAGAACTTGATCGGCAACATTGGGGTTCCGACGATCGGGGGGCCTGGGGGGGTGTGCGCACATGTTGTATACTTTGACTTTTTAGCTGAATTTTTTTGTGCATGCCATCAAAAATACAAGGATCACGTGTACCAGGTTTGGGGCCAAAACTCCTTCCGAAAAAATTTTAAAAAATCTCGAACCGTAAAAAGTTTTGAAATTGTGCAATGGGTGCTAGTACTTGGCCCTTATATTGGCCCCCTATCCCTCATCAAACCTCAAGAATTCACACCCCTTAAAGAGCATTTGAGATTTTACAGGTTTGCTGCCAGTAGCCATTAAAGTGTTTGAAATGGGGACACTTTTTTCAAATGGTCACAAAATCTTGTACACTTCGAGTTTTTAGCTGAATTTTTTTGTGCATGCCAACAAAAATACAAGGATCACGTCTACCGAGTTTGCTACCAAAACTCCTTCCAAAAAAATTTTAAAAAATCCCAAACCACAAAAAGTTTCAAAAATCGTGAAAAATAGAAAACGAGCCGTCTTGCCATGAAACTTCATGTGAAGGCTTAAGGGACCATTGTATGAATTTACAAGCCATAAAAATGGAATTGGCACATAGAACTATGAAGATGTGCCTAAACCCACCTACCACCCTATCGATCCACGGCTTACGCATCCTGTCTCTATGGCTGGCGTAGTGCCCGCCCGCCCGCCCGCCCACTTGTTTCGTCAGTTGGCTTAGGCATACAAAATTCATTCCTAGTCTAAGATCATACCGGACCGAGGGTTGCGGCTGCAGGATCGGTAGCACGTAGAGGGGAAACCGGTCGATCCCCGGCTTGCGCATCCCACCCCTCTAGCCGACTGAGCTCCCGCACGCTCATTTCGTGGGTTGACTTAGGCATAAGCAGTTCATTCCCAGTCTAAGCATACGGAGTTCATTCCCAGTCTAAGATCGGATCAGACCGAGGGTTGCGACAGCACATGCTGGGCTCGGTCATGTGCTGGTGCTACATTTTTCTTCGCCGGGGCACCATCGTCGGAGAACCTGACCGGCGGCATTAGGGTTCCGACGATCGGGGGGGCCAGTGGGTGTGCGCACATGATGTGTGTTAGGTGATGGTAGTTGGCCCTTATATTGGCCCCTTATCCCTCATCAAACCTCGAGAACTCGCACCCCCTTAAAGAGCATTTGAGATTTTATAGGTTTGCTGCCAGTAGCCAATAAAGTGTCTGAATGGGGGCACTTTTTTCAAATGGTCACAAAATCTTGTACACTTCGAGTTTTTAGCAGAATTTTTTTGTGCATGCCAATAAAAATACAAGGATCACGTCTACCAAGTTTGGGGCCAAAACTCCTTTCAAAAAAATTTTAACAAATCCTGAACCGTAAAAAGTTTTGAAAATCGTGAAAAATAGAAAACAAGTCGTCTTGCCATGAAACTTCATGTGATGGCTTAAGGGACCATTGCATGAATTTACAAGCCATAAAAAATGGCATTGGCATGCAGAAATATGAAGATATGCCTAAACCCACCTACCACGCTATCGATCCATGGTTTGCGCATCCCGTCTCTCTGGCCGACGTAGTGCCCGCCCGCCTGCCCGCTCATTTCGTCGGTTGGCTTAGGCATATAGAGTTCATTACCAGTCTAAGATCAGACAGGACCGAGGGTTGTGGCAACAGGATTGTCAGCATGCAGAGGGGGACCCGTTCGATACCCGGCTTGCGCATCCCGCCCTTCTGGTCAGATGAGCGCCCGTACGCTCGTTTCGTGGATTGACTTAGGCATATAGAGTTCATTCCCAGTCTAAGCATACGGAGTTCATTCCCAGTCTAAGATCGGACCAGAGCGAGGGTTGCGGTAGCATATGCTGGGCTCGGGCATGTGCTAGTGCCGCATTTCTCTTCGCTGGGGCATCATCGCCGGAGCATCACCAGCGAAGCTGATCGGCGGCTTTGGGGTTTCGACGATCGGGGGGGCCGGGGGGGGTGCGCACATGATGTGCGATGGGTACTGGTACTTGGCCCCTATATTGGCCCCCTATCCCTCATCAAACCTTGAGAACTCACACCCCCTTAAAGAGCATTTGAGATTTTATAGGTTTGCTGCCAGTAGCCATTAAAGTGTCTGAAATGGGGACACTTTTTTCAAATGGTGACAAAATCTTGTACACTTCTAGTTTTTAGCTGAATTTTTTTGTGCATGCCAAAAAAAATACAAGGATCACGTCTACCAAGTTTGGGGGGAAAACTCCATCCAAAAAAATTTTAAAAAATCCCGAACCGCAAATAGTTTCAAAAATCATGAAAAATAGAAAATGAGTCGTCTAGCCATGAAACTTCACGTGAAGGCTTAAGGGACCATTGTATGAATTTACAAGCCATAAAAATGGCATTGGCACACAGAAATATGAAGATGTGCCTAAACCCTTCTACCACCCTATCGATCCACGGCTTGTGCATCCCGTCTCTCTGGTCGATATACTGCCCACCCGCCCGCACGCTCGTTTCGTCGGTTGGCTTAGGCATACGGAGTTCATTCCCAGTATAAGATCAGATCAGACCAAGGGTTATGGCAGCAGGATCGGTAGTGCGTAGCGAGGGACCCGACCGATCCCCAGCTTGCGCATCTCGCCCCTCTGGCCGGTTAAGTGCCCGCACGCTCGTTTCATGGGTTGACTTAGGCATACAGAGTTCATTCCTAGTCTAAGCATATGGAGTTCATTCCCAGTCTAAGGTCAGATTGGACCGAGGGTTGCAGCAGAACATGCTGGGCTCGGGCATGTGCTGGTACCATATTTTTCTTTCCCGGGGCACCATCGTCGGAGCATCACCGGAGAACCTGACCGACGGCATTGGGGTTCTGACGATCGGGGGGTCGGGGGGGTGTGCGCACATAATGTCTGATGGGTGCTGGTACTTAGCCCTTATATTGGCCCCCTATCCCTCATCAAACCTCGAGAACTCACAGCCCTTGAAGAGCATTTGAGATTTTATAAGTTTGCTGCCAGTAGCCAATAAAGTGTCTAAAATGGGGGCACTTTTTTCAAATGGTCACAAAATCTTGTACACTTCGAGGTTTTAGCTGAACTTTTTTTTGCATACCAAAAAAATACAAGGATCACGTCTACCAAGTTTGGGGCCAAAACTCCTTTCGAAAAAATTTTAACAAATCCCGAACTGCAAAAAGTTTCAAAAATCATGAAAAATAGAAAACGAGTCGTCTTGCCATGAAACTTCAGGTGAAGGCTTAAGGGACCATTGTATGAATTTACAAGCCATAAAAATGGCATTGGCACGCAGAAATATGAAGATGTGCCTAAATCCACCTACCACGCTATCGATCCACGGCTTGCGCATCCCGTCTCTCTGGCCAATGTAGTGCCCGCCTGCCTGCCCGCTCGTTTCGTCAGTTGACTTAGGCATACGGAGTTCATTCCCAGTCTAAAATCGAACAAGATCGAGGGTTACGGCAATAGGAATGTCAGCACACAGAGGGGGACCCGACCGATGCCCAGCTTGCGCATCTCGCCCCTCTGGTCGGATGAGCGCCTGCACGCTCGTTTCGTGGATTGACTTAGGCATACGGAGTTCATTCCCAGTCTAAGCATACGGAGTTCATTCCCAGTCTAAGATTGGATCGGAGCGAGGGTTGCGACAGCACATGCTGGGCTTGGGCATGTGCTGGTGCCGCATTTCTCTTCGCTGGGGCACCATCGTCGGAGCATCGCCGGAGAAGCTGATCGGCGGCATTGGGGTTCCAACGAACGGGGGGCCGGAGGGGTGTGCGCACATGATGTGTGATGGGTGCTGGTACTTGGCCCTTATATTGGCCCTCTATCCCTCATCAAACCTTGAGAACTCACAGCCCCTTGAAGAGCATTTGAGATTTTACAGGTTTGCTGCCAGTAGCCAATAAAGTGTTTGAAATGGGGGCACTTTTTTCAAATGGTCACAAAATCTTTTACACTTCGAGCTTTTAGCTGAACTTTTTTTTGCATGCCAAAAAAATACAAGGATCACGTCTACCAAGTTTGGGGCCAAAACTCCTTTCGAAAAAATTTTAACAAATCCCGAACTGCAAAAAGTTTCAAAAATCATGAAAAATAGAAAACGAGTCGTCTTGCCATGAAACTTCAGGTGAAGGCTTAAGGGACCATTGTATGAATTTACAAGCCATAAAAATGGCATTGGCATGCAGAAATATGAAGATGTGCCTAAACCCACCTACCACGCTATCGATCCACGGCTTGCGCATCCCGTCTCTCTGGCTGACGTAGTGCCCGCCCGCCTGCCCGCTCGTTTCATCGGTTGGCTTAGGCATACAGAGTTCATTCCCAGTCTAAAATTAGACAGGACTGAGGGTTACGACAATAGGATCGGCAGCACGTAAAGGAGGACCCGGCCGATCCCCTGCTTGCGCATCCCGCCCCTCTGGCCGACGAAGCACCTGCACGCTCGTTTCGTGGGTTGACTTAGGCATACGGAGTTCATTCCCAGTCTACGCATACGGAGTTCATTCCCAGTCTAAGATCGGATCAGACCGATGGTTACAACAGCACATGCTAGGCTCTGGCATGTGCTGGTGCCGCATTTTTCTTCATCAGGGCACCATCATCGGAGCATCGTCGGAGAACCTGACAGGTGGCATTGGGGTTTCGGCGATCGGGGGGGCCGGGGGGTGTGCGCAGATGATGTGCGATGGGTGCTGGTATTGGCCCTTATATTGGCCCCCTGTCCCTCATCAAACCTCGAGAACTCACACCACCTTAAAGAGCATTTGATATTTTATAGGTTTGCTACCAGTAGCCAGTAAAGTGTCTAAAATGGGGACACTTTTTTCAAATGGTCACAAAATCTTGTACACTTCGAGTTTTTAGCTGAATTTTTTTGTGCACGCTAACAAAAATACAAGGATCTCGTCTACCAAGTTTGGGGCCAAAAATCCTTCCGAAAAAATTTTAACAAATCCCGAACAGCAAAAAGTTTTGAAAAAGGTGAAAAATAGAAAACGAGTCGTCTTGCCATGAAACTTCACGTGAAGGCTTAAGGGACCATTGTATGAATTTACAAGCCATAAAAATGGCATTGGCATGCAGAAATATGAAGATGTTCGTAAACCCACCTACCACCCTATCGATCCACGGCTTGCGCATCCCATCTCTCCGACCGGCGTAATGCTCACCCGCCCACCCGCTCATTTCGTTGGTTGGCTTAGGCATACGAAGTTCATTCCCAGTCTAAGATCAAACAGGATTGAGGGTTGCAGCAATAGGATTGGCAGCACGCAGAGGGGGACCCGGCCGATCTCCGGCTTAAGCATCCCGCCCCTCTGGCCGGCTGCGCATCGGCACGCTCATTTCGTGGGTTGACTTAGGCATAAGCAGTTCGTTCCCAGTCTAAGCATACGGAGTTCATTCGCAGTCTAAGATCAGACTGGATCAAGGGTTGCGGTAGCACATGCTGGGCTCGAGCATGTACTGGTGTCGTATTTTTCTTCGTCGGGGCACCATCGCTGAAGCATCGTCGGAGAACCTGAATGGCGGCATTAGGGTTCTGACGATCAGGGCGGCCGGGGCGGTGTGCGCACATGATGTGCGATGGGTGCTAGTACTTGGCCCTTATATTGGCCCCCTATCCCTCATCAAACCTCGAGAACTCACACCCCCTTAAAGAGCATTTGAGATTTTACAGGTTTGCTGCCAATAGCCATTAAAGTGTATGAAATGGGGACACTTTATTCAAATGGTCGTAAAATCTTGTACACTTCGAGTTTTTAGCTGAATTGTTTTGTACATGCGAACAAAAATACAAGGATCACGTCTACCAAGTTTGGGGCCAAAACTCCTTCCGAAAAAATTTTAAAAAATCTCGAACAGGAAAAAGTTTTGAAAATCCTGAAAAAAAGAAAATGAGTCGTCTTGCCATGAAACTTCATGTGAAGGCTTAAGGGACCATTGTATGAATTTACAAGCCACAAAAATGGCATTGGCACGTAGAAATACGGAGATGTGCCTAAATGCACCTACCACCCTATCGATCCACGGCTTGCGCATCCCGTCTCTCTGGCCGGCGTAGTACCCGCCCACCCGCCGGACCTGCTCATTTCGTCGGTTGGCTTAGACATACGAAGTTCATTCCCAGTCTAAGATCAGATCGGCACTAAGGTTGCGTCTACAGGATCGGCAGCACGTAGAGGGGGACCCGACCCTCTGCTCGTTTGAGTGCCCGTACGCTCGTTTCGTGGGTTGACTTAGGCATATGGAGTTCATTCCCAGTCTAAGCATACGAAGTTTATTGCCAGTCTAAGATCAGACCGGACAGAGGTTTGCGGCAGCACATGTTGGGCTCGGGCATGTGCTGGTACCGTATTTTTCTTCGCCGGGGCACCATCGCCAGAGCATCGTCGAAGAACCTGATCGACGGCATTGGGGTTCCGACGATCGGGGGGGCTGGAGGGATGTGCGCACATGATGTACAATGGGGCCATCACGTCTACCAGGTTTGGGGCCAAAACTCCTTCCGAAAAAATTTTAAAAAATCCTGAACCGTAAAAAGTTTTGAAAATGTGCGAAGGGTGCTGGTACTTGGCCCTTATATTGGCCCCCTATCCCTCATCAAACCTCGAGAACTCACACACCCTTAAATAGCATTTGAGATTTTACAGGTTTGCTGCCAGTAGCCATTAAAGTGTCTTAAGTGGGGACACCTTTTTCAAACGGTCACAAAATCTTGTACTCTTTGAGTTTTAGCTTAATTTTTTTGTGCATGCCAACAGAAATACAAGGATCACGTCTACCAAGTTTGGGGCAAAAACTCCTTCGAAAAAAATTTTTAAAAATCCTGAACCACAAAAAGTTTCAAAAATCGTGAAAAAAAGAAAACGAGTCGTCTTACCATGAAACTTCACGTGAAGGCTTAAGGCGCCATTGTATGAATTTACTAGCCATAAAAACGGCATTGGCATGCAGAAATATGAAGATGTGCCTAAAGCTATCTACCACCCTATCGATCCACGCTTGCGCATCCCGTCTCTCTGGCCGGCGTAGTGCTCGCCCGTCCGCCCGCCCATTCGTTTTGTCCGTTGGCTTAGGCATACAGAGTTCATTCTCAGTATAAGATCAGACCGGACTGAGGGTTGCGACAGTAGGATCGGCAGCACTCAAAGGGGGACCCGGTCGATCCTCGGCTTCCGTATCTCGCCCCTCTGGCCGGTTGAGCGCCCGTACGCTCGTTTCGTGTGTTGACTTAGGCATACGAAGTTCATTCCCAGCCTAAGCATACGGAGTTCATTCCCAGTCTAAGATCAGACTGGATCAAGGGTTGCGGCAACACATGCTGGGCTCGGGCATGTGCTGGGCCCACATTTTTCTTCGTCGGGGTACCATCCACGGAGCATCACCAGAGAACTTGACCGGCGGCATTGGGGTTCCAACGATCGGGGGACTGGGGGTGTGTGCACGTGATGTGCGATGGGTACTGGTACTTGGCCCATATATTGGCCCCCTATCCCTCATCAAACCTCGAGAACTTACACCCCCTTAAAGAGCATTTGAGATTTTACAGGTTTGCTGCCAGTAGCCATTAAAGTGTCTGAAATGGGGACACATTTTTCAAATGGTCACAAAATCTTGTACACTTCGAGTTTTTAGCTGAATTTTTTTGTGGAAGCCAAAAAAAATATAAGGATCATGTCTAAGAAGTTTGGGACCAAAACCCCTTTCGAAAAAATTTCAAAAAATCCCGAACCGCAAAAAGTTTCAAAAATCGTGAAAAATAGAAAACGAGTCATCTTGCCATGAAACTTCACATGAAGGCTTAAGGGACCATTGTATGAATTTACAAGCCATAAAAATGGCATTGGCACATAGAAATATGAAGATGTGCCTAAAGCCACCTGCCACTCTATCGATCCACGGCTTGCGCATCCCGTCTCTTTGGCCGTCCGCCCGCTCGTTACATCAGTTGGCTTAGGCATACGGAGTTCGTTCCAGTCTAAGATCAGACCGAACCAAGGGTTGCAGCAACAGGATCGGCAGCACGCAGAGGGGGACCCGATCGATCCTCGGCTTGCGCATCCCGCCCCTTCTGGCCGGCTGAGCGCCCGCACGCTCGTTTTGTGGGTTGACCTAGGCATACAGAGTTCATTCCCAGTCTAAGCATACGGAGTTCATTCTCAATCTAAGATCGGACCGGACTGAGGTTTACGGTAGCACATGCTGGGCTCGGGCATGTGCTGGTGCCACATTTTTCTTCGTCGGGGCACCATCGTCGGAGCATCGTCAGAGAACCTGACTGGCGGCATTGGGGTTCCGGCAATCGGGGGAGCCAGGGGCTGTGCGCACAAGATGTGCAATGGGTGCTGGTACTTGGCCCTTATATTGGCCCCCTATCTCCCATCACACCTCCAGAACTCACACCCCTTTAAAGAGCATTTGAGACTTTGCAAGTTTACTGCCAGTAGCCATTAAAGTGTCTGAAATGGGGACACTTTTTTCAAATGGTCACAAAATCTTGTAGACTTCGAGTTTTCTGCTGAATTTGTTTATGGATTCCAACAAAAATACGAGGATAACGTCTACCAAGTTTAGGGCCAAAACTCTTTCTGAAAAAATTTTAAAAAATCCCGAACCATAAAAAGTTTCAAAAATCGTGAAAAATAAAAAACGAGTCGTCTTGCCATGAAACTTCACGTGAAGTCCTAAGCGACCATTGTATGAATTTACAAGCCATAAAAATGGCATTGGCATGTAGAAATATGAAGATGTGCCTAAACCCACCTACCACCCTATCGATCCATGGCTTACGCATCCCGTCTCTCTGGTCGGCATAGTGCCTGACCACCCGTCCGCCCGCTCGTTTCATCGGTTGGCTTAGGCATACGGAGTTCATTCCCAGTCTAAGATCAGATCGGATCGAGCGTTGTGGCAGTAGGATAGGCAGCAAGCAGATGGGGACCCGATCAATCCGCGTCTTGCGCATCCCGCCCCTCCGACCGACTGAGCGCCCGCACGCTCGTTTCGTGGGTTGACTTAGGCATACGGAGTTCATTCCCAGTCTAAGCATACGGAGTGCATTCCCAGTCTAAGATCAAACTGGATGGAGGGTTGCGTCAGCACATGATGGGCTCGGGCATGTGCTGGTGTCGCATTTTTCTCACCGGGGGACCATCGTCGGAGCATCATCGGAGAACTTGACCGACGACATTTGGGTTCCTACGATCGGGGGTGCCCGGGGGGAGGTGTGCGCACATGATGTGCGATGGGTGCTGGTACTTGGGCCTTATATTGGCCCCCTATCCCTCATCAAACCTCAAGAACTCACACCCTCTTAAAGAGCATTTGAGATTTTACAGGTTTGCTGCCAGTAGCCATTAAAGTGTCTGAAATGGGGATACTTTTTTCAAATGGTCACAAAATCTTGTACACTTCGAGTTTTTAGCTGATTTTTTTATGCAAGCCAACAAAAATACAAGGATCACATCTACCAAGTTTGGGGCCGAAACTCCTTCTAAAAAATTTTAAAAAATCCCGAACAGTAAAAAGTTTCAAAAATCATGAAAAATGGAAAACGAGTCGTCTTGCCATGAAACTTCACGTGAAGGCTTAAGGGACAATTTTATGAACTTACAAGCCATAAAAATGGCATTGGCACGTAGAAATATGAAGATGTGCCTAAACCCACCTACCACCCTATCGATCCACGGCTTGCGCATCACGTCTCTCTGGCCGACGTGGTGCCCACCCGTCCGCTCATTTCATCAGTTGGCTTAGGCATACGGAGTTCATTCCCAGTCTAAGATCAGATCGGATGAAGGGTTGCAGCTGCAGGATCGGCAGCACGCAGAGGGGCACCCGATCGATCCCCGACTTGCGCATCCCACCCCTCTGGCCGACTGAGCGCTCAGACGCTCGTTTTGTGGGTTGACTTAAGCATACAGAGTTCATTCCCTGTCTCAGATCGGACCAGACCGAGGGTTACGGTAGAACATGGTGGGCTTGGGCATGTGCTGGTGCCGCATTTTTCTTCGTCGAGGCACCATCGCCGGAGCATCATCAAAGAACTTGACCGTGGCATTAGGGTTCCGACGATCGGGGGGGTCGGGGGGTGTGCACACATGATGTGCGGTGGGTGCTGGTACTGGGCCCTTATATTGGCCCCCTATCCCTCATCAAACCTCAAGAACTCACACCCCCTTAAAGAGCATTTGAGATTTTACAGGTTTGCTGCCAGTAGCCATTAAAGTGTCTGAAATGGGGACATTTTTTTCAAATGGTCACAAAATCTTGTACACTTTGAGTTTTTAGCTAAATATTTTTGTGCAAGCCAACAAAAATACAAGGATCACATCTACCAAGTTTGGGGCAAAAAGTCCTTTCAAAAAAATTTTAAAAAATATCGAACTGTAAAAAGTTTTGAAAATCATGAAAAATAGAAAACGAGTCATCTTGCCATGAAACTTAACGTGAAGGCTTAAGGGACCATTGTATGAATTTACAAGCCATAAAAATGGCATTGGCACGTAGAAATATGAAGATGTGCCTAAAACCACCTACCACCCTATCGATCCGTGGCTTGCGCATCCCGTCTCTCTAGCCGGCGTAGTGCCCACCCGCTCGCCCTCCCGCTCGTTTTGTCGGTTGGCTTAGGCATAGGGAGTTCATTCCCAGTCTAAGACTGGACCAAATCAAGGGTTACGGTAGCATGATCAGTAGCATGCAGAGGGGGACCCGACCGATCCCCGGCTTGCGCATCCCTCCCCTCTGGCCGACTGAGGTCCGCAAGCTCCTTTCGTGGGTTGACTTAGGCCTATGGAGTTCATTCCCAGTCTAAGCATACGGAGTTCATTCCCAGTCTAAGCATACGGAGTTCATTCCCAGTCTAAGCATACGGAGTTCATTTCGAGGGTTACGGCAGCACGTGCTGGGCTCGGGCATGTGCTGGTGCCGCATTTTTCTTCGTCGGGTCACCATCGTCGGAGCATCGCCGAAGAACCTGACCGACAGCATTGGGGTTCCGATGATCGGGGGGGCCAGGGGGGTGTGCGCACATGATTTGCAATGGGTGCTGGTACTTGGCCCTTATATTGGCCCCCTATCACTCATCAAAACTCGAGAACTCACACTCCCTTAAGAGCATTTCAGGAATTTTACAGGTTTGTTGCCAGTAGCCATTAAAGTGTCTGAAAATGGGACACTTTTTCAAATGCTCACAAAATCTTGTACATTTCGAGTTTTTAGCTGAATTGTTTTGTGCTTGCCAACAAAAATACAAGGATCACGTCTACCCAAGTTTGGGGCCAAAACTCCTTTTCGAAAAAATTTTAAAAAATCCTGAACTGTAAAATGTTTCAAAAATCATGAAAAATAGAAAACGAGTCGTCTTGCATGAAACTTCACGCGAAGGCTTAAGGGTCCATTGTGTGAATTTACAAGCCATAAAAATGGCATTCGCTCATGAAAATATGAAGATGTGCCTAAACCCACCTATCACCCTATCGATCCACGGCTTGCGCAACCCGTCTTTCTGGCCGACGTAGTGCCCGCCCGCCCGGCCCGCCCGCACTTTTCGCTCGGTTGGACGTAGGCATACGGAAGTTCTATTCCTAGGTCTAAGATCGGACTTAACAAAGGTTTGGGGCCAGGATCGCCAGCACGTAGAGGGGGACCCATCGAGCCCCAGGCTGGCGCATCCCGCCCCTCTGGCCGGCGTGAGCGCCCGCACGTTCATTTCGTGGGTTGACTTAGGCATACGGAGTTCAATCCCAGCCTAAGCATACGGAGTTCCCTCCCAGTCTAAGATCGACCGATCGAGGGTTGCGAACAGTACATGATGGGCTCGGGCATGTCTGGTGTAGAAATTTTCTTCTCGGGCACATCGTCGGAGCATCGTCGGAGAACCTGACAATGGTGGCATTGGGGTCCGACGATTCGGGGTGCCGGGGGGTGTGCGCACATGATGTGCGAATGAGTGCTGGTTACTTGGCCCTTAATTGCCCCCTATCCCTCATCAAACCTGGAGAACTCACACCCCCTTAAAGAGCATTTAAGATTTTACAGGTTTGCTGCCAGTAGCCATTAAAGTGTTTGAAATGGGGACATTTTTTTCAAATGGTCACAAAATCTTGTACACTTCGAGTTTTTAGCTGAATTTTTTTGTGCACAGCAAAAAATATACAAGGATCACATCTACCAAGTTTAGGGCCAGAACTCCTTTCTAAAAAATTTTAAAAAATCCCGAACCGCAAAAAGTTTTAAAAATCGTGAAAAATAGAAAACGAGACGTCTTGCCATGAAACTTCACGTGAAGGCTTAAGGGACCATTGTATGAATTTACAAGCCATAAAAATGGCATTGGCAAGCAGAAATATGAAGATGTGCCTAAACCCACCTACCACCCTATCGATCCATGGCTTGCGCATCTCATCTCTCTGGCCGGCGTAGTGCCCGCCCGCTCATTTCATCGGTTGGCTGAGGCATAGGGAGTTCATTCCCAGTCTAAGACTGGACCGGACCGAGGGTTGTGACAGCACATGTTGGGCTCGGGCATGTGCTGGTGTCGCATTTTTCTTCATCGGGTTACCATCGTCGGAGCATCGTCGGAGAACCTGTCCGGCGGCATCGGGGTTCCGGTGATCGGGGGGGCTGGGGGGTGTGCGCATATGATGTGCGAAGAGTGCTGGTACTTGGCCCTTATATTGGCCCTCTATCCCTCATCAACCCTCGAGAACTCGCACCCCCTTAAAGAGTATTTGAGATTTTACAGGTTTGCTACCACTAGCCATTAAAGTGTCTGAAATGGGGACACTTTTTTCAAATGGTCACAAAATCTTTTACACTTAGAGTTTTTAGCTGAATGTTTTTGTGCACGCCAACAAAAATACAAGGATCACGTCTACCAAGTTTAGGGCCAGAACTCCTTTCGAAAAAATTTAAAAAAATCCCGAACCGTAAAAGTTTCAAAAATAGTGAAAAATAGAAAACGAGTCGTCTTGCCATGAAACTTCACGTGAAGGCTTAAGGGACCATTGTATGAATTTACAAGCCATAAAAATGCCATTGGCACGCAGAAATATGAAGTTGTGCCTAAACCAACCTATCACCCTATCGATCCACGGCTTACGCAACCCGTCTCTCTGACCGGCGTAGTGCCCGCACGCCCACCCGCCCGCTCGTTTCATCAGTTGGCTTAGGCATACGGAGTTCATTCCTAGTCTAAGATAGGATCGGACCAAGGGTTGCGGCAGTAGGATCGGTAGCACGCAGAGGGCGACCCGGCCGATCCCCGGCTTTTGCATCCTGCCCCTCTGGGTGGTTGAGTGCCTGCACGCTCATTTTGTGGGTTGACTTAGGCATACGGAGTTCATTCCCAATCTAAGCATACGGAGTTCATTCCCAGTCTAAGATCAAACCGGACCGAGGGTTGCAGTAGCCCATGCTAGGCTCGACCATGTGCTGGTGCCACATTTTTCTTCGTTGGGGCACCATCATCGGAGCATCGTTGAAGAACCTGACTGACAGCATTGGGGTTCCGATGATCGGAGGGGCCGGGGGGGGTGTGCGCACATGATGTGCGATGGGTGCTGGTACTTGGCCCTTACGGTAGTAGGATCGGCAGCACGCAGAGGGGGACCTGTCCGATCCCCAGCTTGCGCATCCCGCCCCTCTGGCCGGCTGAGTGCCCGCATGCTCGTTTCGTGGGTTGACTTAGGCATACGGAGTTCATTCCCAGTCTAAGCATACGGAGTTCATTCCCAGTCTAAGATCGGACCAGACCGAGGGTTGTGGCAGCACATGCTGGGCTTGGGCATGTGCTAGTGCCGCATTTTTCTTCGTAGTGGCAGCATCGTCGGAGTACCTGACAGACGGCATTAGGGTTCTGACGATTGGGGGGTCGAGGGGGGTTTGCGCACATGATGTGCGATGTGTGCTGGTACTTGGCCCTTATATTCGCCCCCTATCCCTCATTAAACCTTGGGAACTCACACCCCCTTAAAAACCATTTGAGATTTTACAGGTTTGCTGCCAGTAGCCAATAAAGTGTTTGAAATGGGGACACTTTTTTCAAATGGTCACAAAATCTTCTACACTTCGAGTTTTTAGCCAAATTTTTTTGTGCATGCCAACAAAAATACAAGGATCACGTCTAATAAGTTTGGGACCATTGTATGAATTTACAAGCCATTAAAATGCATTGGCACGTAGAAATATGAAGATGTGCCTAAACCAACCTACCACCCTATCGATTCACGGCTTGCGCATCCCGTCTCTCTGGCCCGCATAGTGCCCACCCGCCCGCCCGCCCCCTTGTTTCATCAGTGGGCTTAGGCATACGGAGTTCATTCCCAGTCTAAGATCAGATCGGACCGAGGGCACGCAGAGGGGGACTCGACCGATCCCCAGCTTGCGCATCCCACCCCTCTAGCCGGCTGAGTGCCCGCACGCTCGTTTCGTGGGTTGACTTAGGCATACAGAGTTCATTCCCAGTCTAAGCATACAGAGTTCATTCCAAGTCTAAGATCGAATCAGACCAAGGGTTGTGATAGCACATGCTGGGCTCAGGCATGTGCTGGTGACGCATTTTTCTTTGTCGGGGCACCATCGCCGAAGCATCGCCGGAGAACCTGACCGACGGCACTGGGGTTCCGATGATCGAGGGGCCGGGGGGGTGTGCGCACATGATGTGTGATGGGTACTGGTACTTGGCCATTATATTGGCCCCCTATCCCTCATCAAACCTCGAGAACTCACACCCCCTTAAAGAGCATTTTAGATTTTACAGGTTTGCTGCCAGTAGCCATTAAAGTGTCTGAAATGGGGACACTCTTTTCAAATGGTCACAAAATCTTGTACACTTCGAGTTTTTAGCTGAATTTTTTTGCACATGCCAACAAAAATACAAGGATCATGTCCACCAAGTTTGGGGCCAAAAATCCTTCCGAAAAAATTTTAAAAAATACCAAACCGCAAAAAGTTTCAAAAATCATGAAAAATAAAAAATGAGTCGTCTTGCCATGAAACTTCACGTGAAGGCTTAAGGGACCATTGTCTGAATTTACAAGCCATAAAAAATGGCATTGGCTCACAGAAATATGAAGATGTGCCTAAACCCACCTACCACCCTATCGATCCACGGCTTGCGAATCCCGTCTCTCTGGCTGGCGTAGTGCCCGCCCGCTCATTTCGTCGGTTGGCTTAGGCATACGAAGTTCATTCCCAGTCTAAGATCGGATTGGACCGAGGGTTGCGGTAGTAGGTTCGGGAGCACGCAGAGGGGGACTTGGCCAATCCTCGACTTACGTAACTCACCCCACTGGCCGGCTGAGGGCTCGCACGCTCGTTTCGTAATTTGACTTGGGCATACGGAGTTCATTCCCAATCTAACCATACAAAGTTCATTCTCAATCTAAGATCAGACCGGACCGAGGGTTGCGGCAACACATGCTGGGCTCAGGCATGTGCTGGTGTCGTATTTTTCTTCGTCAGCGCACCATCATCGGAGAACCTGACTGACAGAATTGGGGTTCCGGTGATCTGGGGTCCGAGGGGTGTATGCGCACATGATGTGCGATGGGTGCTGGTACTTGGCCTTTATATTGGCCCCCTATCCCACATCAAACCACAAGAACTCACACCCCCTCATTTTGTCGATTTGGCTTAGGCATACGGAGTTCATTCCCACTCTAAGATCGGACCGAACCGAGGGTTGTGGCAGTGGGATCGGTAGCACGCAGAGGGGGACCCGGCTGATCCCCGGCTTGTGCATCCTGCCCTTCTGGCCGGTTGAGTGCCCGCACGCTTGTTTCGTCGGTTGGCTTATGCATACGGAGTTCATTCCCAGTCTAAGGTCAGACCGAACCAAGGGTTCTGGTAGTAGGATCAGCAGCACGCAGAGAGGGACCTGGCTGATCCCTGGCTTGTGCATCCCACCTTTCTGGCTGACTGAGCGCCCGTACGCTCGTTTCGTGGGTTGACTTAGGCATACGGAGTTCATTCCCAATCTAAGCATATGGAGTTCATTCCAAGTCTAAGATCGGACTGGACCGAGGGTTGCAACAGCACATACTGGGCTCGGGTATGTGCTGGTGCCGTATTTTTCTTCACCGGGGCACCATCGTCGGAGCATCACCGAAGAACCTGACCGACGGCATTGGGGTTTCGGTGATCGGAGGGGTCGGGGGGTGTGCGCACATGATGTGCGAAGGGTGCTGGTACTTGGCCCTTATATTGGCCCCCAATCCCTCATCAAACGTCAAGAACTCACACCCCCTTAAAGAGCATTTAAGATTTTACAGGTTTGCTACCAGTAGCCATTAAAGTGTCTGAAATGGGGACATTTTTTTCAAATGGTCTCAAAATCTTGTACACTTCGAGTTTTTAGCTGAATTTTTTTGTGCCCACCAAAAAAAATACAAGGATCATGCCTACCAAGTTTGGTTCCAAAACTCCTTCCGAAAAAATTTAAAAAAAATACCGAATTGTAAAAAGTTTTGAAAATCGTGAAAAATAGAAAACGAGTCGTCTTGCCAAGAAACTTCACGTGAAGGCTTAAGGGACCATTGGATGAATTTAAAAGCCACAAAAATGGGATTGGCACGTAGAAATATGAAGATGTGCCTAAACCCACCTACCACCCTATCGATCCACGACTTGCGCATACCGTCTTTCTGGCCGGTGTAGTGCCAGCCCGCCCGCCCACCCGCTCGTTTCGTCGGTTGGCTGAGGCATACGGAGTTCGTTACCAGTCTAAGATCGGACCGCCTTGAGGGTTACAGCAGCACATGCTCACCTCGGGCACGTGCTGTGTCGTATTTTTCTTCACCGGGGCACCATCATCGGAGCATCGCCGGAGAACCTGACCGGTGGCATTGAGGTTCCGACGATCGGGGGGGCTGGGGGGTGTGCGCACATGATGTACGATGGGTGCTGGTACTTGGCCCTTATATTGGCCCCCTATCGATCATCAAACCTCGAGAACTCACACCCTCTTAAAAAGCATTTGAGATTTACAGGTTTGCTGCCAGCAGCCATTAAAGTGTCTGAAATGGGGACACTTTTTTCAAATTATCACAAAATCTTGTACACTTCGAGTTTTTAGCTAAATGTTTTTGTGCATGCCAACAAAAATACAAGGATCACGTCTACCAAGTTTAGGGCCAAAACTCCTTCCGAAAAAATTTTAAAAAATCTCGAGCCGCAAAAAGTTTCGAAAATCATGAAAAATAGAAAACAAGTCGTCTTGCCATGAAACTTCACGTGAAGGCTTAAGGGACCATTGTATGAATTTACAAGCCATAAAAATGGCATTGGCACGTAGAAATATGAAGATGTGCCTAAACCCACCTACCACCCTATCGATCCACGGCTTTCGCATCCCGTCTTTCTGGCCGGTGTAGTGCCAACCCGCCCGCTCGCCTGCTTGCCCGCCCGTTCATTTCATCGGTTGGCTTAGGCATACGGAGTTCTTTCCCACTCTAAGATCAGACCGGATCGAGGGTTCCGACAGCAGGATCGACAGCATGCAGAAGGGGACCCGGTCGATCCCCGTCTTGCTCATCCCTCCCCTTTGGCCGGCTGAGTGCCCGAACGCTCATTTCATGGGTTGACTTAGACATATAGAGTTCATTCCCAGTCTAAGCATACAGAGTTTCATTCCCAGTCTAAGATGGGATCAGACCAAGGGTTGTGGCAGCATATGCTTGGCTCGGGCATGTGCTGGTGTCATATTTTTCTTCATCGGGGCATCATCGTCGGAGCATCGTCGGAGAACCTGACCAACGGCATTAGGGTTCCGGCGATCGGGGGGGTGGGGGGTGTGCGCACATGATGTGTGATGGGTGCTGGTACTTGGCCCTTATATTGGCCCCCTATCCCTCATCAAACCTTGAGAACTCACACCCCCTTAAAGAGCATTTGAGATTTTACAGGTTTGTTGCCAGTAGCCATTAAAGTGTCTGAAATGGGGACACTTTTTTCAAATGGTCACAAAATCTTGTACGCTTCGAGTTTTTAGCTGAATTGTTTTGTGCATGCCAATAAAAATACAAGGATCACGTCTACCAAGTTTGGGGCCAAAACTCCTTTCAAAAAATTTTTAAAAAATCCCAAACCACAAAAGTTTCAAAAATCGTGAAAAATAGAAAACGAGTCATCTTGCCATGAAACTTCACGTGAAGGCTTAAGGGACCATTGTATGAATTTACAAGCCATAAAAATGGCATTGGCACGCAGAAATATGAAGCTGTTCCTAAACCCACCTACCGCCCTATCGATCCACGGCTTGCGCATCCCGTCTCTTTGGTCGGCGTAGTGCCCGCCCGCCTGCCCGCCCGCTCATTTCGTCGATTGGCTTAGGCATACGGAGTTCGTTCCCAGTCTATGATTAGATCAGAGTGAGGGTTGCGGCAGTAGGATCGACAGCACGCAGAAGGGGACCCGACCAATTCCTGACTTGCTTATCCCGCCCCTCTGGCCGACTGAGTGCCCGCACGCTTCTTTCGTGGGTTGACTTAGGCATACAGAGTTCATTCCCAATCTAAGCATAAGGAGTTCATACCCAATCTAAGATCAGACCGGACCGAGGGTTACGGCAGCACATGCTGGGCTCGGGCATGTGCTGGTGTCATATTTTTCTTCGTCGGGGCACCATCGTCGGAGCATCGCCGGAGAACCTGACCGGCAGCATTGGGGTTCCGACGATTGGGGGGGCCGGGGGTGTGCGCACATGATGTGCAATGGGTGCTGGTACTTAGCCCTTATATTGGCCCCCTATCCCTCATCAAACCTTGAGGACTCACACCCCCTTAAAGAGCATTTGAGATTTTACAGGTTTGCTGCCAATAGCCATTAAAGTGTTTGAAATGGGGACACTTATTTCAAATGGTCACAAAATCTTGTACACTTTGAGTTTTTAACTGAATTTTTTTGTGCGTACCAACAAAAATACAAGGACCACGTCTACCAAGTTTGTTGCCAAAACTCCTTCCGAAAAAATTTTAAAAAATACCGAACTATAAAAAGTTTCAAAAATCATGAAAAATAGAAAACGAGTCGTCTTGCTATGAAACTTCACATGAAGGCTTAAGGGAACATTGTATGAATTTGCAAGCCATAAAAATGGCATTGTCACACAGAAATATGAAGATGTGCCTAAACCCACCTACCACCCTATCGATCCACGGCTTTCGCATCCCGTCTTTCTGGCCGGTGTAGTGCCAACCCGCCCGCTCGCCTGCTTGCCCGCCCGTTCATTTCATCGGTTGGCTTAGGCATACGGAGTTCTTTCCCACTCTAAGATCAGACCGGATCGAGGGTTCCGACAGCAGGATCGACAGCATGCAGAAGGGGACCCGGTCGATCCCCGTCTTGCTCATCCCTCCCCTTTGGCCGGCTGAGCGCCCGAACGCTCGTTTCATGGGTTGACTTAGACATATAGAGTTCATTCCCAGTCTAAGCATACAGAGTTTCATTCCCAGTCTAAGATGGGATCGGACCAAGGGTTGTGGCAGCATATGCTTGGCTCGGGCATGTGCTGGTGTCATATTTTTCTTCATCGGGGCATCATCGTCGGAGCATCGTCGGAGAACCTGACCAACGGCATTAGGGTTCCGGCGATCGGGGGGGTGGGGGGTGTGCGCACATGATGTGTGATGGGTGCTGGTACTTGGCCCTTATATTGGCCCCCTATCCCTCATCAAACCTTGAGAACTCACACCCCCTTAAAGAGCATTTGAGATTTTACAGGTTTGTTGCCAGTAGCCATTAAAGTGTCTGAAATGGGGACACTTTTTTCAAATGGTCACAAAATCTTGTACGCTTCGAGTTTTTAGCTGAATTGTTTTGTGCATGCCAATAAAAATACAAGGATCACGTCTACCAAGTTTGGGGCCAAAACTCCTTTCAAAAAATTTTTAAAAAATCCCAAACCACAAAAGTTTCAAAAATCGTGAAAAATAGAAAACGAGTCATCTTGCCATGAAACTTCACGTGAAGGCTTAAGGGACCATTGTATGAATTTACAAGCCATAAAAATGGCATTGGCACGTAGAAATATGAAGATGTGCCTAAACCCACCTACCACCCTATCGATCCATGACTTGCGCATCCTATCTCTCTGGCCAGCGTAGTGCCCGCCCACCCGCCCGCCCGCCTGCTTGTTTCGTCAGTTGGCTTTGGCATACGGAGTTCATTCCCAGTCTAAGATTGGACCAGATCGAGGTTTACGATAGTAGGATCGACAGCACGCAGAAGAGGACCCGGCCGATCCCCGGCTTGCGCACGCTCGTTTCGTGGGTTGACTTAGGCATACGGAGTTCCTTCCCAGTCCAAGCATACAAAGCTCATTCCCAGTCTAAGATCAGACCGGACCAAGGGTTACGGTAGCACAGGTTGGGCTCGGGCATGTGCTGGTGCCGCATTTTTCTTCGTTGGGGCACCATCGTCGGAGCATCGCCGGAGAACCTAAACGACGGCATTGGGGTTCAGGTGACCGGGGGGCCGGGGGGGTGTGCCCACATGATGTGTGATGGGTGCTGGTACTTGGGACCAAAACTCCTTCCGAAAAAAGTTTTAAAAATCCCGAACCACAAAAAGTTTCAAAAATCATGAAAAATAAAAAACGAGTCGTCTTGCCATGAAACTTCACGTGAAGGCTTAAGGGACCATTGTATGAATTTACAAGCCATAAAAATGGCATTGGCAAGCAGAAATATGAAGACGTGCCTAAACCCACCTAACACCCTATCGATCCATAGCTTGCGTATCCCGTCTCTCTGGTCGGTGTAGTGCCCACCTGGCCGCCCGCCCATCCGCTCGTTTCGTCGGTTGGCTTTGGCATACAGAGTTCATTCCCAATCTAAGATTAGACTGGACCGAGCATTGTGGTAGCAGGATTGGCAGCATGTAGAGGGGGACCCGACCGATCCCCGGCTTGCGCATCTTGCCCCTTTGGCCGGCTAAGCGCCCGCAGGCTCGTTTCGTGGGTTGACATAGGCATACGGAGTTCATTCCCAGTCTAAGCATACGGAGCTCATTCCCAGTCTAAGATTGGATTGGACCGATGGTTGTGGCAGCACATGCTGGGCTTAAGCATGTGCTGGTGTCATAATTTTTCTCACCGGGGCACCATCGCCGAAGCATCACCGGAGAACCTGACCGGTGGCATTGCGATTCCGACGATCGGGGGGGGCCGGGGGGTGTGCACACATGATGTGCGATGGGTGCTGTAACTTGGCCCTTATATTGGCCCCCTATCCCTCATCAAATCTCGAGAACTCACACCCCCTTAAAGAGCATTTGCGATTTTACAGGTTTGCTTCCAATAGCAATTAAAGTGTCTGAAATGGGGACACTTTTTTCAAATGGTCACAAAATCTTGTACGCTTCGAGTTTTTAGCTGAATTGTTTTGTGCATGCCAATAAAAATACAAGGATCACGTCTACCAAGTTTGGGGCCAAAACTCCTTTCAAAAAATTTTTAAAAAATCCCAAACCACAAAAGTTTCAAAAATCGTGAAAAATAGAAAACGAGTCATCTTGCCATGAAACTTCACGTGAAGGCTTAAGGGACCATTGTATGAATTTACAAGCCATAAAAATTTCATTGGCATACAGAAATATGAAGATGTTCCTAAACCCACCTACCACCCTATCGATCCACGGCTTGCGCATCCTGTCTCTCTGGCCGGCGTAGTGCCCGCCCGCCCGCCCACCCGCTCGTTTCGTCGGTTGGCTTAGGCATACGAAGTTCATTCCCAGTCTATGATCGGACCGGATTCAGGGTAGCGGCAACAGGATTGACAGCACACAAGGGGGACCCGGTCGATTGCCGACTTGCTTATCCCACCCCTCTGGCCGACTGAGCACCCGCACGCTCGTTTCGTGGGTTGACTTAGGCATACAGAGTTCATTCCCAGTCTAAGCATACGGAGTTCATACCCAGTCTAAGATCAAACCGGACCGAGGGTTGCAGAAGCACATGCTGGGCTCGGGCATATGCTGGTGCCGCATTTTTCTTCGTTGGGGCACCAGCGCCGGAGCATCGCCGGAGAACCTGACCGGTAGCACTAGGGTTCCGATGATCGGGGGGTGTGCGCACATGATGTGCGATGCGTGCTGGTACTTGGCCCTTATATTGGCCCCCTATCCGTCATCAAACCTCGAGGAGTCACACCCCCTTAAAGAGCATTTGAGATTTTACAGGTTTGCTGCCAGTAGCCATTAAAGTGTCTGAAATGGGGACACTTATTTCAAATGGTCATAAAATCTTGTACACTTCGAGTTTTTAGCTGAATTTTTTTGTGCATGCCAATAAAAATACAAGGATCACATCTACCATGTTTGGGGTGAAAACTCCTTGCGTAAAAATTTTAAAAAATCCTAAATAGCAAAAAGTTTCGAAAATCATGAAAAATAGAAAACGAGTCATCTTGCCATGAAAGTTCACGTGAAGGCTTAAGGGACCATTGTATGAATTTACAAGCCATAAAAATGGCATTGGCAAGCAGAAATATGAAGACGTGCCTAAACCCACCTAACACCCTATCGATCCATAGCTTGCGTATCCCGTCTCTCTGGTCGGTGTAGTGCCCACCTGGCCGCCCGCCCATCCGCTCGTTTCGTCGGTTGGCTTAGGCATACAGAGTTCATTCCCAATCTAAGATTAGACTGGACCGAGCATTGCGGTAGCAGGATTGGCAGCATGTAGAGGGGGACCCGACCGATCCCCGGCTTGCGCATCTTGCCCCTTTGGCCGGCTAAGCGCCCGCAGGCTCGTTTCGTGGGTTGACATAGGCATACGGAGTTCATTCCCAGTCTAAGCATACGGAGCTCATTCCCAGTCTAAGATTGGATTGGACCGATGGTTGTGGCAGCACATGCTGGGCTTAAGCATGTGCTGGTGTCATAATTTTTCTCACCGGGGCACCATCGCCGAAGCATCACCGGAGAACCTGACCGGTGGCATTGCGGTTCCGACGATCGGGGGGGCCGGGGGGTGTGCACACATGATGTGCGATGGGTGCTGTAACTTGGCCCTTATATTGGCCCCCTATCCCTCATCAAATCTCGAGAACTCACACCCCCTTAAAGAGCATTTGCGATTTTACAGGTTTGCTTCTAATAGCAATTAAAGTGTCTGAAATGGGGACACTTTTTTCAAATGGTCACAAAATCTTGTACACTTCAAGTTTTTAGCTCAATTTTTTTGTACAACCCAAAAAAATGCAAGGTTCACGTCTACCAAGTTTGGGATGAAAACTCTTGTCGAAAAAATTTTAAAAAATCCCAAACCGTAAAAAGTTTTGAAAATCATGAAAAATAGAAAACGAGTCGTCTTGCCATGAAACTTCACGTGAAGGCTTAAGGGACCATTGTATGAATTTACAAGCCATAAAAATGGCATTGGCACGTAGAAATATAAAGATGTGCCTAAACCCACCTGCCACCCTATCGATCCATGGCTTGCGCATCTCGTCTCTCTGGCCGACGTAGTGCTCGCCCGCATGCTCGTTTCGTCGGTTGGCTTAGGCATACGGAGTTCATTCCCAGTCTAAGATCGGACCGGACTGAGGGTTGCGGTAGCAGGATCGGCAGTACGTAGAGGGTGACCAGATCGATCCCCAGCTTGCGCATCTCGCCCCTCTGGCCGGCTGAGTGCCCGCACTCTCGTTTCATGGGTTGACTTGGCCATACGGATTCATTCCCAGTCTAAGCAATACGAGTCATTCCAATCTAAGATCGATACCATGACCGGGGGTTGCCGCAGCACATGCCTGGGCTCGGCATGTGCTGGTGCCGCATTTTTCTCGTCGGGGGCACCATCGCCGGAGCATCGTCAGAGAACCTAACCGGTGGCGGCATTGGGGTTCCGGGATCGGGGGGGCCGAGGGGGTGTGCGCACACGATGTGCGGATGGGTGGTGGCACTTGGCCCTTATTTGGCCCCTATCCCTCATCAAACCTGGGAACTCACACCCCCCTTAAAGAGCATTGAGATTTTACAGGTGTTTGCTGCCAGTAGCCCATTAAAGTGTCTGAAATGGGGACCCTTTTTTTCAATGGCACAAAATTACACTATGAGTTTAGCCTGAATTTTTTTGTGCATCCAACAAAAATACAAGGATCACGTCTACCATGTTTGGGGCCAAAACTCCTTCCGAAAAAATTTTAAAAAGTCTCGAACCGTAAAAAGTTTCAAAAATGTTGGAAAATAGAAAACAAGTCATCTTGCCATGAGACTCCACGTGAAGGCTTAAGGGACCATTGTATGAATTTACAAGCCATAAAAATGGCATTGGAAAACAGAAATATGAAGATGTGTCTAGACCCACCTACCACCCTATTGATCCATGGCATGCGCATCCTGTTTCTCTGGCCGGCATAGTGCCCGCCCGCCCATCTGCTCGTTTCGTGGGTTGACTGAGGCATATGGTGTTCATTCCCTGTCTAAGCATACAGAGTTCATTCCCAATCTAAGATCAGACCGGACCGAGTGTTACGGCAGCACATGCTGGGCTCGGGCATGTGCTGGTGTCGTATTTTTCTTTGCCGGTGATCGGGGGGGCCGGGGGGGTGTGCGCACATGATGTGCGATGGGTGCTGGTACATGGCCCTTATATTGGCCCCATATCCGTCATCAAACCTCAAGAACTCACACCCCCTTAATGAGCATTTGAGATTTTACAGGTTTGCTGCCAGTAGTCATTAAAGTGTCTGAAATGGGGACACTTTTTTCAAATGGTCACAAAATCGTGTACACTTCGAGTTTTTAGCTGAATTGTTTTGTGCATGCCAACAAAAATATAATGATCACGTCTAAAAGTTTGGGGACAAAAATCTTTCCGAAAAAATTTTGAAAAATCTCGAACTGCAAAAAGTTTCAAAAATCGTGAAAAATAGAAAACGGGTCGTCTTGCCATGAAACTTCGCATGAAGGCTTAAGGGACCATTGTATGAATTTACAAGCCATAAAAATGGCATTGGCATGCAGAAATATGAACATGTGCCTAAACCCAGCTACCACCCTATCGATCCACGACTTCCCATCCCGTCTCTCTGGCCGGCGTAGTGCCCGCCCGCCTGCCCGGCCGCTCGTTTCATCGGTTGGCTTAGGTATATGGAGATCATTCCCAGTCTAAGGTCGGACCAGATTGAGGATTGCGGCAGTAGGATTGGCAACACGCAAAGGGGGACCCGGTCGATCCCCGACTTGCTCATCCCGCCCCTCTAGCCGGCTGAGCGTCCACACGCTCATTTCATGAGTTGACTTAGGCAAACGGAGTTCATTCTCAGTCTAAGCATATGGAGTTCATTCCCAGTCTAAGATCGGACTGGACCGAGGGTTGCAGCAGAACATGCCGGGCTCGGGCATGTGCTGGTGCCGCATTTTTCTTCGTCGGGGACCCATCGCCGGAGAACCTGACTGACGGCATTGAGGTTCCGACGATCGGGATGGCCGGGGGGGGTGTGCGCACATGATGTGCGATGGGTGCTGGTACTTGACCCTTATATTGGCCCCCTATCCCTCATCAAACCTCGAGAACTCACACCCCCTTAAAGAGCATTTGAAATTTTACAGGTTTGCTGCCAGTAGCCATTAAAGTGTCTGAAATGGGGACACTTTTTTCAAATGGTCTCAAAATGTTGTACACTTCAAGTTTTTAGCTGAATTTTTTTATGCATGCCAACAAAAATACAAGGATCATGTCTACCAAGTTTGGGGCTAAAATTCCTTCCGAAAAAATTTTAAAAAATCCTGAACCGCAAAAAGTTTTGAAAATTGTGAAAAATAGAAAACGAGTCGTCTTGCCATGAAACTTCACGTGAAGGCTTAAGGGACCATTGTATGAATTTACAAGCCATAAAAATGGCATTGGCATGCAGAAATATGAAGATGTGCCTAAACCCACCTACCACCCTATCGATCCACGGCTTGCGCATCCTGTCTCTCTGGCCGGCGTAGTGCCCGCCCGCCCGCCCGCTCATTTCGTCGGTTGGCTTAGGCATATGGAGTTCATTCCCAGTCTAAGATTGGATCAGACTGAGGGCAATGGCAGCAGGCAGCATACAGAGGGGGACCCGGCCGATCGGCTGAGCGCTCACACGCTCGTTCCATGGGTTGACTTAGGCATACAGAGTTCATTCCCAGTCTAAGCACACGGAGTTCATTCCTAGTCTAAGATAGGATCGGACCGAGGGTTACAGCAGCAAATGCTGGGCTCGGGCATGTGCTGGTGTCGCATTTTTCTTCGCCAGGGCACCATCACCGGAGCGATTGAGATTTTACAGGTTTGCTGCCAGTAGCCATTAAAGTGTCTGAAATGGGGACACTTTTTTCAAATGGTCACAAAATCTTGTACACTTCGAGTTTTTAGCTGAATTTTTTTACGCATGCCAAAAAAAATACAAGGATCACGTCTACCTAGGTTTTAGCCAAAAACTCCTTCCGAAAAAATTTTAAAAAATCTCGAACCGCAAAAAGTTTCAAAAATCATGAAAAATAGAAAACGAGTCGTCTTGCCATGAAACTTCACGTGAAGGCTTAAGGGACCATTGTATGAATTTACAAGCCATAAAAATGGCATTGGCCATGCAGAAATATGAAGATGTGCCTAAACCCACCTACCACCCTATCGATCCACGGCTTGCGCATCCCATCTCTCTGGTCGACGTAGTGCCCGCCTGCCCGCCCGCTCATTTCGTCGGTTGGCTTAGGCATACGGAGTTCATTCCCAGTCTAAGATCGGATCAAACTGAGGGCTGCGGCAATAGGATC
>NW_019167915.1:20363356-20388151 GCF_002303985.1 Durio zibethinus | reverse complement strand
GCAGCAGCAGGATTGAGAGCACGTAGAGGGGGACTCGATCGATCCCAAGCTTGCGTATCCCGCCCCTCTGGCCGACTGAGCGCCCGCACACTCGTTCCGTGGGTTGACTTAGGCATACGAAGTTCATTCCCAGTCTAAGCATACGGAGTTCATTCCCAGTTTAAGATCGGACCAGACTGAGGGTTGTGACAGCACATGCAGGGTTCGGGGATGTGCTGGTGCTGCATTTTTCTTCACCGGGGCACCATTGCCGGAGCATCGTCGAAGAACCTGACCGACGGCATTGGGGTTCCGGCGATCGGGGGGTCCGGGGGGTGTGCGCACATGATGTGAGATGGGTGCTGGTACTTGGCCATTATATTGGCCCCCTATCCCTAATCAAACCTCAAGAACTCACACCCCCTTAAAGAGCATTTGAGATTTTACAGGTTTGCTGCCAGTAGCCATTAAAGTGTCTCAAATGGGGACACTTTTTTCAAATGGCCACAAAATCTTGTACACTGCGAGTTTTTAGCTGAATTTTTTTGTGCATGCCAGAAAAAAATACAAGGATCACGTCTACCAAGTTTGGGGCCAAAACTCCTTCCGAACAAATTTTAAAAAATCCCAAACCCCAAAAGGTTTCAAAAATCATGAAAAATAGAAAACAAGTCGTCTTGCCATGAAACTTCACGTGAAGGCTTAAGGGACCATACAAGCCATAAAAATGGCATTGGCATGCAGAAATATGAAGATGTGCCTAAACCCACCTACCACCCCAGCGATCTACGGCTTGCGCATCCTGTCTCTCTAGCCGGCATAGTGCCCGCCCGCCCGCCCGTCTGCTCGTTTCGTCAGTTGGCTTAGGCATACGGAGTTCATTCCAGTCTAAGATCGGACCAGACCGAGGGTTACAGCAGCAAGATCGGCAGCACACGGAGGGTGACCCGAATGATCCCCGTATTGTGCATCCCGCCCCCCTGGCCGGCTGAGCGCCCGCTCGCTCATTTCATGGGTTGACTTAGGCATACGGAGTTCATTCCCAGTCTAAGCATACGGAGTTCATTCCCAGTCTAAGATCGGATCGAACCGAGGGTTGCGATAGCACATGCTGGGCTCAGGCATGTGCTGGTGCCTCATTTTTCTTCGTCGGGGCACCATCGTCGGAGCATCGCCGGAGAACCTGACCGGCGACATTGGGGTTCCGGCAATCGGGGGGGCTGGGGGGTGTGCGCACATGATGTGCAATGGGTGCTGGTGCTTGGCCCTTATATTGGCCCCCTATCCCTTATCAAACCTCGAGAACTCACACCCCCTTAAAAGGAATTTGAGATTTTACAGGTTTGCTGCCAGTAGCCATTAAAGTGTCTGAAATGGGGACGTTTTTTCAAATGGCCACAAAATCTTCTACACTTCGAGTTTTTAGCTCAATTTTTTTGTGCATGCCAACAAAAAAAAAAGGACCACGCCAGCCATGCTTGGGGCAAAACCCATTCCCAAAAAATTTTAAAAAATCCCAAACCGTAAAAAGTTTTAAAAATCCAGAAAAATAGAAAACGAGTAGTCTTGCCATGAAACTTCATGTGAAGGCTTGAGGGACCGTTGTACGAATTTACAAGCCACAAAAATGGCATTGGCAGATAGAAATATGAAGATGTGCCTAAACCCACCTACCATCCTATCGATCCACGGCTTGCGCATCCCGTCTCTCTGGCCAGCGTAGTGCCCGTCCGCCCGCTCGTTTCGTCAGTTGGCTTAGGCATACGGAGTTCATTCCCAGTCTAAGATTAGATCAGACTAAGGGTTACGGCAGCAAGATTGGCAGCACATAGAGGGGGACCCGTCCGAACCCCGGCTTGCGCATCCCGCCCCTCTGGCCGGCTGAGTGCCCGTATGTTCGTTTCGTGGGTTGACTTAGGCATACGGAGTTCATTCCCAGTGTAAGCATATGGAGTTCATTCCCAGTCTAAGATCAAATCGGACAAAGGGTTGCAGCAACAGGATTAACAGCACAAAGAGGAGGACCCGATCGATCCCCGGCTTACGCATCCCGCCCCTCTGGCCGGCTGAGCGTCCGCACGCTCATTTCGTGGGTTGACTTAGGCATACGGAGTTCATTCCCAGTCTAAGCATACAGAGTTCATTCGTAGTCTAAGATCAGACCGAACTGAGGGTTGCGGTACCACATGCTGGGCTAGTACATGTGCTGGTGCCACATTTTTCTTCACCGGGGCATGATCCTCGGAGAACCTGATCGACAGCATTGGGGTTCCGATGATCGGGGGGGCTGGGGGGGTGTGCGCACATGATGTATGATGGGTGCTGGTACTTGGCACTTATATTGGCCCCCTATCCCTCATCAAACCTTGAGAACTCACACCCTCTTAAAGAGCATTTGAGATTTTACAGGTTTGCTGCCAGTAGCCATTAAAGTGTCTGAAATGGGGACACTTTTTTCAAATGGCCACAAAATCTTGTACACTTCGAGTTTTTAGCTGAATTTTTTTGTGCTTGCCAACAAAAATACAAGGATCACGTCTACCAAGTTTGGGTTAAAAACTTCTTCTGAAAAAATTTAAAAAAATCTCGAACCGCAAAAAGTTTCAAAAATCGTAAAAAATAGAAAATGAGTCGTCTTGCCATAAAGCTTCACGTGAAGGCTTAAGGGACCATTTTGTGAATTGACAAGCCATAAAAATGGCAATGGCGCACAGAAATATGAAGATGTGCCCAAACCCACCTACCACGCTATCGATCCACTGCTTGTGCATCCTGTCTCTCTGGTCGACGTAGTGCCCGCCCGCCCGCTCGTTTCATCGGTTGGCTTAGGCATACGGACTTCATTCCCAGTCTAAGATCAGACCGGACCGAGCATAGTGGTGGCAGGATCAATACCATGCAGAGGAGGACCCGATCGATCCCCGGCTTGTGCATCCCGCCCCTCTGGCCGGCTGAGCACCCGCACGCTCGTTTCATGGGTTGACTTAGGCATACGGAGTTCATTCCCAGTCTAAGCATACGGAGTTCATTCCCAGTCTAAGATTGGATTGGACCGAGGGTTGCGACGACACATGCAGGGCTTCGACATGTGCTGGTGCCGCATTTTTCTTTGTCGGGGCACCATCGTCGGAGCATCACCGGAGAACCTGACCGACGGCACTAGGGTTCCGACGATCGGGGGGGCCGGGGGGTGTGCGCACATGATATGCGATGGGTGCTAGTACTTGGCCCTTATATTGGCCCCCTATCCCGCATCAAACCATGAGAACTCACACCCCCTTGAAGAGCATTTGAGATTTTACAGGTTTGCTGCCAGTAGCCATTAAAGTGTCTAGAATGGGGACACTTTTTTCAAATGGTCACAAAATCTTGTACACTTCAAATTTTTAGCTGAATTTTTTTGTGCATGCCAAAAAAAATTCAAGGATGACGTATACCAAGTTTAGGGCCAAAACTCCTTCTGAAAAAATTTTAAAAAATCTCGAACCGCAAAAAGTTTCAAAAATCATGAAAAATAGAAAACGAGTCGTCTTGCCATGAAACTTCACATGAAGGCTTAAGGGACCATTCTATGAATTTACAAGCCATAAAAATGGCATTGGCACGTAGAAATATGAAGATGTGCCAAAACCCACCTACCACCCTATCGATGCACGGCTTGCGCATTCCGTCTCTCTGGCCGATGTAGTGCCCGCCCGCCCACCCGCCCGCTCGTTTCGTCTAAGATCAGATCGAACTGAGGGTTGTGGTAGCAGGAGCGATAGCAGGCAGAAGGGGACCTGACCGATCCCCAGCTTGCGCATCCTGCCCCTCTGGCCGACTGAGCGCCCGCACGTTCGTTTCGTGGGTTGACTTAGGCATACGGAGTTCATTCCCAGTCTAAGCATATGGAGTTCATTCCTAGGCTAAGATCGGACCGGACCGAGGGTTGCGGTAGCACATGCTGGGCTGGGGCATGTGCTGGTGCCGCATTTTTCTTCGTCGGGGCACCATCGCCAGAGCATCGCCGGAGAACCTGACCGACGGCATTGGGGTTCTGACGATCGGGGGAGCCGAAGGGAGTGTGCGCACATGATGTGCGATGGGTGCTGGTACTTGGCCCTTATATTAGGCCCCTATCCCTCATCAAACCTCGAGAACTCACACCCCCTTAAAGAGCATTTGAGAATTTACAGGTTTGCTGCCAGTAGCAATTAAAGTGTCTGAAATGGGGACACTTTTTTCAAATGGTCACAAAATCTTGTACACTTCCAGTTTTTTAGCTGAATTTTTTTGTACATTCCAAAAAAAGTACAAGGATCACATCTACCAAGTTTGGGGCCAAAACACCTTCCGAAAAAATTTTAAAAAATCCTGAACCGTAAAAGGTTTTAAAAATCATGAAAAATAGAAAACGAGTTGTCTTGCCATGAAACTTCACGTGAAGGCTTAAGGGACCACTGTATGAATTTACAAGCCAAAAAAATGGCACTGGAATGCTGAAATATGAAGATGTGCCTAAACCTACCTACCACCCTATCGATCCACGGCTTGCGCATCCCGTCTCTCTGGTCGGCGTAGTGCCCACCCGCCCACCCGCCCGCTCGTTTCCTCGATTGGCTTAGGCGTACGGAGTTCTTTCCCAGTCTAGGATCAGATCGGACTAAGGGTTGTGATAGCAGGATGGACAGCACATAGAGGGGGACCCAGCCGATCCCCGGCTTGTGCATCCCGCCCCTCTGGCTGGCTGAGCGCCCGTATGCTTGTTTCATGGGTTAACTTAGGCACACGGAGTTCATTCTCAATCTAAGATCGGACCAGACCGAGGGTTACGACAACACATGCTGGGCACGGGCATGTGCTGGTGCCGTATTTTTCTTCGTCGGGGTAGCATCGGCGGAGCATCGTCGGAGAACCTGACTGGCGGCATTAGGGTTCCAGCGATTGGGGGGGTATGCAGGCAGAAGGGGACCCGACCGATCCCCAGCTTACGCATCCTGCCCCTCTGGCCGACTGAGCGCCCGCACATTCGTTTCGTGGGCTAACTTAGGCATACGGAGTTCATTCCCAGTCTAAGCATATGGAGTTCATTCCTAGTCTAAGATCGGACCGGACCGAGGGTTGCGGTAGCACATGCTGGGCTGGGGCATGTGCTGGTGCCGCATTTTTCTTCGTCGGGGCACCATCGCCAGAGCATCACCGGAAAACCTGACCGACGGCATTGGGGTTCTGACGATCGGGGGAGCCGAAGGGAGTGTGCGCACATGATGTGCGATGGGTGCTGGTACTTAGCCCTTATATTGGCCCCCTATCCCTCATCAAACCTCGAGAACTCACACCCCCTTAAAGAGCATTTGAGATTTTACAGGTTTGTTGCCAGTAGCCATTAAAGTGTCTGAAATGGGGACACTTTTCAAATGGTCACGAAATCTTGTACACTTCGAGTTTTTAGCTGAATTTTTTTGTGCAAGCCAACAAAAATACAAGGATCACATCTAGGATGTTTGGGGCCAAAACTCCTTTCAAAAAATTTTTTAAAAATCCCAAATCGTAAAAAGTTTCAAAAATCATGAAAAATAGAAAACGAGTTGTCTTGCCATGAAACTTCACGTGAAGGCTTAAGGGACCATTGTATGAATTTACAAGCCATAAAAATGGCATTAGCACGCAGAGATATGAAGATGTGCCTAAACCCACCTACCACCCTATCTATCCATGGCTTGCGCATCCCGTCTCTCTGGTCGGCGTAGTGCCAGCCCGCCCGCCCGTCCGCTCATTTCGTCGGTTGGCTTAGGCATATGGAGTTCATTCCTAGTCTAAGACCAGACCAGACCAAGGGTTGCGGCAACAGGATTGGCAGCACACAAAGGGGGACCCGGTCGATCTCCGGCCTGCGCATCTCGCCCCTCTGGCCGGCTGAGCGCTTGCACGCTCATTTCGTGGGTTGACTTAGGCATACAGGGTTCATTCCCAGTCTAAGTATATGGAGTTCATTCCCAGTCTAAGATCGGACAGGAAAGAGGGTTACGGCAGCACATGCTGGGCTCCGGCATGTGCTGGTGCCGCATTTTTCTTCATCGGGGCACCATCACCGGAGCATCGTCGGAAAACCTGACTGGCGGCATTGGGGTTCCGACGATCGAGGGGGCCGGGGGGGTGTGCACACATGATGTGCGATGGGTGCTGGTACTTGGCCCTTATATTGGCCCCCTATCCCTCATCAAACCTCGAGAACTCACACCCTTTTAAAATACATTTCAGATTTTGCAGGTTTGCTGTCAGTAGCAATTAAAGTGTCTAAAATGGGGACACTTTTTTGAAATGGTCACAAAATCTTGTATGCTTCGAGTTTTTAGCTGAATATTTTTTTGCATGCCAACAAAACTACAAGGATCACGTCTACCAAGTTTGGGGCCAAAAATCCTTCCGAAAAAATTTTAAAAATCCCAAACCGCAAAAAGTTTCAAAAATCGTAAAAATTAGAAAACGAGTCGTCTTGCCATGAAACTTCACATGCAGGCTTAAGGGACCGTTGTATGAATTTACCAGCCATAAAAATGGCATTGGCATGCAGAAATATGAAGATGTGCCTAAACCCACCTACCACCTTATCAATCCTTGGCTTGCGCATCCCGTCTCTCTGGCCAGCGTAGTGCCTGCCCGCCCGCCCGCCCGCTCGTTTCATCGGTTGGCTTAGGCATACGGAGTTCATTCCCAGTCTAAGATTGAACCGAACCATGGGTTACGGCAGCAGGATCGGTAGCTTGCAGAGGGGGACCCGGCCGATTCTCGGCTTGCGCATCCCACCCCTCTGGTCGGTTGAGCGCCCGCACGCTCATTTCGTGGGTTGACTTAGGCATACGAAGTTCATTCCCAGTCTAAGCATACGGAGTTCATTCCCAATCTAAGATCGGACCAGACCGAGGGTTACGGCAGCACATGCTTGGCTCGAGCATGTGCTGGTGCCACATTTTTCTCCGTCGGGGCACCATCGCCGGAGCGTCGTCGGAGAACCTGATCGACGACATTGGGGTTCCGGCGATCGGGGGGTGTGCGCACATGATGTGTGAAGGGTGCTGGTACTTGGCCCTTATATTGGCCCCCTATCCCTCATCAAACCTCGAGAACTCACACCCCCTTAAAGAGCATTTGAGATTTTATAGGTTTGCTGCCAGTAGCCATTAAAGTGTCTGAAATGGGGACACTTTTTTCAAATGGTCACAAAATCTTGTACGCTCCGAGTTTTTAGCTGAATATTTTTTTGCGTGCCAAAAAAACTACAAGGATCATGTCTACCAAGTTTGGGGTCAAAAATCCTTCCGAAAAAATTTTAAAAAATGCCGAACCGCAAAAAGTTTCAAAAATCGTGAAAAAAAAAAAATGAGTCGTCTTGCCATGAAACTTCACGTCAAGGCTTAAGGGACCATTGTATGAATTTACAAGCCATAAAAATGGCATTGGCATGTAGAAATATGAAGATGTGCCCTAACCCACCTACCACTCTATCGATCCACGGCTTGTGCATCCCGTCTCTCTGGCCGGCGTAGTGCCCGCCCGCCCGTCCACTTGTTTCATCGGTTGGCTTAGGCATACGGAGTTCATTCCTAGTCTAAGATCGAACTGGACCGAGGGTTGCAGCAGTAGGATCGGCAGCACGTAGAAGGGGATCTGGTTGATCCTCGGCTTGCGCATCACACCCCTCTGGCCGGTTGAGCACCCGCATGCTCATTTCGTGGGTTGACTTAGGCATACGGAGTTCATTCCCAGTCTAAGCATACGGAGTTCATTCCCAGTCTAAGATCAGACCAGACCGAGGGTTACGATAGCACATACTGGGCTTGGGCATTTGCTGGTGCGGCATTTTTCTTCGTCGGGGCACCATCACCGGAGCATCGTCGAAGAACCTGACGTACGACATTGGGGTTCCAGCGATTGGGGGGACCGGGAGGGTGTGCGCACTTGATGTGTGATGGGTGCTGGTACTTAGCCCTTATATTGGCCCCCTATCCCTCATCAAACCTCGAAAATTCACACCCTCTTAAAGAGCATTTCAGATTTTACAGGTTTGCTGTCAGTAGCAATTAAAGTGTCTGAAATGGGGACACTTTTTTCAAATGGTCACAAAATCTTGTACACTTCGAGTTTTTAGATGAATTTTTTTGAGCATGCCAACAAAAATACAAGGATCATGTCTATCAAGTTTGGGGACAAAACACCTTCCGAAAAAATTTTAAAAAATCCCGAACCGCATAAAGTTTCAAAAATCATGAAAAATAGAAAACGAGTCATCTTGCCATGAAACTTCACGTGAAGGCTTAAGGGACCATTGTATGAATTTACAAGCCATAAAAATGGCATTGGCATGCAGAAATATGAAGATGTGCCTAAACCCACCTACCACCTTATCGATACACGCTTGCGCATCCCGTCTCTCAGGTCGGCGTAGTGCCCGCCCACCCGTCCGCTCGTTTCGTCGGTTGGCTTAGGCATACGGAGCTCATTCCCAGTCTAACATCAGACCGAACCGAGGGTTGCGGCAGTAGGATCGGGAGCACGCAGAGGGGGACCCGATCGATCCTCGGCTTACGCATCCCAACCCTCTGGACTGCTGAGTGCCCGCACGCTCGTTTCGTTGGTTGACTTAGGCATACGGAGTTCATTCCCAGTCTAAGCATGCGAAGTTCATTCCTAATCTAAGATCAGACCGGACCGAGGGTTGCGGCAGCACATGCTGGGCTCGGGCATGTGCTGGTGCCACATTTTTCTTTGTCGGGGTACCATTGTCGGAGAATCTAACCGGTGGCAGTGGGGTTCCGACGATCGGGGGGGTCGGGGGGTGGCGCACATGTTGTGTGATGGGTGCTGGTACTTGGCCCTTAGATTGGACCCCTATCCCTCATCAAACCTCGAGAACTCACAGCCCCTTAAAGAGCATTTGAGATTTTATAGGTTTGTTGCCAGTAGCCATTAAAGTGTCTAAAATGGGGACACTTTTTTCAAATGGTCACAAAATCTTGTACGCTTCGAGTTTTTAGCTGAATTTTTTTGTGCGTGCCAACAAAAATACAAGGATCACGTCTACCAAGTTTGGGGCCAAAAATCATTTCAAAAAAAATTTAAAAAATGTCAAACTGTAAAAAGTTTCAAAAATCGTGAAAAATAGAAAACAAGTCGTCTTGCCATGAAACTTCACGTGAAGGCTTAAGGGATCATTGTATGAATTTACAAGCCATAAAAGTGGTATTTTCAAGTAGAAATATGATGATGTGCCTAAACCCACCTACCACCCTATCGATCCATGGCTTACGCATCTCGTCTCTCTGGCCAAGGTAGTGCCTGCCCGCCCGCCAACTCTTTTTGTTGGTTGGCTTAGGCATACGGAGTTCATTCCCAGTCTAAGAATGGACCAGACCAAGGTTTGCAGCAGTAGGATCGGCAGCACGCAGAGGGGGACCCGATCAATCCCTGGCTTGCCCATCCCGCCCTTCTGGCTGGCTGAGCGCCCGCACGCTCGTTCCGTGGGTTGACTTAGGCAGACGAGATTCATTCCTAAGCTAAGATCAGACCGGACTGAGGGTTACGACAGCACATGCTGGGCTCGGGCATGTGGTGGTGCCGTATTTTTCTTCACCGGGGCACCATCACCGGAGATTTTGACCGACGGCATTGGGGTTTCGACGATTGGGGAGCCGGGGGGCTGTGCGCACATAATGTGCGATGGGTGCTGTTACTTGGCCCTCATATTGGCCCCCTATCCCTTATCAAACCTTGAGAACTCTCACCCCTTTAAAGAGCATTTGAGATTTTACAGGTTTGCTGCCAGTAGCCATTAAAGTGTCTGAAATGGGGACACTTTTTTCAAATCATCACAAAATCTTGTACACTTCGAGTTTTTAGATGAATTTTTTTGAGCATGCTAAAAAAAATACAAGGATCACGTCTACCAAGTTTGGGGACAAAACTCCTTTCAAAAAAATTTTAAAAAATCCTGAACAGCATAAAGTTTCAGAAATCGTGAAAAATAGAAAACGAGTCGTCTTGCCATGAAACTTCACGTGAAGGCTTAAGGGACCATTGTATGAATTTACAAGCCATAAAAATGGCATTGGCAGGCAGAAATATGAAGATGTGCCTAAACCCACCTACCACCCTATCGATCCACGACTTGCGCATTCCGTCTCTCTGGCCGGCGTAGTGCCAGTCCCCCCGCCCGCCTGCTCGTTTCGTCGGTTGGCTTAGGCATAAGAAGTTCATTCCCAGTCTAAGGCCAGACCAGACTGATGGTTGTGGCAACAGGATCGACAGCACGTAGAGGGGGACCCGATCGATCCTCGGCTTGCGCATCCCGTCCCTCTGGCCGGCTAAGCGCCTGCACACTCGTTTCGTGGGTTGACTTAGGGAGACGGAGTTCATTCCCAATCTAAGTATACGGAGTTCATTCCCAGTCTAAGATCAGACCAGACCAAGGGTTACGGCATCACATGCTGGGCTCGCGCACGTGCTGGTGCCGTATTTTTCCTCACCGAGGCACCATTGTAGGAGCATCGTCGGAGAACCTTACCGGCGGCATTGGGGTTTCGACGATCGAGGGGGCCGGGGGGTATGTGCATATATTATGTGCGTTGGGTGCTGGTACTTGGCCCTTATATTGGCCCCCTATCCCTCATCAAACCTCAAAAACTCACACCCCCTTAAAGAGCATTTGAGATTTTACAGGTTTGCTGCCAGTAGCCATTAAAGTGTCTGAAATGGGGACACTTTTTTCAAATGGTCACAAAATCTTGTACACTTCGAGTTTTTAGCTGAATTTTTTTGTGCATGCCAAAAAAAATACAAGGATCACGTCTACCAAGTTTGGGGCCAAAACTCCTCCCGAAAAAATTTAAAAAAATCCCTAACCGCAAAATGTTTCAAAAATCATGAAAAATAGAAAACGAGTCACCTTGCCATGAAACATCACGTGACGGCCTAACGTACCATTGTATGATTTTACATGCCATAAAAATGGCATTGGCACGCAGAAATATGAAGATCTGCCTAAACCCACCTACCACCCTATCCATCCACGGCTTGCGCATCCCATCTCTCTGGCCGACGTAGTGCCCGCACACCCGCCCGTCCACTCGTTTCGTCGATTGACTTAGGCAAATGGAGTTTATTCCCTGTCTAACATCAGACCAGATCGAGGGTTACGGTAGCAGGATCAGTAGTACGTAGAAGGGGATCTGACCTATCCCCGGCTTGCGCATCCCGCCCCTCTGGCAGAATGAGTGCCCGCATGCTCATTTCGTGGGTTGACCTAGGCATACGGAGTTCAATCCCAGTCTAAGCATATGGAGTTCATTCCCAGTCTAAGATCAGACCGGACCGAGGGTTGCGACAGCACATGCTAGGCTTAGGCATGTGCCGGTGTCGTATTTTTCTTTGTCGGGGCACCATCGCATGAGCATTGCCGAAGAACCTGACCGACGGCCTTGGGGTTCCGGCAATCGAGGGGGCGGGGGGGTGTGAGCACATGATATGCGATGGGTGCTGGTACATGGCCCTTATATTGGCCCCCTATCACTCATCAAACCTCGAGAACTCACACCCCCTTAAAGAGCATTTGAGATTTTTCAAGTTTGCTGCCAGTAGCCATTAAAGTGTCTGAAATGGGGACACTTTTTTCAAATGGTCACAAAATCTTGTACACTTCGAGTTTTTAGCTGAATTTTTTTGTGCATGCCAAAAAAAATACAAGGATCACATCTACCAAGTTTGGGGCCAAAAATCCTTCCAAAAAAATTTTAAAACATCCCAAACCGCAAAAAGTTTTAAAAATCATGAAAAATAAAAAACGAGTCGTCTTGCCATGAAACTTCACGTGAAGGCTTAAGGGACCATTATATGAATTTACAGGCCATAAAAATGGCATTGGCACGCAGAAATATGAAGATGTGCCTAAACCCACCTACCACTCTATCGATCCACGGCTTGCGCATCCCGTCTCTCTGGCCGACATAGAGCCCACCCACCCGCCCGCCCGCCCGTTCGTTTTGTCGGTTGGCTTAGGCATACGGAGTTCATTCCCAGTCTAAGATCAGATCAGATCGAGGGTTGCAGTAGCATGATCGGCAGCACATAGAGGAGGACCCGACCGATCCCCGACTTGCGCATCCCGGCCCTCTAGTCGGCTGAGCGCCCACACACTCGTTTCGTGGGTTGACTTAGGCATACAGTGTTCATTCCCAGTCTAAGCATACGAAGTTCATTCCCAATCTAAGATCAAACATGACCGAGGGTTGCGGCAGCACATGCTGGGTTCGAGCATGTGTCGGTGCCGCATTTTTCTTCACCGGGGGACAATCACCGGAGAACCTGACCAACAGCATTGAGGTTCTGACAATTGGGGAGGCCGGGGGGTGTGCGCACATGATGTGCGATGGGTGCTAGTACTTGGCCCTTATATTGGCCCCCTATCCCTCATCAAACCTCAAGAACCCATACCCCCTTAAAGAGCATTTGAGATTTTACAGGTTTGCTGCCAGTAGCCATTAAAGTGTTCGAAATGGGGACACTTTTTTCAAATGGTCACAGAATCTTGTACACTTCGAGTTTTTAGCTAAATGTTTTTGTGCATGCCAAAAAGAAATACAAGGATCACGTCTACCAAGTTTGGGGCCAAAACTCCTTCCGAAAAAATTTTAAAAAATCCCGAACCACAAGTTTCAAAAATCGTGAAAAATAGAAAATGAGTCGTCTTGCCATGACACTTCATGTGAAGGATTAAGGGACCATTGTATGAATTTACAAGCCATAAAAATGGCATTGGCATGCAAAAATATGAAGATGTGCCTAAACACACCTACCACCCTATCGATCCACGGCTTGCGCATCCTGTCTCTCTAGTCGGCGTAGTGGCCGCCCGCCTGCCCACTCGTTTGGTCGGTTGGCTTAGGCATATGGAGTTCATTCCCAGTCTAAGATCAGACCGGACCGAGGGTTGCAGCAGCAGGATCGATAGCAGGCAGAAGGGGACCCGGTCGATCCCCGACTTGCGCATCCCACCCCTCTGGCTGGCTGAACGCCCGCACGCTCGTTTCGTGGGTTCACTTAGGCATACAGAGTTCATTCCTAGTCTAAGCATACGGAGTTCATTCCCAGTCTAAGATTGGATAGGACCGAGGGTTGTGGCAGCACATGCTGGGCTCGGGCATGTGCTGGTGCGACATTTTTCTTCGTTGGGGCACCATCGTCGGAGCATCGCCGGAGAACCTGACCGGCTGCATTGGGGTTCCGACGATCGGGGGGGCCGGGGGGGGTGTGCACACATGATGTGCGATGGGTGGTGGTACTTGTCCCTTATATTGGCCCCCTATCCCTCATTAAACCTTGAGAACTCACACCCCCTTAAAGAGTATTTGAGATTTTACTGGTTTGCTGCCAGTAGCCATTAAAGTGTCCAAAATGGGGACACTTTTTTCAATTGGTCACAAAATCTTGTACACTTCACGTTTTTAGCTGATTTTTTTTGTGCCTGCCAACAAAAATACAAGGATCACGTCTATCAAGATTGGGGCCAAAAATCCTTTCGAAAAAATTTTAAAAAATCTCGAACCACAAAAAGTTTCAAAAATTATAAAAAATAGAAAACGAGTCGTCTTGCCATGAAACTTCATGTGAAGGATTAAAGGACCATTGTATGAATTTACAAGCCATAAAATGGCATTGGCATGCAAAAATATGAAGATGTGCCTAAACAGACCTACCACCCTATCGATCCACAGCTTGCGCATCCCGTCTCACTGGACTGCGTAGTGGCCGCCCGCCCGCCCGCTCATTTCGTCGGTTGGCTTAGGCATATGGAGTTCATTCCCAGTCTAAGATCGGATCGAACCGAAGGTTGTGGCAGCAGGATCGGTAGCACATAGAAGGAGACCCGACCGATCCTCGGCTTGGGTGTCCCACCCCTCTGGCCGGTTGAGCACCCACACGCTCGTTTCATGGGTTGACTTAGGCATACAGAGTTCATTCCTAGTCTAAGCATACGAAGTTCATTCCCAGTCTAAGATCGGACCGGACCGAGGGTTACGACAGCACATGCTGGGCTCCAGCATGTGCTAGTGCAGCATTTTTCTTCGTCGGGGCATCATCGTTGGAGCATCGTCGGAGCATTGTCGGAGAACCTGACCGACGACATTGGGGTTCCGATGATCGGTGGGGCTGGGGGGTGTACGCACATTATGTGTGATGGGTGCTGGTACTTGGCCCTTATATTGGCCGCTTATCCTCATCAAATCTCGAGAACTCACACCCCTTAAAGAGCATTTGAGATTTTACAGGTTTGCTGCTAGTAGCAATTAAAGTGTCTGAAATGGGGACACTTTTTTCAAAATGGTCACAAATCTTAAAAAATCCCGAACCAACAAAAAGTTTCAAAAATCGTGAAAAATAGAAAATGAGTCGTCTTGCCATGAAACTTCACGTGAAGGCTTAAGGGACCACTGTATGAATTTAAAAGCTATAAGAAAGGCATTGGCATGAAAAAATATGAAGATGTGCCTAAACCCACCTACCACCCTATCGATCAACGGCTTGCGCATCCTGTCTCTCTGGCCGACGTAGTGTCGGCCCGCCTGCTCGTTCGTTTTGTCAGTTGGCTTAGGCATACGGAGTTCATTCCCAGTCTAAGATCGGACCGGACTGAGGGTTGTGGCAGCAGGATCGGCAGCACACAGAGGGTGACCAGGTTGATTTCCGGCTTGCGCATCCTGCCTTTCTGGTCGGCTGAGTGCCCACACACTCGTTCCGTGGGTTGACTTTGGCATACGGAGTTTATTCCCAGTCTAAGCATACGAAGTTCATTCCCAGTCTAAGATCGAACCGGACTGAGGGTTGTGACAGCACATGCTGGGCTCAGGCATGTGCTGGTGCCACATTTTTCTTCACCGGGGCACCATCGTCGGAGCATCGTCGGAGAACCTGACCGGCGCCGTTGGGGTTCCGACGATCGAGGGGGCCGGGAGGGTTTGCGCACAAGATGTGCGATGGGTGCTGGTACTTGGCCCTTATATTGGCCCCCTATCCCTCATCAAACCTCGAGGACTCACATCCCCTTAAAGAGCATTTGAGATTTTTCAGGTTTGCTGCCAGTAGCCACTAAAGTGTCTTAAATGGGGACACTTTTTTCAAATGATCACAAAATCTTGTACACTTTGAGTTTTTAGCTGAATGTTTTTGTGCATCCCAAAAAAAATACAAGGATCACGTCTACCAAGTTTGGGGCCAAAACTCCTTCCGAAAAATTTTAAAAAATCCCGAACCAGAAAAAGTTTCAAAAATCATGAAAAATAGAAAACTAGTCATCTTGCCATGAAACTTCACGTGAAGGCTTAAGGGACCATTGTATGAATTTACAAGCCATAAAAATGGCATTGGCAAACAGAAATATGAAGATGTCCCTAAACCCACCTACCACCCTATCGATCTAAGGCTTGCGCATCTCGTCTCTCTGGCCGGCGTAGTGCCCGGCCGCCGGCCCGCCCGCTCGGTTTGTCAGTTGGCTTAGGCATACGGAGTTCATTCCCAGTCTAAGATCGGATTAGACTGAGGGTTGCGGTAGCAAGATCGGCAGCACGCAGAGGGGGGACCCGATCGATCCCTGGCTTGCGCATCCCACCCCTCTGGCCGGCTGAGCACCCACACGCTCGTTTCGTGGGTTGACTTAGGCATACAGAGTTTATTCCCAATCTAAGCATACAGAGTTCATTCCCAGTCTAGATCGAATCAGACCAAGGGTTGCGACAGCACATGCTGGGCTCAGGCATGTGCTGGTGCCGTAGTTTTCTTCACCGGGGCACTATCACCGGAGAACCTGACCGGTGACATTGGAGTTCCGACGATCCGAGGGGGTCGGGGGGTGTTCGCATAAGATGTGCGATGGGTGCTGTTACTTCACCCTTATATTGGCCCCCTATCCCTCATCAAACCTATAGAATTCACACCCCCTTAAACAGCATTTGAGATTTTACAAGTTTGCTGCCAAAAGCCATTAAAGTGTCTGAAATGGGGACACTTTTTTCAAATGGTCACAAAATCTTGTACACTCTGAGTTTTTAGCTAAAATTTTTTGTGCATGCCAAAAAAAATACAAGGATCATATCTACCAAGCCGAAAAAATTTTAAAAAATCTCGAACTGCAAAAAGTTTTGAAAATCATGAAAAATAGAAAACGAGTTGTCTTGCCATGAAATTTCACGTGAAGGCTTAAGAGACCATTGCATGAATTTACAAGCCATAAAAATGGCATTGGCATGAAAAAATATGAAGATGTGCCTAAACCCACCTACCACCCTATCAATCCACGACTTACGCATCCCGTCTCTCTGGCTCGCCCGCTCGTTTCGTCGGTTGGCTTAGGCATACGGAGTTCATTTCCCAGTCCTAAGATCAGACCCAGATCGAGGGTTGGTGGTAGCAAGATCAACAGTGCACAGAGGGGGACCCGATCGATCCCCGACTTGCACATCCTGCCCCTCTGGTCGGTTGAGTGCCCGCACGCTCGTTTCGTGGGTTGAATTAGGCGTACAGAGTTCATTCCCAGTCTTAGCATACAGAGTTCATTCCCAGTCTAAGATCGGACCGGACCGAGGGTTGCGGCAGCACATGCTAGGCTCGGGCATGTGCTGGTGCTGCATTTTTCTTCGTCGGGGCAACATCGTCGGAGCATCGCCGGAGAACCTGACCGACGACATTGGGGTTTCGATGATCGGGGGGCCGGGGGGGGTGTGCACACATGATGTGCGATGGGTGCTGGTACTTGGCCCATATATTGGCCCCCTATCCCTCATCAAACCTCAAGAACTCACACCCCCTTAAAGAGCATTGGAGATTTTATAGGTTTGTTGCCAGTAGCTATTAAAGTGTCTTAAACGGGGACACTTTTTTCAAATGGTCACAAAATCTTGTACGCTTCGAGTTTTTAGTCAAATTTTTTTTTGCATGCCAAAAAAAATACAAGAATCATGTCTACCAAGGTTATAGCCAAAATTCCTTCTGAAAAAATTTTAAAAAATCCCAAACCGTAAAAAGTTTTGAAAATCGTGAAAAATAGAAAATGAGTCGTCTTGCCATGAAACTTCACGTGAAGGCTTAAGGGACCATTGTATGAATTTACAAGCCATAAAAATATTATTGGCACATAGAAATATGAAGATGTGCCTAATCCCACCTACCACCCTATCAATCCAGGGGTTGCGCATCCCGTCTCTTAGGCCGACGTAGTGCCCGCCCGCCCGTCTGCTCGTTTTGTCAGTTGGCTTAAGCATACGGAGTTCATTCCCAGTCTAAGATCAGATCAGACAAAGGGTTGTAGCAATAGGATTGACCGCATGCAGAGGGGGACCCGGTCGATCCCTGACTCATGCATCCCGTCGCTCTGGTCGGCTGAGCGCCCGCACGCTCGTTTCATGGGTTGACTTAGGCATACGGAGTTCATTCCCAGTCCTAGCATACAGCGTTCGTTCCCAGTCTAAGATCGGACCAGACCGAGGGTTGCGGCAGTACATGCTGGGCTAGGGCATGTGCTGGTGCCGCATTTTTCTTCACCGGGGCACCATCGTCGGAGCATCGTCGGAGAACCTAACCGATGGCATTGGGGTTCCTGTGATCGGGGGGGCGGGGGGTGTGCGCACATGATGTGCGATGGGTGCTGGTACTTGGTACTTATATTGGCCCCCTATCCCTCATCAAACCTCGAGAACTCACACCCCCTTAAAGAGCATTTGAGATTTTACAGGTTGGCTTCCAGTAGCAATTAAAGTGTCTGAAATGGGGACATTTTTTTCAAATGGTCACAAAATCTTGTACACTTTGAGTTTTTAGCTAAATTTATTTGTGCATGCCAAAAAAAATACAAGGATCACGTCTACCAAGTTTGGGGCCAAAACTCCTTCCGAAAAAATTTTAAAAATTCCCAAACCGTAAAAAGTTTCAAAAATCGTGAAAAATAGAAAACAAGTCGTCTTGCCATGAAACTTCACGTGAAGGCTTAAGGGACCATTGTATGAATTTACAAGCCACAAAAATGGCATTAACATGCAGAAATATGAAGATGTGCCTAAATCCACCTACCACCCTATCGATCCATGGCTTGTGCATCCCGTCTCTCTGGCCGGCGTAGTGCCCGCCTGCCCGCTCGCTCATTTCGTCGGTTGGCTTAGGCATACGGAGTTCATTCCCAGTCTAAGATTGAATCGGATCGAGGGTTGCAGTAGCAGGATTGGCAGTACACAGAGGGGGACCCGACCGATCTCCGGCTTGTGCAACCCGCCTCGGGGGGCCGGATGAGCGCCTGCATGCTCGTTCCGTGGGTTGACTTAGGCATACGGAGTTCATTCCCAGTCTAAGCATACGGAGTTCATTCCCAGTCTAAGATCGGACCTGATCGAGGGTTGCGGCAGCACATGCTGGGCTCAGGCATGTGCTGGTGCCGCATTTTTCTTCCCCGGGACACCATCACCAGAGCATCGCCAAAGAACATGACCGGGGACATTGGGGTTCCGACGATAGGGGGGCTGGGGGGGTGTGCGCACATGATGTGTGATGGGTGTTGCAACTTGGCCCTTATATTGGCCCCCTATCCCTCATCAAGCCTCTAGAACTCACACCCCCTTAAAGGGCATTTGAGATTTTACAGGTTTGCCGCCAGTAGCCATTAAAGTGTCTGAAATGAGGACACTTTTTTCAAATGGTCACAAAATCTTGTACACTTTGAGTTTTTAGCTGAATTTTTTTGTGCATCCCAAAGAAAATACAATGATCACGTCTACTAAGTTTGGGGCCAGAACTCCTTCTGAAAAAAATTTAAAAATCCTGAACCGCAAAAAGTTTCAAAAATCATGAAAAATAGAAAATGAGTCGTCTTGCCATGAAACTTCACGTGAAGGCTTAAGAGACCATTGTATGAATTTACAAGCCATAAAAATGGTATTAGCATGTAGAAATATGAAGATGTGCCTAAACCCACCTACCACCCTACCGATCCACGGCTTGCGCATCCCGTCTCTCTGGCCGACGTAGTGCCCACCCGCCCGCTCGTTTCGTCGGTTGGCTTAGGCATACGGAGTTCATTCCCAGTCTAAGATCGATCCAGATCGAGGGCTGTGGCAGCAAGATCACCAGTACGCGGAGGGGGACCCGACTGATCCCCAGCTTGTGCATCTTGCCCCTCTAACCCACCGAGCGCCCGCACACTCGTTTCGTGGGTTGACTTAGGCAAAGAGAGTTCATTCCCAGTCTAAGCATACGGAGTTCATACCCAATCTAAGATCGGATCAGACCGAGGGTTGCGGCAGTGCATGCTGGGCTTGGGCATGTGCTGGTGCCGCATTTTTCTTGATTGGGGCACCATCGTCGGAGCATCACCGGAGAACCTGACCGGCGGCATTGGGGTTCCGACGACCGGGAGGGCCAAGGGGGCGTGCGCACATGATGTGCGATGGGTGCCTGTACTTGGCCCTTATATTTGCCCCCTATCCCTCATCAAACCTTGAGAACTCACACCCCCTTAAAGAGCATTTCAGATTTTACAGGTTTGCTGCCAGTAGCCATTAAAGTGTTTGAAATGGGGACACTTTTTTCAAATGGTCACAAAATCTTGTACACTTCGAGTTTTTAGCTGAATTTTTTTATGCATGCCAACAAAAATACAAGTATCACGTCTACCAAGTTTGGTGCTAAAACTCCTTCCGAAAAACTTTTAAAAAATCCCAAATCGTAAAAAGTTTCAAAAATCGTGAAAAATAAAAAACGAGTCGTCTTGCCATGAAACTTCAAGTGAAGGCTTAAGGGACCATTGTATGAATTTACAAGCCATAAAAAAGGAATTGGCACACAGAAATATGAAGATATGCCTAAACCCACCTACCACCTTATCGATCCACGGCTTACGCATCCCGTCTCTCTGGCTGGCGTAGTGCCCGCCCGCCCGCCCACCCGTTCGTTTCGTCGGTTGGCTTAGGCATACGGAGTTCATTCCCAGTCTAAGATCAGACCGGACTGAGGGTTGTGGTAACAGGATCGACAGCACGCAGAGGGGGACCCGGTCGATCCCTGGCTTGCGCATCCTGCCCCTCTGGCCGACTGAGCGCCCGCACGCTCGTTCTGTGGGTTGACTTAGGCATACGGAGTTCATTTCCAGTCTAAGCATACGAAGTTCATTCCCAGTCAAAGATTGGACTGGACCGATGGGTGTGGCAGCACATGCTGGGCTCAGGCATGCGCTGGTGCCGCATTTTTGTTTGTCGGGGCACCATCGCCGGAGAACCTGACCGACGGCATTGGGGTTTCGATGATTGGGGGGCCGGGGGTCTGTGTGCACATGATGTGCGATGGGTGCTGGTACTTGGCCCTTATATTGGCCCCCTATCCCTCATCAAACCTTGAGAACTCGAACCCCCTTAAAGAGCATTTGAGATTTTACAGGTTTACTGCCAGTAGCCATTAAAGTGTCTGAAATAGGGACACTTTTCTCAAATGGTCACAAAATCTTGTACACTTCGAGTTTTTAGCTGAATTTTTTATGCATACCAAAAAAAATACAAGGATGACGTCTACGAGGTTTGTGGCCAAAACTCCTTCTAAAAAAATTTTAAAAAATCTCGAACCATAAAAAGTTTCAAAAATCATGAAAAAAAGAAAACGAGTCATCTTGCCATGAAACTTCACATGAAGGCTTAAGGGACCATTGTATGAATTTGCAAGCCATGAAAATGGCATTGGCATGCAAAAATATGAAGATGTGCCCAAACCCACCTACCACCCTATCGATCCACGGCTTGCGTCTCCCCTCTCTCTAGCCGGCGTAGTGCCCGCCCGCTAGCCCGACCACTCATTTCGTCGGTTGGCTTAGGCATACAGAGTTCATTTCGAGTCTAAGATCAGACCAAATCGAGGGTTGTGGCAGCAGGATTGGCAGCACAAAGAGGGGGACCCGACCGATCCCCGGCTTGCACATCCCGCCCCTCTGGTCAGTTGAGCGCCCGTATGCTCATTTCGTGGGTTGATTTAGGCATACGGAGTTCATTCCCAGTCTAAGCATACGGAGTTCATTCCCAGTCTAAGATCGATCAGACCGAGGGTTGCTGGAGCACATGCTGGGCTCCAGCATGTGCTGGTGCCGCATTTTTCTTCGCCGGGGCACCATCACCGGAGCATCGTCGGAGAACCTGACTGACGGCATTGGGGTTCCGACGATCGGGGGGGCCAGGGGGTGCGCACATGTTGTGCGATGGGTGCTGGTACTTGGCCATTATTTTGGCCCCTTATCCCTCATCAAACCTCGAGCACTCACACCCCCTTAAAGAGCGTTTGAGATTTTACAGGTTTGCTGCCAGTAGCCATTAAAGTGTCGGAAATGGGGACACTTTTTTCAAATGGTCACAAAATCTTGTACACTTCGAGTTTTTAGCTGAATTTTTTTTTGCATGCCAAAAAAAATAGAAGGATCACGTCTAAAAAGTTTGGGACCCACACTCCTTTCAAAAAAATTTTAAAAAATCCCGAACCGCAAAAAGTTTCAAAAATCGTGAAAAATAGAAAACGAGCCGTCTTGCCATGAAACTTCATGTGAAGGCTTAATGGACCATTGTATGAATTTACAAGCCATAAAAATGGCATTGGCACGTAGAAATATGAAGATGTCACTAAACCCACCTACCACCCTATCGATCCACGGCTTGCGCATCCCGTCTCTTTGGCCGGCGTAGTGCCTGCCCGCCCGCTCGTTTCGTCGGTTGGCTTAGGCATACGGAGTTCATTCCCAGTCTAGGATCAGATCGGACTGAAGGTTGTGGCTGCAGGATCGACAGCACGTAGAGGGGGACCCGACCAATCCCCGGCTTGCGCATCCCGTCCCTCTGGTCGGCTGAGCTCCCGTACGCTCTTTTCGTGGGTTGACTTAGGCATACGGAGTTCATTCCCAGTCTAAGCATACGGAGTTCATTCCCAATCTATGATCGGATCAGATCGAGGGTTGCGGGAACACATACTGGGTTTGGGCATGTGCTAGTGTCGCATTTTTCTTCGTCGGGGCACCATCGTCGGAGCAACACCGAAGAACCTGACCAGTGGCATTGGGGTTTCACCGATCGGGGGAGCCAGGGGGTGTACGCATATGACGTGCGATGGGTGCTGGTACTTGGCCCTTATATTGGCCCCCTATCCCTAATCAAACCTCGAAAACTCACACCCCCTTAAAGAGCATTTGAGATTTTACAAGTTTGCTGCCAGTAGCCATTAAAGTGTTTGAAATGGGGACACATTTTTCAAATGGTCACAAAATCTTGTACACTTCGAGTTTTTAGCTGAATTTCTTTGTGCATGCCAACAAAAATACAAGGATCACGTCTACCAAGTTTGGGGCCAAAACTCCTTCCGAAAAAATTTTAAAAAAATCCCAAACCGTAAAAAGTTTTGAAAATCGTGAAAAATAGAAATCGAGTCGTCTTGCCATGAAACTTCATGTGAAGGCTTAAGGGACCATCGCATGAATTTATAAGCCTCTAAAATGGCATTGGCACATAGAAATATGAAGATGTGCCCAAACCCACCTACCACCCTATTGATCCACGGCTTGCGCATCCCGTTTCTCTAGCCGACGTAGTGCCCGCCCGCCCGTCTGCTCGCTCATTTCGTCGATTGGCTTAGGTATACAGAGTTCATTCCCAGTCTAAGATCAAACCGGACCGAGGGTTGTGGCAGCAAGATCGACAGCGCGCAGAGGGGGACCCGGTCGATCCCTGGCTTGCGCATCCCGCCCCTCCAGCTAGCTAAGCCCCCGCACGCTCGTTTCACGGGTTGACTTAGGCATACGGAGTTCATTCCTAGTCTAAGATCCGACCGGACCGAGGGTTGCGGCAGCACATGCTGGACTCGGGCATGTGCTGGTGCCGTATTTTTCTTTGTCGGGGCACCATTGCCGGAGAACCTGACCGGTGGCATTGGGGTTCTGACGATCGGGGGGGTCGGGGGGTGTGCGCGCATGATGTGTGATGGGTGCTGGTACTTGGCCCTTATATTGGCCCCCTATCCCTCATTAAACCTTGAGAACTCACACCCCCTTAAAAGAGCATTTTAGATTTTATAGGTTTGCTGCCAGTAGCCATTAAAGTGTCTGAAATGGGGACACTTTTTTTAAATGGTCACAAAATCTTGTACACTTCGAGTTTTTGGCTGAATTTTTTTGTCCATGCTAAAAAAAATACAAGGATCACGTCTACCAAGTTTGATACCAAAACTCTTTCCAAAAAAATTTTAAAAAATCTCGAACCGCATAAAGTTTCAAAAATCATGAAAAATAGAAAACGAGTCGTCTTGCCATTAAACTTCACGTGAAGGCTTAAGGGACCATTGTATGAATTTACAAGTCATAAAAATGGCATTGACACACAGAAATATGATGATGTATCTAAACCCACTACCACCCTTATCGAATACACGGCTTGCGCATCCGTCTCTCTGGCCGACGTAGTGCCCGCCCGCTCGGTTTGTCGGTTGGCTTAGGCATACGGAGTTCATTCCCAGTCTAAGATCAGACTGGAAGGAGGGTTACAGTAGCAGGATTGACAGCATGTAAAAGGGGACCTGGCCGATCCCTGGCTTACGCATCTCGGCCCTCTGGCCGGTTGAGCGCCCGCACGCTCGTTTCGTAGGTTGACTTAGGCATACGAAGTTCATTTCCGATCTAAGCATACGGAGTTCATTCCCAGTCTGAGATCGGATCGGACCGATGGTTGCGGTTGCACATGCAGGGCTAGTGCATGTGCTGGTGCTTCATTTTTCTTCGTCAGGGCACCATCGTCGGAGCATCGCCAGAGAACCTGACCGACGGCATTAGGGTTCCGGCGATCGGGGGGGCCAAGGGGGTTGTGTGCACATGATGTGCGATGGGTGCTGGTACTTCTCCCTTATATTGGCCCTCTATCCCTTATCAAACCTCAAGAACTCACAGCCCCTTAAAGAGCATTTGCGATTTTACAGGTTTGCTGCCAGTAGCCATTCAACTGTCTGAAATGGGGACACTTTTTTAAAATGCTCACAAAATCTTGTACACTTCAAGTTTTTAGCTGAATTTTTTTGTGCATGCCAACAAAAGTACAAGGATCACGGAGTTCATTCCCAGTCTAAGATCGGACCGGACCGAGGGTTGCAGCAGCACATGGTGGGCTCGGGCATGCGCTGGTGCTGCATTTTTCTTCGTCGGGGCACCATCATCGGAGAACCTGACCGGCGGCATTGAGGTTTCGACAATCGGGGGGGTCAGGGGGCTGTGCGCACATGATGTGCGATGGGTGCTGGTACTTGGCCCTTATAGTGGCCCCCTATCCCTCATCAAACCTCGAGAACTCAGACCCCCTTAAAGAGCATTTGAGATTTTACAGGTTTGCTACCGGTAGCTATTAAAGTGTCTGAAATGGGGACACTTTTTTCAAATGGTCAGAAAATCTTGTACACGTCGAGTTTTTAGCTGACTTTTTTTGTGCATGCCAACAAAAATACAGGGATAACGTCTACCAAGTTTGGGGCCAAAAATCCTTCCGAAAAAATTTTAAAAAATACCGAACCCAAAAAGTTTTGAAAATCGTGAAAAATAGAAAACGAGTCATCTTGCCATGAAACTTTACGTGAAGGCTTAAGGGACCATTGTATGAGTTTACAAGCCATCAAAATGGCATTGGCTTGCAGAAATATGAAGATGTGCCTAAACCCACCTACCAGCCTATCGATCCACGGCTTGCGCATCCATCTCTCTGGGCGACGTAGTGCCCGCCCCGCTACCCGCCTGCTTGTTTCGTCGGT
>NW_019167915.1:20342163-20362356 GCF_002303985.1 Durio zibethinus | reverse complement strand
GTAAAAAGTTTCAAAAATCGTGAAAAATAAAAAACGAGTCGTCCTGCAAGAAAACTTCATGTGAAGGCTTAAGGGACCATTGTATGAATTTACAAGCCATAAAAATGGCATTGGCATGCGGAAATATGAAGATGTGCCTAAACCCACCTACCACCCTATCGATTCACGGCTTGCGCATCCTATCTCTTTAGCCAACGTAGTGCCCGCCCTCTCGTTTTGTCGGTTGGCTTAGGCATATGGAGTTCATTCCCAGTCTAAGATCAGACCGAATCAAGGGTTGTGGTAGCAGGATCGACAGGACGTAAAGGGGGACCCGACCAATCCCTGACTTGCACATCCTGCCCCTCTGGCTGACTGAGTGGCCGCACGCTCGTTTTGTGGGGTGACTTAGGCATACGAGTTCATTCCCAGTTTGAGCATACGGAGTTCATTCTCAGTCTAAGATCGGACCAGACCGAGGGTTGCGGCACACATGCTGGACTCAGGCATGTGCTGGTGCCGTATTTTTCTTCGTCGGGGCACCATCGTCGGAGCATCGCTGGAGAACCTAACCGACGGCATTGGGGTTCCGACGATCGAGGGGGCCGGGGGGTGTACGCACATGATGTGCGATGGGTGCTGGTACTTGGCCCTTATATTGGCCCCGTATCCCTCATCAAACCTCGAGAACTCACACCCCCTTAAAGAGCATTTGAGATTTTACAGGTTTGCTGCCAGTAGCCATTAAAGTGACTGAAATGGGGACACTTTTTTCAAATGGTCACAAAATCTTGTACACTTCGAGTTTTTAGCTGAATTTTTTGTGCATGCCAACAAAAATACAGGGATCTCGTCTACCAAGTTTGGGGCCAAAAATCCTTCCAAAAAAATTTTAAAAAATCCCGAACCGTAAAAAGTTTCAAAAATTGTGAAAAAAAGAAAACGAGCCTTCTTGCCATGAAACTTCATGTGAAGGCTTAAGGGACCATTGTATCAATTTAAAAGCAATAAATATGTGCATAAACCCACCTACCACCCTATCAAACCACAGCTTGCGCATCCGGTCTCTCTGGCCGGGGTAGTGCCTGTCCGCTCACCCGCCTGCTCGTTTTGTCGATTGGCTTAGGCATACGGAGTTCATTCCCAGTCTAAGACCGGACCGGACCAAGGGTTACAGCAGCACATACTAGGCTCGAGCATGTGCTGGTGCACATTTTTCTTCATCGGGGCACCATCACCGGAGCATCGCTGGAGAACCTGATCGACGTCATTGGGGATCAGGCGATCGGAGGGGTCGGGGGATGTTATGCGCACACGATGTTCTATGGGTGCTGGTACTTGGCCCTCATATTGGCCCCCTATCCCTCATCAAACCTCGAGAACTCACACCCCTTAAAGAGTATTTGAGATTTTACAGGTTTGCTGCCAGTAGCCATTAAAGTGTCTGAAATGGAGACACTTTTTTCAAATGGTCACAAAATCTTGTACACTTCGATTTTTTAGCTGAATGTTTTTGTGCATGCCAAAAAAAATTCAAGGATCACGTCTACCAAGTTTGAGGCCAAAAATCCTTCTGAAAAAATTTTAAAAAATCCCGAACCGCAAAAAGTTTTGAAAATCGTGAGAAATAGAAAACGAGTCGTCTTGCCCTGAAACTTCACGTGAAGGCTTAAGGGACCATTGCATGAATTTACAAGCCATAAAAATGGCATTGGCACACAGAAATATGAAGATGTGCCTAAACCCACTTACCACTCTATCGATCCACGGCTTGCGCATCCCGTCACTTTGGCCGACGCAGTGCCCGCCCGTCCGCTCGCTCGTTTCGTCGGTTGGCTTAGGCATACGGAGTTCATTCCCAGTCTAAGATTGCACTGGACGAAAGGTTGCAGCAACAGGATTGGCAGCAAGCAGAGAGGGACCCGATCGATCCTCAGCTTACGCATCCCGCCCCTCTGGCCGACTGAGTGCCCGCACGCTCGTTCCATGTGTTTACTTAGGCATACAGAGTTCATTCCCAGTCTAAGCATATGGAGTTCAATTCCAGTCTAAGATTGGACCGGACCGAGGGTTCCGGAAGCACATGCTAGTCTCGACCTTGTGCCGGTGCCGTATTTTTCTTCGTCAGGGCACCATCGCCGAAGCATCATCGGAGAACCTAACCGGCGGTATTGGGGTTCTGACGATTGGGGGGGCCGGGGGGTGTACGCACATGATGTGGGATGGGTGCTGGTACTTAGCCCTTATATTGGCCCCCTTTCCCTCATCAAACCTCAAGAACTCACACCCCCTTAAAGAGCATTTGAGATTTTACAGGTTTGCTACCAGTAGCCACTAAAGTGTCTGAAATGGGGACACTTTTTTCAAATGGTCACAAAATCTTGTACACACCGAGTTTTTAGCTGAATTTTTTTGTGCGTGCCAACAAAAATACAAGGATCACGTCTAAAAAGTTTGGGGCAAGAAGTCCTTCCGAAAAAATTTTAGAAAATCCCGAACCGCAAAAAGTTTCCAAAATCGTGAAAAATAGAAAACGAGTCGTCTTGCCATGAAACTTCACGTGAAGGCTTAAGAGACCATTGTATGAATTTACAAGCCAAAAAAATGGCATTGGCATGCAGAAATATGAAGTTGTGCCTAAACCCACCTACCACCCTATCGATCCACGGCTTGCACATCCCATCTCTATGGCCGACGTAGTGCTTGCCCGCCCGCCCGCTCATTTCGTCGGTTGGCCTAGGCATATGGAGTTCATTCCTAGTCTAAGATCAAACCGGACTGAGGGTTGTGGTAGCAGCATTGGCAGCACGCAAAGGGGGACCCGGCCGATCCCCAGCTTGCGTATCCCACCCCTCAGCCGGCTGAGCGCCCGTATGCTCGTTTCGTGGGTTGACTTAAGCATACGAAGTTCATTCCCAATCTAAGCATACGAAGTTCATTCCCAGTCTAAGATCAGACCAGACCGTGGGTTACGGCAGCACATGCTGGGCTCGGGCATGTGCTGGTGCCACATTTTTCTTCGTCGGGGCACCATCGCTGGAGCATCGCCAGACAACCTGACCGGCGGCATTGGGGTTTCGACGATCGAGGGGGCCGGGGGTGTGCGCACATGATGTGCTTTGGGTGCTGGTACTTGGCCCTTATATTGGCCCCCTATCCCTCATCAAACCTCAAGAACTCACACCCCCTTAAAGAGCATTTGAGATTTTACAGGTTTGCTGCCAGTAGCCACTAAAGTGTCTGAAATGGGGACACTTTTTTCAAATGGCCACAAAATCTTGTACACTTCGAGTTTTTAGCTGAATTTTTTTGTGCATGCCAACAAAAATACAAGGATCACATCTTCCAAGTTTGTTGCCAAAACTCTTTCGAAAAAAATTTTAAAAAAATCTTGAACCGCAAATAGTTTCAAAAATCGTGAAAAATAGAAAACGAGTCATCTTGTAATGAAAGTTCACGTGAAGGCTTAAGGGACCATTGTATGAATTTACAAGCCAAAAAAATGGCATTGGCACACAGAAATATGTAGATGTGCCTAAACCTACCTACCACCCTATCGATCCACAGCTTGCGCATCCCGTCTCTCTGGCCGACGTAGTGCCCGCCCGTCCGCCCGCCCACCCGTTCATTTCATCGGTTGGCTTAGGCATACGGAGTTCATTCCCAGTCTAAGATTGGATCAGATCAAGGGATATGGCAACAGGATCGGTAGCACACAGAGGAGGACCAGGCCGATCCTCGGCTTACGCATCTCGCCCCTCTAGCCGACTGAGCGCCCGCACGCTCGTTCCGTGGGTTGACTTGGGCATACGGAGTTCATTCCCAGTTTAAGCATACAGAGTTCATTCCCAGTCTAAGATCGAACCAGATCGAGGGTTACGGCAGCACATGCTAGGCTCGGGCATGTGCTGGTGCCACATTTTTCTTCGCCGAGGCACCATCGTCGGGGCATGCCGAAGAACCTGATCGACGGCATTGGGGTTCCGGCGATCGAGGGGGCCGGGGTGGGTGTGCGCACATGTTGTGCGATGGGTGCTGATACTTGGCCCTTATATTAGCCCCCTATCCCGTATCAAACCTTGAGAACTCACACCCCCTTAAAAAGCATTTGAGATTTTACAAGTTTGCTGCCAGTAGCCTTTAAAGTGTCTGAAATGGGGACACTTTTTTCAAATGGTCACAAAATCTTGTAAACTTGGAGTTTTTAGCTGAATTTTTTTGTTCGTGCCAAAAAAATTCAAGGATCACGTCTACCAAGTTTGGGGACAAAAATCCTTCGAAAAAAATTTTAAAAAATCCTGAATAGCAAAAAGTTTTGAAAATCATGAAAAATAGAAAACGAGTCGTCTTGCCATGAAACGGCACGTGAAGGCTTAAGGGACCATTGTATGAATTTACAGGCCATAAAAATGGCATTGGCACGTAAAAATATGAAGATGCGCCTAAACCCACCTACCACCCTATCGATCCACGGCTTGTGCATCCCGTCACCCTGGCCGGCGTAGTGCCTGCCTGCCTGCCCGCCCGCTCGTTTCGTCGGTTGAGTTAGGCATACGGAGTTCATTCCAAGTCCAAGATCGGACCAGACCGAAGGTTGTGATAGCAGGATCGACAGCACGCAGAGGGGGACCCGGCCGATCCCCGGCTTGCGCATCTTGCCCCTCTGGCCGACTGAGCGCACGTACGCTCGTTTCGTGGGTTGACTTAGGCATACGGAGTTCATTCCCAGTCTAAGATCGAATCGGACCGAGGGTTGCTACAGCAGGATCGGTAGCATGTAGAGGGGGATCCGGTCGATCCCCGACTTGTGCATCCTGCCCCTCTGGCCGGCTGAGTGCCCGCACGCTCATTTCGTGGTTTGACTTAGGCATACGGAGTTCATTCATAATCTAAGCATACGGAGTTCATTCCCAGTCTAAGCATACGAAGTTCATTCCCAGTCTAAGATTGGATCGGACCAAGGGTTGCGGTAGCACATGCTGGCTCGAGCATGTGCTGGTGCCGCATTTTTCTTCGTCGGGGCACCATCGCCATAGCATTGTCGGAGAACCTGACCGGAGGCATTGGGGTTCCACCGATCGGGGGGCCAGGGAGGGGGTTGTGCGCACATGATGTGCGATGCATGCTGGTACTTGGCCCTTATATTCGCCACCTATCCCTCATCAAACCTGGAGAACTCACACCCCCTTAAAGAGCATTTGAGATTTTACAGGTTTGCTGCCAGTAGCCATTAAAGTGTATGAAATGGGGACACTTTTTTCAAATGGTCACAAAATCTTGTACACTTTGAGTTTCTAGTTGAAATTTTTTGTGCGTGCCAACAAAAATACAAGGATCACATCTACCAAGTTTGGGGCCAAAACTCCTTCTAAAAAAAGTTTAAAAAATCCCGAACCGTAAAAAGTTTCAAAAATCGTGAAAAATAGAAAACGAGTCATCTTGCCATGAAACTTCGCGTGAAGCCTTAAGGGACCATTGTATGAATTTACAAGCCATAAAAATATCATTGGCACGCAGAAATTTGAAGATGTTTCAAATTTCTTCGAGTTTCGAATGGTCACAAAATCTTGTAAACTTTGAGTTTCGAATCGTCACAAAATCGTGAAAAATAGAAAACGAGTAGTCTTGCCATGAAACTTCACGTGAAGGCTTAAGGGACCATTGTATGAATTTACAAGCCATAAAAATGGCAATGGCTTGCAGAAATATGAAGATCTGCCTAAACCCACCTACCACCCTATCGATCCACGACTTGCGCATCCCGTCTCTCTGGCCGGCGTAGTGCGCGCCCGCCCGCCCGCTAGTTTCGTCAGTTGGCTTAGGCATACGGAGTTCATTCCCAGTCAAGATCAGATCAGACTGAGGGTTACGGTAGTAGGATCGGCAGCACGCAGAGGGGGACCAAGCCGATCCCCGACTTGCACATCCTGCCCCTCTGGCCGGCTGAGCGCCCGCACGCTCGTTTCGTGGGTTGACTTAGGCATACGGAGTTCATTCCCAGTCTAAGCATATGGAGTTCATTCTCAGTCTAAGATCGGACTGGATCGAGGGTTGTGGCAGCACATGCTGGGCTCGGGCATGTGTTGGTGCCACATTTTTCTTCACCGGGGGAGCATCGTTGGAGAACCTGACCGACGGCATTGGGTTTTCGACGATCGGGGGGGTGGGGGTGTGCGCACATGATGTGCGATGGGTGCTGGCACTTGGCGCTTATATTGGCCCCCTATCCCTCATCAAACCTTGAGAACTCACACCCCCTTAAAGAGCATTTGAGATTTTACAGGTTTGCTGCCAGTAGCTGTTAAAGTGTCTGGAATGGGGACACTTTTTTCAAATGGCCACAAAATCTTGTACACTACGAGTTTTTAGCTATATTTTTTTGTACATGCCAAAAAAATACAAGGATCACATCTACCAAGTTTGAGGACAAAACTCCTTCCGAAAAAATTTTAAAAAATCTCGAATAGCAAAAAGTTTTGAAAATCGTGAAAAATAGAAAACGAGTCATCTTGCCATGAAACTTCACGTGAAGGCTTAAGGGACCATTGTATGAATTTACAGGCCATAAAAATGGCATTGGCAGGCAGAAATATGAAGATGTGCCTAAACCCACCTAGCATCCTATCGATCCACGGCTTGCGCATCCCGTCTCTCTGGCCGACGTAGTGCCCGCCCGCCTGCCCGCCCGCTCGTTTCATCGGTTGGCTTAGGCGTACAGAGTTCATTCCCAGTCCAAGACTGGATCAGACCGAAGGTTGCGACAGCAGGATCGACAGCACGCAGAGGGGGACCCGGCCGATCCCCAGCTTGCTCATCCCGCCCCTCTGGCCGGCTGAGCGCCCGTACGCTCGTTTCATGGGTTGACTTAGGCATACGGAGTTCATTCCTAGTCTAAGATCGGACCGGACCAAGGGTTGCTACAGTAGGATCGGTAGCACACAGAATGGGACCCGACCGATCCCTGGCTTATGCATCCCGACCCTTCTGGCTGGCTGAGTGCTCGGACGCTCGTTTCGTGGGTTGACTTGGCATACGGAGTTCATTCCTAGTCTAAGGATACGGAGTTCATTGCCAGTCTAAGCATGCGGAGTTCATTCCCAATCTAAGATCGGACTGGACCGAGGGTTGCAGTAGAACATGCTAGCTCGGGCATGTGCTGGTGCCGCATTTTTCTTCATCGGGGCACCATCGCCGGAGAACCTAACTGGAGGCATGGGGGTTCCGGCAATCGGGGGGCCTGGGGAGGGGGTTGTCTGCACATGGCGTGCGATGGGTGCTGGTACTTGGCTCTTATATTCGCCCCCTATCCCTCATCAAACCTCGAGAACTCGCACCCCCTTAAAGAGCATTTGAGATTTTACAGGTTTGCTGCCAGTAGCCATTAAAGTGTCTGAAATGGGGACACTTTGTTCAAATGGTCACAAAATCTTGTACACTCCGAGTTTTTAGTTGAATTTTTTTATGCATGCCAACAAAAATACAAGGATCACGTCTACCAAGTTTGGGGCCAAAACTCCTTCCGAAAAAAGTTTAAAAAATCTCGAATCGTAAAAAGTTTCAAAAATCATGAAAAATAGAAAACGAGTCATCTTGCCATGAAACGTCACGTGAAGGCTTAAGGGACCATTGTATGAATTTACAAGACATAAAAATGGCATTGGCTTAGGCATACAGAGTTCATTCCCAGTCTAAGATCGGACCGGACCAAGGGTTGCTGCAGTAGGATCGGTAGCACACAGAGGGGGACCCGACCCATCCCCGGCTTGTGCATCCCGGCCCTTCTGGCTGGCTGAGTGCTCGGACGCTCGATTCATGGGTTGACTTAGGCATACGGAGTTCATTCCTAGTCTAAGGATACGGAGTTCATTCCTAGTCTAAGGATACGGAGTTCATTCCCAGTCTAAGATCAGACTGGACCGAGGGTTGCAGTAGCACATGCTGGCTCGGGCATGTGCTGGTGCCGCATTTTTCTTCATCGGAGCACCATCGTCGGAGCATCGTCGGAGAACCTGACTAGAGGCATTGGGGTTCCGGCGATCAGGGGGGCCGGGGAGGGGGTTGTTCGCACATGACGTGCGATGGGTGCTGGTACTTGGCCCTTATATTGGCCCCCTATCCCTCATCAAACCTCAAGAACTCGCACCCCCTTAAAGAGCATTTGAGATTTTACAGGTTTGCTGCCAGTAGCCATTAAAGTGTCTGAAATGGGGACACTTTTTTCAAATGGTCACAAAATCTTGTACACTCTGATTTTTTAGTTGAATTTTTTTGTGCATGCCAAAAAAAATACAAGGATCACGTCTACCAAGTTTGGGGCCAAAAATCCTTCCGAAAAAAGTTTAAAAAATCCTGAACCGTAAAAAGTTTCAAAAATCATGAAAAATAGAAAACGAGTCGTCTTGCCATGAAACTTCGCGTGAAGGCTTAAGGGACCATTGTATGAATTTACAAGCCATAAAAATGGCATTGGCACACAGAAATAAGAAGATATGCCTAAACCCACCTACGACCCTATTGATCCATGGCTTGCGCATCCCGTCTCTCTGGCCGGCGCAGTGCCCACTCGCCCGCCCGCTCGTTTCGTCGGTTGGCTTAGGTATACGGAGTCCATTCCCTGTCTAAGATCAGATCGGACTGAGGGTTACAATAGTAGGATCGACAGCACGCAGAGGGGAACCCGATCGATCCTCAGCTTGCGCATATCGCCCCTCTGGCCTGCTGAACGCCCGCACGCTTGTTTCATGGGTTGACTTAGGCAAATGGAGTTCATTCCCAGTCTAAGCATATGGAGTTCTTTCACAGTTTAAGATCGGACCGAACCGAGGGTTACAGCAGCATATGCTGGGCTCAAGCATGTGCTGGTGCCGTATTTTTCTTCGTCGAGGCACCATTGTTGGAGCATCATCGGAGAATCGGACTGGCGGAATTAGGGTTCCGGCGATCGGGGGGGCCGAGGGGTGTGCGCACATGATGTGCAATGGGTGCTGGTACTTGGCCCTTATATTGGTCCCCTATCCCTCATCAATCCTCGAGAACTCACACTCCCTTAAAGAGCATTTGAGATTTTAGAGGATTGCTGCTGGTAGCCATTAAAGTGTTTTAAATGGGGACACTTTCTTCCAATGGTCACAAAATCTTGTACAATTTGAGTTTTTAGTTGAATTTTTTTGTACATGCCAACAAAGATAAAAGGATCACGTCTACCAAGTTTGTTGCCAAAAATCCTTCCGAAAAAATTTTAAAAAATCTTGAACCGCAAAAACTTTCAAAAATCGTGAAAAATAAAAAACGAGTCGTCTTGCCCTGAAACTTCACGAGAAGGCCTAAGGGACCATTGTATGAATTTACAAGCCATAAAAATGGCATTGGCACGCAGAAATATGAAGATGTGCCTAAACCCACCTACCACCTTATCGATCCACAGCTTGCGCATCCCATCTCTTTGGCTGGTGTAGTGCCCGCCCGCCCGTCCGCTTGTTTCGTCGGTTGGCTTAGGCATACGGAGTTCATTCCCAGTCTAAGATTGGACCTGACCGAGGGTTGCGGCAGCAGGATCGGTAGCACACAGAGGGGGACTCAGTCGATCTCCGGCTTGCGCATCCCGCCCCTAGGCTGGCTGAGCGCTCGCATGCTCGTTTCGTGGGTTAACTTAGGAATACAGCGTTCATTCCCAGTCTAAGCATACGGAGTTCATTTCCAGTCTAAGATCGGACCGGACCGAGGGTTGTTGCAGAACATGCTTGGCTTGGGCATGTGCTGGTGCCACATTTTTCTTCGTCGGGGCACCATCGTCAGAGCATCGTCGGAGAACCTGACCGACTGCATTGGGGTTCCGACGATCGGGGGGCCCAGTGGGGTTGTGCACACATGATGTGTGATGGGTGCTGGTACTTGGCCCTTATATTGGCCCCCTATCCCTCATCAAACCTCGAGAACTCACACCCACTTAAAGAGCATTTGAGATTTTACAGGTTTGCTGCCAGTAGCCATTAAAGTGTCTGAAATGGGGACACTTTTTTCAAAGGGTCACAAAATCTTGTACACTTCGAGTTTTTGGCTGAATTTTTTTATGCATGCCAACAAAAATACAAGGATCACGTCTACCAAGTTTGGGGCCAAAACTCCTTCCGAAAAAAGTTTAAAAAATCTCGAACCGTAAAAAGTTTCAAAAATCATGAAAAATAGAAAACGAGTCGTCTTGCCATGAAACTTCACGTGAAGGCTTAAGGGACCATTGTATGAATTTACAAGCCATAAAAATGGCATTGGCTTGCAGAAATATGAAGATGTGGCTAAACCCACTACCACCCTATCCATCCACGACTTGCATGTCCCGTCTCTCTGGGCGGCGTAGTGCCCACCCGCCCGCCCACTCATTTCGTCAGTTGGCTTAGGCATATAGAGTTTATTCCCAGTCCAAGATCAGACCGGACCACGGGTAGCAGTAGTAGGATCGGCAGCACATAGAGGGGGACCCGACCGATACCCGACTTGCGCATCTCGCCCCTCTGGCCTGCTGAGTGCCCACATGCTCGTTTTGTGGGTTGACTTAGGCATACAGAGTTCATTCCCAATCTAAGCATACGGAGTTCATTCCTAGTCTAAGATCAGACCAGACCAAGGGTTACGACAGCACATGCTGGGCTCGAGCATGTGCTGGTGCCGTATTTTTCTTCACCGGGGCACTATTGCCAGAGCATCGCCAAAGAACCCGACCGACGATTTTGGGGTTCCGACGATCGGGTGGGCCGATGGGGCGTGCGCACATGATGTGCGATGGGTGCTAGTACTTGGCCCTTATATTGGCCCCCTATATTTCATCAAACCTTGAGAACTCACACCCCCTTAAAGAGCATTTGAGATTTTACAGGTTTGCTGCCAGTAGCCATTAAAACGTCTGAAATGGGGACACCTTTTTCAAATGGTCACAAAATCTTGTACACTTTGAGTTTCTAGTTGAAATTTTTTGTGCATGCCAACAAAAATACAAGGATCACGTCTACCAAGTTTGGGGCCAAAACTCCTTCTAAAAAAAGTTTAAAAAATCCCGAACCGTAAAAAGTTTCAAAAATCGTGAAAAATAGAAAACGAGTCATCTTGCCATAAAACTTCATGTGAAGGCTTAAGGGACCATTGTATGAATTTACAAGCCATAAAAATGGCATTGGCATACAGAAATATGAAGATGTGCCTAAACCCACCTAACACCCTATCGATCCACGGCCAGCGCATCCCGTCTCTCTGGCCGGCGTCGTGCCCGTCCCCTCGCCCGCCCGCTCGTTTCGTCAGTTGGCTTAGGCATACGGAGTTCATTCCCAGTCTAAGATTAGACTGGCTGAGGGTTGCGGTAGTAAGATCGACAGCACGCAGAGGGGGACCCGACCGATCCCCGGCTTGCGTATCCCGCCCCTCTGGCCGGCTGAGCGCCCGCACGCTCGTTTCGTGGGTTAACTTAGGCATACGAAGTTCATTCCCAGTCTCAGCATACAGAGTTCATTCCTAGTCTAACATCGGACCGGACCGAGGGTTGCGGCAGCACATGCTAAGCTCGGGCATGTGCTGGTGCCGTATTTTTCTTCGTTGGGGCACCATCGTCTGAGCATCGCAAGAGCCCCTGACATGAGGCATTGGGTTCCGGCGATCGGGGGGGCCGGGGGCTGTGCGCACATTATGTGCGATGGGTGCTGGTACTTGGCCCTTATATTGGCCCCCTATTGCTCATAAAACCTCGAGAACTCACACCCCCTTAAAGAGTATTTGAGATTTTACAAGTTTGCTGCCAGTAGCCATTAAAGTGTCTGAAATGGGGACGTTTTTTTCAAATGATCACAAAATCTTGTGCAGTTTGAGTTTTTAGCTGAATCTTTTCGTGCATGCCAAAAAAAATACAAGGATCACGTCTACCAACTTTGGGGCCGAAACTCATTCCGAAAAAATTTTAAAAAATCCCGAACCACAAAAATTTTCAAAAATCGTGAAAAATAGAAAACGAGTCGTCTTGCCATGCAACTTCACGTGAAGGCATAAGGGGCCATTGTATGAATTTACAAGCCATAAAAATGGCATTGGCATGCAGAAATATGAAGATGTGCCTAAACCCACCTACCACCCTATCAATCCACGGCTTGCGCATCCCGTCTCTCTGGCCGATGTAGTGCCCGCCCGCTCGTTTTGTCGATTGGCTTTGGCATACGGAGTTCATTCCCAGTCTAAGATCGGATCAGATCGAGGGTTGGGTGGTAGGATCAGCGGCATGCAGAGGGGGACCCGACCAATCCCCAGCTTGTGCATGCCGCCCCTCTTGTCGGCTAAGCGCTCGCACACTCGTTTCGTGGGTTGACTTAGGCATACGGAGTTCATTCCCAGTTTAAGCATACGGAGTTCATTCCCAGTCTAATATCAGACCGGATCGAGGGTTACGACAGCACATGCTGGGCTCGGGCATGTGCTGGTGCTGCATTTTTCTTCGTCGGGGCACCATCGCTGGAGCATCGCCGGAGAACCTGACCAGCGGCATTGGGGTTGCAGCGATCGGGGGGGCCGGGGGGGCGTGCGCACATTATGTGCAATGGGTGCTGGTACTTGGCTCTTATATCAGCCCCTTATCTCCCATCAAACCTTGAGAACTCACACCCCCTTAAAGAGCATTTGGGATTTTACCGGTTTGTTGCCAGTAGCCATTAAAGTGTCTGAAATGGGGACACTTTTTTCAAATGGTCACAAAATCTTGTTCACTTCGAGTTTTTAGCTGAATGTTTTTATGCATGCCAAAAAAAATACGAGGATCACGTCTACCAGGTTTGGGGTTGAAAACTCCTTTCGGAAAAATTTAAAAATCCCGAACCGTAAAAAGTTTCAAAAATCGTGAAAAATAGAAAACGAGTCGTTCTTGCCATGAAACTTGACGTGAAGGCTTAAGGGACGTTGTATGAATTTACAAGCCATAAAAATGGCATTGGCACACAGAAATATGAAGATGTGCCTAAGCCCACCTACCACCCTATCGATCCACGACTTACGCATCCCGTCTCTCTGGCCAGCGTAGTGCTCGCCCACTCGCCCTCCCGCTTGTTTCGTCGGTTGGCTTAGGCATATGGAGTTCAATCCCAGTCTAAAATCAGACCGAACCAAGGGTTTCGGTAGCAGGATCGGCAGCACGCAAAGGGGGACCCAGCCAATCTCAGACTTGCGTATCCTGCCCCTCTGGCTGACTAGCGCCCGTACGCTTGTTTCGTGGGTTGACTCAGGCATACGGAGTTCAATTCCAGTCTAAGCATACGGAGTTCTTTCCAAGTCTAAGATCAGACTAGACCGAGGGTTACGACAGCACACGCTGGGCTCGGGATGTGCTGGTGTCGCATTCTTCTTCACCGGGGCACCATCGTCGGAGCATCGTCGGAGAACCTGACGGGCAGTATTGGGGTTCCGACGATCGAGGGGGCCGGGGGGGTGTCGCACATGATGTGCGATGGGTGCTGGTACTCGGCCCTTATATTGGCCCACTATCCCACATCAAACCTCGAGAACTCACACCCTCTGAAAGAGCATTTGAGATTTTACAGGTTTGCTGCCAGTAGCCATTAAAGTGTCTGAAATGGGGACACTTTTTTCAACTTGTCACAAAATCTTGTACACTTCGAGTTTTTAGCTGAATTTTTTTGTGCATGCCACAAAAAATACAAGGATCACGTCTACCAAGTCTGGGGCCAAAACTCCTTTCGAAAAAAATTAAAAAAATCCCCAACCGTAAAATGTTTCAAAAATCATGAAAAATAGAAAACGAGTAGTCTTGCCATGAAGCTTCACGTGAAGGCTTAAGGGACCATTGTATGAATTTGCAAGCCATAAAAATGGCTTTGGCACATAGAAATATAAAGATGTGCCTAAACCCACCTACCACCCTATCGATCCACGACTTGCGCATCCCGTCTCTCTGGTCGACGGAGTGCCTGCCCGCCCGTCCGCTTGCTCGTTTCGTTGGTTGGCTTAGGCATACGGAGTTCATTCCCAGTCTAAGATCAGACCAGATCGAGGGTTGCGGTAGCATTATTGACAGCATACAGAAGGGGACTCAGTCGATCCTCAACTTGCGCATCCCACCCCTCTGGCAGGCTGAGCACCCGCACGCTCGTTTCGTGGGTTGACTTAGGCATACGGAGTTCATTCCCAGTCTAAGATCAGATCAGACTGAGGGTTACGGTAGCACATGCTAGGCTCGAGCATGTGCTAGAGCTGCATTTTTCTTCACCGGGGCACCATCGTCGGAGCATCGTTGGAGAACCTGATCGGTGGTTTTGGGGTTCCGACGATCGGGTGGGCCAGGGGGGGCATCCGCACATGATGTGTGATGGGTGCTAGTACTTGAACCTTTTATTGGCCCCATATCATTCATCAAACCTCGAGAACTCACACCCCTTAAAGAGCATTTGGGATTTTACAGGTTTGCTGCCAGTAACCATTAAAATGTCTAAAATGGGGACACTTTTTTCAAATGGTCACAAAATATTGTACACGTCGAGTTTTTAGCTGAATTTTTTTTTTTGCATGCCAAGAAAAATACAAGGATCACGTCTACCAAGTTTGGGGCCAAAACTTCTTCCAAAAAAATTTAAAAAAATCCCGAACCATAAAAAGTTTTGAAAATCGTGAAAAATAGAAAACGAGTCGTCTTGCCATGAAACTTCACGTGAAGGCTTAAAGGACCATTGTATGAATTTACAAGCCATAAAAATGGCATTGGCACATAGAAATATGACGGTGTGCCTAAAACCACCTACCACCCTATCGATCCACGGCTTGCGCATCCCGTCTCTCTGGCCGGCGTAGTGCCCGCCCGCCCGTCCGCCCGCTCGTTTCGTCGGTTTGCTTAGGCATACGGAGTTCATTCCCAGTCTAAGGTCAGACCAGATCGAGGGTTGCGGTAGTAGGATCGACAGCATGCAGAGGGGGACTCGGTCGATCGCCGACTTACGCATCCCACCCATCTGGTCGGCTGAGGGCCCGCACGCTCGTTTTGTGGGTTGACTTAGGCATACGGAGTTCATTCCCAGTCTAAGCATACGGAGTTCATTCCCAGTCTAAGATCTGACCAGACCGAGAGTTACGGCAGCACATGCTGGGCTCAGGCATGTGCTGGTGCCACATTTTTCTTCGTCGGGGCATCATCGTTGGAGAACTTGACCGGCGGCATAGGGGTTCCGACGGTCGGGGGGGCCGGGGGGGTGTGCGCACATGATGTGCGGTGGGTACGGGTACATGGCCTTTATATTGGCCCCCTATCCCTCATCAAACCTCAAGAACTCACAACCCCTTAAAGAGTATTTCAGATTCTACAGGGTTGCTGCTAGTAGCCATTAAAGTGTTTGAAATGAGGACACTTTTTTCAAATGGACACAAAATCTTGTACACTTCAAGTTTTTAGCTGAGTTTTTTTGTGCATGCCAAAAAAAATAAGAGGATCACGTGTACCAAGTTTGGGGCCAAAACCCCTTCCGAAAAAATTTTAAAAAATCTCAAACCGTAAAAACTTTCAAAAATCATGAAAAATAGAAAATGAGTCATCTTGCCATGAAACTTCACGTGAAGGCTTAAGGGACCATTGTATGAATTTACAAGCCATAAAAATGGCATTGGCATGCAGAAATATGAAGATGTGCCTAAACCTACCTACCACTCTATCGATCCACGGCTTGCGCATCCCGTCTCTCTGGCCGACGTAGTCCTTGCCCGCCCACCCGCTCGTTTCGTCGGTTGGTTAGGCATACTAAGTTAATTCCCAGTCTAAGATTAGACTGGACCGAGGGTTATGGTGGCAAGATCGGCAGCACGCAGATGGGGACCCGGCCGATCCTCGGCTTGCGCATCCCGTACCTCTGGCCGGCTGAGCGCCCGCACGCTCGTTTCGTGGGTTGACTTGGGCATACGGAGTTCATTCCCAGTCTAAGATCAGACCGGACCGAGGGTTGCGGCAGAACATGCTGGGCTCGGGCATGTGCTGGTGCTGCATTTTTCTTCATCGGGGCACTATCATCGGAGAACCTGACCGGCGGCAATGGGGTTCCGCCGATCGGGGGGGCCAGGGGGTGTGCGCACATGATGTGCGATGGGTGCTGGTACTTGGCCCTTATATTGGCCCCCTATCCCTCATCAAACCTCAAGAACTCACACCCCCTTAAAGAGCATTTGAGATTTTACAGGGTTGCTGCCAGTAGCCATTAAAGTGTCTGAAATGGGGACACTTTTTTCAAATGGACACAAAATCTTGTACACTTCAAGGTTTTAGCTGAATTTTTTTATGCATGCCAAAAAAAATAAGAGGATCCCGTGTACCAAGTTTGGGGCCATAACTCCTTCTGAAAAAATTTAAAAAAATCCCGAACCGTAAAAATTTTCCAAAATCATGAAAAATAGAGACCGAGTCGTCGTGCCATGAAACTTCACGTGAAGGCTTAAGGGACCATTGTATGAATTTACAAGCCATAAAAATGGCATTGCCATGCAGAAATATGAAGATGTGCCTAAACCCACCTACCACCCTATCGATCCACGGCTTGCGCATCCCATCTCTCTGGCTGGCATAGTGCCCGCCCGCCCGTACGTTTTGTCAGTTGGCTTAGGCATACGGAGTTCATTCCCAGTCTAAGATTAGACCAAACTGAGGGTTACGGTAGTAGGATCGGTAGCACATAGAGTGGGTATTGATCGATCCCTGGCTTGCGCATCTCGCCCCACTGGCCGGTTGAGCGCCCGCACACTCATTTCATGGGTTAACTTAGGCATACGGAGTTCATTCCCAGTCTAAGCATACGGAGTTCATTCCAAATCTATGATCGTCACAGACCGAGGGTTGCGATAGCACAAGTTGGGCTAGGGCACGTGCTGGTGCCACATTTTTCTTCATCGGGGCACCATCGTCGGAGCATCGTTGGAGAACCTGACCGACGACATTAGGGTTCCGACGATCGGGGGCTCAGGGGTGTGTGCAGACATGATGTGCGATGGGTGCTGGTACTTGGCCCTTATATTGGCCTCCTATCCCTCACTAAACCTTGAGAACTCACACCCCCTTAAAGAGCATTTGAGATTTTACAGGTTTGCTGCCACTAGCCATTAAAGTGTCTGAAAAGGGGACACTTTTTTCAAATGGTCACAAAATCTTGTACACTTCGAGTTTTTAGCTGAATTTTTTTGTGCAAGCCAACAAAAATACAAGGATCACGTCTACTAAGTTTGGGGCCAAAACTCCTTTCAAAAATATTTTAAAAAATCCCGAACCGCAAAAAGTTTTGAAAATCATGAAAAATAGAAAACGAGTCGTCTTGCCATGAAACTTCACGTGAAGGCTTAAGGGACCATTGTATGAATTTACAAGCCATAAAAATGGCATTGGCATGCAGAAATATCAAGATGTGCCTAAACCCACCTACCACCCTATCGACCCACAACTTGCGCATCCCGTCTCTCTGGCCGGCGTAGTACCCGCTCGCCTGCCCGTCCGCTCGTTTCGGCGGTTAACTTAGGCATACAGAGTTCATTCCCAGTCTAAGATCGGACTGGACCGATGGTTGTGGTAACAGATGCTGGGCTCGTGCATGCGCTGGTGCTGTATTTTTCTTCGTTGGGGCACCATCACCGAAGCATCGTCGGAGAACCTGACCGACAGCATTGGGGTTCCGACGATCCAGGGGCCCGGAGGGGGGTGTGCGCACATGATGTGCGATGGGTGCTGGTACTTGGCCCTTATATTGGCCCCCTATCCCTCATCAAACCTCGAGAACTCACATCCCCTTAAAGAGCATTTGAGTTTTTATAGGTTTGCTGCCAGTAGCAATTAAAGTGTCTGAAATGGGGACACTTTTTTCAAATGGTCACAAAATCTTGTACACTTTGAGTTTTTTGCTGAATTGTTTTGTGCGTACCAACAAAAATACAAGGATCACGTCTACCAAGTTTGGGGCCAAAACTCCTTTCAAAAAAGTTTGAAAAATCTCGAACCATAAAAAGTTTTAAAAATCGTGAAAAATAGAAAACGAGTGTCTTGCCATGAAACTTCACGTGAAGGCTTAAGGGAGCATTGTATGAATTTACAAGCGATAAAAATGGCATTGGCACGTAGAAATATGAAGATGTGCCTAATCCCATCTACCACCCTATCGATCCACGGCATGCGCATCCCATCTCTCTGGCTGACGTAGTGCCCGTCCATCCGCCCACCCGCTCGTTTCGTCGGTTGGCTTAGGCATACGGAGTTCATTCCCAGTTTAAGATCAAACTGGACTGAGGGTTGTAGTAGCAAGATCGGCAGCATGCAAAGGGGGACCCTGCCGATCCCCGGCTTGCGCATCCCGCCCCTCTGGCCGGTTGAGCACCCGCACGCTCGTTTCATGGGTTGACCTAAGCATACGGAGTTCATTCCCAGTCTAAGCATATGGAGTTCATTCCCAATCTAAGATCGGATCGGACCGAGGGTTCGGGCAGCACATGCTGGGCTCGGGCATGTGCTGGTGCCGCATTTTTCTTCGTCGGGGCACCATCGCCGGAGAACTTGACCGGCGACATTGGGGTTCTACCGATCGGGGGGGTCGGGGGGCTACGCGCACATGATGTGCGATGGGTGCTGGTACTTGGGCCTTATATTGGCCCCCCAACCCTCATCAAACCTCGAGAACTCACACCCCCTTAAAAAGCATTTGAGATTTTACAGGTTTCCTGCCAGTAGCTATTTAAGTGTCTGAAATAGGGACACTTTTTTCAAATGGTCACAAAATCTTGTACACTTCGAGTTTTTAGCTGAATTGTTTTGTGCGTGCCAACAAAAATACAAGGATCACGTCTAACAAGTTTGGGGCCAAAACTCCTTCCGAAAAAATTTTAAAAAATCCCGAACCACAAAAAGTTTCAAAAATCGAGAAAACTAGAAAACGAGTCGTCTTGCCATGAAACTTCACGTGAAGGCTTAAGGGACCATTGTATGAAATTAAAAGCCATAAAAATGGCATTGGCACGCAGAAATATGAAGATGTGCCTAAACCCACCTACCACCCTAACGATCCACTGCTTGCGCATCTCGTCTCTCTGGTCGCCGTAGTGCCCGCCCGCCCGCTCGTTTCATTGGTTGGCTTAGGCATACGTAGTTCATTCCCAGTCTAAGATCAGATCAGACCAAGGGTTGTGACAGCAAGATCGGCATCACACAGAGGGGGACCAGGCCGATCCTCGGCTTGCACATCATACCCCTCTGGCCGGTTGAGCGCCCGCATGCTCGTTTCGTGGGTTGACTTAGGCATACAGAGTTCATTCCCAGTCTAAGCATACGGAGTTCATTCCCAGTCTAAGATCAGACAAGACTGAGGGTTACGGTAGCACATGCTGGGCTCAGGCATGTGCTGGAGCCACATTTTTCTTTGCTGCGGCACAATCATCAGAGCATCACCGGAGAACCTTACCGACGACATTGGGGTTTCGGCGATCGGGGTGGTCGGGGGGGTGTGCGCACATCATGTTCTATGGGTGCTGGTACTTGGCCCTTATATTGGCCCCCTATCCCTCATCAAATCTTGAAAACTCACCCCCCCTTAAAGAGCATTTGAGATTTTACAGGTTTGCTGCCTGTAGCCATTAAAGTGTCTGAAATGGGGACACTTTTTTCAAATGGTCACAAAATCTTGTACACTTCGAGTTTTTAGCTGAATTTTTTTGTACATGGCAAAAAAAATACAAGGATCACGTCTACCAATTTTGGGGCCAAAAATCCTTCTGAAAAAATTTTAAAAAATCCTGAATCGCAAAAAGTTTTGAAAATCGTTAAAAATAGAAACGAGTCGTCTTGCCATGAAACTTCACATGAAGGCTTAAGCCACCATTGTATGAATTTACAAGCTATAAAAATGGCATTGGCACATAGAAATATGAAGATGTGCCTAAACCCACCTACCACCCTATCGATCCACGGCTTGCGCATCGTACCCCTCTGGCCGGCTGACCGCCCGCATGCTCGTTTCGTGGGTTGACTTAGGCATACAGAGTTCATTCCCAGTCTAAGCATACGGAGTTCATTCCCAGTCTAATATCAGACCAGACTGAGGGTTGCGGTAGCACATGCTGGGCTCGGGCATGTGCTAGAGCCACATTTTTCTTTGCCGCGGCACCATCGTCGGAGCATCACCGGAGAACCTTACCGGCGGCATTGGGGTTCCGACGATCGGGGGGTAGAGG